>OX276337.1:13954497-14491551 GCA_946251815.1 Dasysyrphus albostriatus
CTGTACCGATTGAATTATTTCGAAAACGATAAGTCTTATGAAAAAAGTTTTTAATATTTCTTGTAGGAAATTTTGTTAGCTAACACCCAGTCTTTAACATTTTGTCTGTAGGAGTGACCGTTCGGAAAATATTCTTTAAAAACCGTTTGGGGGGGCCTTTGATCTCCCACAAAATTGTTAGCGGTGCTCATATCAATGAGGATTTTTTACAATTTCCTAAGAATTCCATGAGAAGGCTTTTTCGAAGGCTTATTACGTAATGTCGCTGTTTTTTCGTCATAAGTCATAAGTCATAAGTCATAAGTCATAAGTCATAAGTCATAAGTCATAAGTCATAAGTCATAAGTCATAAGTCATAAGTCATAAGTCATAAGTCATAAGTCATAAGTCATAAGTCATAAGTCATAAGTCATAAGTCATAAGTCATAAGTCATAAGTCATAAGTCATAAGTCATAAGTCATAAGTCATAAGTCATAAGTCATAAGTCATAAGTCATAAGTCATAAGTCATAAGTCATAAGTCATAAGTCATAAGTCATAAGTCATAAGTCATAAGTCATAAGTCATAAGTCATAAGTCATAAGTCATAAGTCATAAGTCATAAGTCATAAGTCATAAGTCATAAGTCATAAGTCATAAGTCATAAGTCATAAGTCATAAGTCATAAGTCATAAGTCATAAGTCATAAGTCATAAGTCATAAGTCATAAGTCATAAGTCATAAGTCATAAGTCATAAGTCATAAGTCATAAGTCATAAGTCATAAGTCATAAGTCATAAGTCATAAGTCATAAGTCATAAGTCATAAGTCATAAGTCATAAGTCATAAGTCATAAGTCATAAGTCATAAGTCATAAGTCATAAGTCATAAGTCATAAGTCATAAGTCATAAGTCATAAGCCATAAGTCATAAGTCATATAAGGCATAAATATATGGAACGTAGAGCAATTGCCTCTGTAGGTAAGGATATTCTAAAAAACTTTTACTTACAGACATTTTTGATATCTCTTTAGAATAAAGAGTTAATGTCGAAAAACGTTCGATTTAGTGAATCTTGAAAAAGTGAAATATTAACAATAGTGAACACACAACATTTTATAAAAAAAATGGATTTCGTTCTTACCAAAAAGTCTTGCATGCAAGAATTTAACATTGCTTAGAGTCTGTTTACATTTTTGAAACTTTATTAAAAGCTCTGTTTAGATAAATGTAAGAACATCGAACAAAATGAGAATTTTTGATCAAATTCATCTTTTAAAAGATTCCCGTTCAAAAAAAAACATTTTCGAAATTCAATTAATTTTATTAAAATAATTTCAATAAATTCAAAATTTTGTTTAAGTTTAAATCACATGAAACTCCAAAATCAAATAGGTGTTTACTTACTTTTAACACACACTGTAGGATGTTCTTTAACATTTTAAAGCAAAGTCTTGAGCTACTAGCGTTGTCGTTGGTAAACATTGAGAGTTGATAATAATATTATAATAACAGGACACTTACAAATCCCAATTTGAAGAACTTAATGTTAGTCACAATTATTTCCTTATTAATATTGTTGTTGCTACAGCCTTAACCATTATACTTTTTTGTAAATGCATTTAAAGCATGTTTCTAAGCAATAAAATCAAAACGCCAGTTACACTTATAATTAAAGTCTTTCAGTCCAAAAATGATATTATCTGGTAGCAACTTTTCCAATTCGATTTGGGTCAAATTTTCATTTGATAAATACAAGAAAATATAAAAGTTTTCTTCAATGTAGACGAGACCATTATAGCATCAAGGAAAAATAAATGTTTACTAAGTGGTCAAATAAATAAAAAAAAAAAATAAACAAAACTTAAAGGATATTATTTTTCATACAAACTTCTTCGTAACTGGGCCACAACAAAAACGCACATAATAGATAAATTGATGTTTGACTAGAGATTTCTTATTTAATAAATTAAAGCATATTGTAGTCATGGAAAAAGTTTCAAAGGATATCTATGCAGGCTAAAAAAACAAAGTTTTGTATGGAAAGAAGCAACGCAAAGTTTGACTTACAAACATCAGACTTTTATCTTCCCTTTATTTTTATCTTGAAATTGCAGCCAGTCATTATATCTTGTCATAAAATAAAACTCAATGTTTTTCTTTTTCATTTAAAATTAATTTATTAATTCTTTTTTAATTATTTTAATTTTTTTTTCTTTACTTTATGTTTCTATAAATATGGTTTTACTAATTTCGTTACAAAAAATATGTTCATTTCTTTAACAGCGCACTGGGCCCTAGGTAATTTCTTAAAAACAAAGAATATTTGTTTAATTTTAATTTTTTATTTCTTATAAAATTTAAGTTCCTCTCTCAATAGTTTTTTTCTTTTGTATAATATGTGATGTATAAACAGATATATATATTTCTTTTTATTTAATAAATCATCTTTAAAATTACATTCTCTCTTTCTCTTTTGTTAACAATTTTTTTTTTCTCTAACAATTTAGCTTACACTTTATATAGTTTTGATCCGCTTTTATACTTCTTTTTTTTTGTTTAAGTTTACAATTTCTTATATTCTTTTCATTTATTTATTTATTAAGTTAAAACATATTCCTAAATAAACTTGCATATAAATGTAAACATTTATAGACTTTTTTATAGAACCTTATTTGAAATAAATATCTACTATACACAGAAGTTTTGTTTAATTTTAAGGTTAACTATCAATTTTCGAAACAATATATTTAGGTTTGTTCAAAATTTTTAAGGGAGCTATATTAAGATTTTTTTTAATAGTTTGCAATAAATTGGAGAGTTTGAAATAATATAAGGAAATATATAGATATGCTGAAAATGTAGGATTCTTTTCGAATGTACTTTTCTTAAATATATTTTTTTTGTTTAATTTTTTAATTTAATTCTAAATTTAATAGAAATACTTAAAAACCTATTTTAGATATAAGAACGCTTTAGTTGGTTTGGAAATGTACAATTTTTACCTAGGTTTAATGAAATAATATTTTTTTTTTTTAGATTAGTCAGGGTAATATATAAAATTTTCTGTGAATTTATAAAAAAAAAGGTCGGGGAATGTCCCCAGAATGTGACTTAGCTTCCAAGTTAAAAAAAAAAATCAACCCAGCTATTGAACATGTAGTCAGGGCCGGCCCGAGATAGCTTAGCGCCTTGTGCTTCATCATTAGTGCCCTCAATTGCGGTTATTGGTGGAAGAAGTCATTCCCTCACTACCCAAGGGGTCGATTTTGCAATGCTTTTTTTTAAAGACTAACACAAAATAAATAGGATTTTATTAAAACCTAGGAAATCGAATATTATATCCCAAAAATAATAGTAGCTAAAAAAATTTAAATTATTGTTAACTATCAAAAACTGCCTTATTGTGGCGGAAAAAACATTAAACTTTTCGCCTTTTGTGAGTGTCAGCCTAAAAACAAAAATTCCTCTTTTTGTGATAACTCATTTCGGGAATGTTTCATTAATCAAGAGCTTAAATTGTAACTTATTTTTTGGGGTCGAAAGTAAGAAAAACAGAGGGTACTGGTGCCCTTTGCGCAGGTTTCTTGTTTTTTTTTTAGACCAAGAGAAGTTCAAGCAAAACTCACAATAGCTTCTAAAGTTCGAGGGAACAAACATTTATCGGGTGAAATATTTTCCATGCGAAACAATAACGCTGAATAATATAAAAATTAATAATTAACTCATTGATAAAGTGGATTTATTAATGCTTTCTAAAAGCTATTGGGCTAAGCGCAATGCTCATTTGCACCACTTGCACGTATAACTTGTACGGGCCTGCATGTCGAGCTGACAGATAGACAAAAAGTCAGGCAGACAAATATACCTTCTCTTGAATAGATCTTTCAAAGAATTCTTTTTTTTAACAGGTTGATTTTTGGAATACACACTTTGAGATAGAGAGTATTTACAATCTGATAAAAAAACCTTTACTATCTAGTGACCCCTAGGGCCTAGGTCCGTTAGAATAGGTCAAAGGTAATGGAAATCTGTTTTTTCCAAATATCTCGAATACTTTAAGATTTAGCAAAAAAAAAAAAAATATTTTACAAACAGGAAGCTCAGGTTATTTTCCACAAAAAACGTTCTCCTAATTTTGTTCGTTACATTACAAGCACTAAGCAATTACAGCACTTCAAACCACAAAAAAAGGAACGTTATTTGCTAAGTAAAGTTAATTCTTTTTTTAACTCTGAAGTAAAACCGCAAAAACTGATCTCAAAAAACCTTGATAATAGGTACCTAAAATAAGAACTCAAAGAAAATGAATTTGAGAGGGATTTATTGGTGGTGAATTTTTTTTCGAAAATAATAAATAAAAATAAAATATGTAAGCTGCAGTTTTTGCTTTATGTTATTAGTTATATAGCTCTTTAAATACACAAAACATGGTCGTTAAAAATAAGGCTTATTTTAAGATTTAAAAGTAAAATATATGGCATTTATGGCTATTTAGAGAAACTTTTTAGATTATACACTCAAACTTAGTGCATGATTCCTTTTTCACCATTAAAGTCGAAAATAATAGAGAAATTTCCATTTTTCGCATTTTAATTGTTACCATATATATTTTTTCAAAATTTTTAATAATTGCCAAAATAGACCAACTTGGTCTTACAAACCCGGTTTTTGAATACCTATATGTTAGCTAATTATACCTTCTTGCACATAAAAAAAAATAGTACCAGGCGAGTTCTTCGGTCGAAAGTGCTTGCAATTCGAGATCAAAGTTTTTAAAGTAGGCATTATTAGAAATTCCAGTTTCGAAAACCACACTCATCTGGCACTATTTTCACATATTTAAATTTGTATACTCTTCTTGTTAAAAATACATTTTTATTTTTTCGATAAATCCATAACTACCGATATTATTCATTAAAAATGAATTCACCCTTAAATCAATAAATTAATATAGTGGCAGCCCTGCAAGGGGTTGTTGGTTGAAAATTTGGACTTAAGCTTTCTATATGGTACTTTAAGGAAATTTAGAAAGAATTAGCTTAGCCAATCTTTTATAAAACAGAGTTTCAATTGACTGGACTACGTCTGATTTACGGCTTAAAAGACAACAACATCTGAACAGCTTGTACTGCCGCAAAAGCCAACATTCAAGAATTTAGCTTGTACCATAATTTATTATTTTAGTGAAAAGGCTTAAAATTCATTTACCAAATGGCATTCAGGAACAGGATAAATAACTTGAACTAAGGTGTTTAAAAAAGTTAACTCAAATTTACAATTTTATGCTCTGAAAAAAGAAAATTGAAGCAACTGAAACATTAGTGAAGCTTAGCTGATTTGGGAAATAATGAAACTAAAAATAAAATTACAATTTTTTTGTAATTAAATTCTCCAAACACTTTTGTGAATAGGTGACTTTCAATTAAAATTGAAAAATCACTGCAATTAAAAATTTGCCAGTTACTTTTATTTCAATTTGGTTAACATAGTTGCAAACAAAAGAAATACTCAAAAATCAGTAATTATTCCTTTTTTTCAACTATCATTTCAGAAAAATTTAATTATTTTATTGTTTTTTTTTCAATGAAATTTTACGTAATTTTCAATGAATAAAAATGTAATGAATTACAATCTAGAAAATCAATTCACATTTGTGTTATTGACCTAATACTTTCCATCAATGAAACAAATTTGCGAATTAGTTTTCAATAAAAATTGGAAAAAGAAAATACGGAAAAATTTTATTGTGATTTCAATATTATTTCAAGAGGCATAAAATGCACCAATTAGTTTTGTCGAAACCTTAAAATAAATCTTGAATAAAATTAGAAATTCATAAGAACGGAAAAAGATATGTTCAATGATTTCAAAATTATTTTTGAGGTTTTAATATTCATTTCTATTTTTCATTAAAAATAAAAGCCAGCAAACGATACTCGTAAGCTGAAAACTATAGATCAGCAGCATGCAAACTTTTTGAACTGTATAACCCTAAGCAAGGTCAAAATATATTTTGGAACTCAAACACTCAACTATAGCTAGAAATGAAAGATAAAACATTACGAAATCTTGGCTTTCATTTTAATTGAATTTTGAACCCATTTGATGCCGACGTTGGTACCTGGAATGTAATAATTGCAAATTTTTTTCAAAATTGCGTTACTAACCCCAAAAAAACTTCGAGTTCTATTAGCTTTCAAAACGACAATATTGTATGTGGGTGATACTACAAACGATGGAATTTTTGACGGCTCCGTTGATATTTTGATAACTGTTCCATAATAGTTTCCGATTTTTTTATAACAATAAATCTAATTGACGTCTACATGGCCAGACAAAATAATTAAGATATGATATATTTTCATTACTCAAAAAATTCTTTAAAGGGTCTAATTCTCAGTCTCCTGGCGTGACCCCTGTCCGTTTTCGGGAAGAAAAATTGTCACTTTTTTAATATTTAACTTCCAAAACCAAAATTACCTTTCAATTATTAACGTTAAATAATATATATCTCTTTATGACATAAATAAATATTAAGTGCTATTATATTTTATTACAAAAAAAATCATTGAACTTTGTCCCACGGATTTCTTATCAGTCCCCTGACAAATTGAAACAGTTAAAAATTTGCTTAAAGTTTCAGATCTAACAGCGTCAAGCATTAAGTTTGGTGACAGTAACATAATTTTCATTTTTACGCCCTTTTGCTATTTTTATTTGTTAAGTAGGCATTTGTGCGAGAGGTTATGGATTGTCCGATCAGTTTCTCAGTCCCCTGATGAGTATTTACAGAAAATAATTGAATGTAAAGAGGCATTTATTTAAGCATTTTAATATAGACTTAGTAAAACCTTAATTATGTATTTTTTTATTTTTTTTTTCGTACAATGAATTAGCATGTTTAAGTAAAATACTCAGTCCCGTGGCCTCAGTCCCCTGACCTTTATTTACTGATTTTATCTCTTGAGGCCTCAAAAATGCTGGAAGTACCGTTTGTTTTTCTTAAATACTTTAAATAAAAAGCACGACTCGGTCGCATGAACTCACTCTTATTTTCAAGTGGCTTAGAAATTTAAAGATAATTTACGCAAGGTGTTTTGCATAAATCGTATAAAAGCGCAAGAGGGCACAGGTAGGGTCGAAACAAAAAAAAATGTTGGGAAGGTGATGTATGTCTCCCGATTACTTCGAGGGAAACGATTTTCGGAAAAATTGACTTTAAATAAAAAAAAGTTTTTAAAAATGTTCAGTTCCCTGGAAAACCTGTTTTCAAAAAAGACCATAAGCCCGTTGTTTTAAAATTTCTTATCATTTTAAATTATTTTGAAAGACGTTCTAAAGTTTACATAATTAGTTTTAACGACTATTTGCTTTTTCTATTTCATTTATTATTATAATTTTATTCCATTTTTGTAGAATCACCAATGTATCTTTTCTGATTTCCAAAATATAGCTATTTTTGTTGGCTGCATTTTTTTGATGATGTAGTTGACTGTTTTCATAGGTACACTGTACCACTCTTAAAAAGGAGCAGATACAAAAATATGATATTGAAGTCAAAATAAATTTGATACTTTAATGTAAACCGTTTTAATTTTAAAGCACTGAAGAATATACATCAAAATTGTAAAAGTTGTTTTCGAGAAAAAGAAGATTTTCTTCAATGATTTTTTATTATTTGTATGGAAGATTCCGTTATTTTTGCAAAAAAGTGAAACAATAGAAGTGTAAGGACCCGCCAAGCACCGAGTTTTAAAAAATCGACTGGGTCGTTTTCGACAAAAATCATTACAATACAACAATACAAATAAAACAATTTTGAAAACTTCAATATTTAAATTTTATTCGAAGTAGTCAAACCATTTTTACCAAAATCGAAAGTAAATAAAATTACCATCAGCCTTTACTAATGAATTATTTAAGGAAAAATTGTGTAACCGTTTTTGAGAACAAAAAGAAATGATTTTATAAAATTGGTAAGAAAAAGTGGTTGGCTGGTACCGGAACTAAAATTCAAACGCTTGTGGAAGATATCACCAAAAACTACTCTGTACTAAGTTAAAAGAAAATTAACCCAGCCATGCTCAGTGTTCAGACTATATCTGAGCAGACTGACAGACAGATATTGAAATTGGATCAAAATCTCCAGTTTGACACATGCACAAATGCATAACTTGTACAGCATGTAAAAATGTTCTTATGAAATTTGTTATGGTCAAGAGTTAAACTATATGTATTATTATTCACAGTAATTTTTCTACACAAATCCTAAATGCCATTATGTAAGCTTTTCATTAAAGTTTATGTGACAAGGACCTTAGTTTTTAACAAAAAAATACTTAATATCCACGCAATTTTTGTTTCTCAAAATCACTTGTTAGGCAAAGACTGGTAGCTGTAGCTACAGATAAAGAGCTAAGAGACCTTTATTTTTTCATTTTCTGATAATTATCGAGGCGGCAATATTTATCAAAACAGCTTATATACATATATGTATATCGCTCTTTTTTACCATTTTTATTCACAGAAAACTATATACTTACCCTTACATATTTCTATTTTGCAATTATATAAATATTAAAAATAACAGATTTACAGGACATTCTTATAACATTTATTTTCCTAACATAGTTATATTTTGTAAACAACTATTTATTTATTTTTAAAAATATATCTACTCATCATTATTAGACTTTACTCTTCCTGTTTTATTTTTTTATTTTTATTTTGTGTATATAATGCATGTATATATAAATTCACAAAATAAAAACATTAATAAACTAACTAATAGTAAGGTTTATGTATTTACTTCATTTTTTATTTCTTTATACATTTAAATACAAATAGATATTATATTAATTATTTTATTTATATATATATGTTTTCGAGGCACATGTTTCTTAACAAATTTTAAATCTCAAAATTAAAATTTAAATTAAAAAAAAAAGTCAAACTAAAATAAAAACAAAACAAAATCTATAAAACTACTAGTTTAATTTTAAGGAGAGAATAAAAATATTTTATTATCACCGTAGATTTTTTGGAAAAAACATACCAATATTCGTGTATGAGATAAATTTATTATTTTTCGGTTGTTCTTGATGTAGTAGCTGAAGACTATCATTTTAGTTAATTTGATTTCAAAGAAACTTTCGTAAAAAATTCTTGGTATTTTTCGTATTGTAAATTCTCTTCATAAAGTATTTTGTTTACAATCGGCAGATTTCGATGAAATTGGACGTTGTCGACGTTTTTTTGCTGGTAAGGAATATAAACGACTGCTACGCATTTTTTGGGAGTTTTCTTGTTGTTCTTTGGTAGTTAATTGGGCACTGTAATTTAAATAAATATACAAAACTTAATTTAGTTAAAATATTTTTAATGATTTTTAATTAAATATTTTTTTCATAAAATTAAAGTTAAAATTTAGATTTAAATTTTATAATTAATACTTACTTGACTTCCAATTTAGCCAGTCGTTGTTTTAATTTAGCTTGACTTGCAGTGTATTCAGCCAAAAGCCTTGCTAGGCGAACATTTAGATTTTCTACGGAAACCTCTAGTTTTTCGATTCCACCTTCTATACTATCTTGAACACGTTGGGAATCTTAAATTTATGAAATAAATAATTAAATTAATAAATTATGAAATAAATAAAATAGATATAAAATTTATGTTTAAATTATTCAAACTATGAATTTATTTTACTATTTTTGTTTTTAGGTTTTAAATTTTATTAGAAGAAATTTTTTTCCAGAAACCTTTCAAAAAATTTTAAAACATTTTTGTATATTTTTCATGAATTTTTATAAAAAGTTATTCATTTACTAAATAAAAAATTAGAAATCCATTTCAGATAGCTGAGTTTTTTTTTTCTTTTTTCTGTTTTACTTAAATCAAATGCTGAATTTCATTTTACTTCAAAAACAAGTTTGACGCATCTTTTTTGAATATGTTTGATAGGTCTTCCAGCAATTACAGAAACGTTCCTGTCATGAAAGACTCAAGTACAGCCAAATTATATACGGGTAAAAAGTCGCCAAAAATCAGGGTAAAAAGTCGCCCTTAGTGAGATTAGTGAACAACTCAGTTATTGTGGCTCTTACAGAAAATGAAAACACTTAAAATAAAATGCTTGTTCCTATTTTTCCTTTATAAGTGACTATTTTAAAGACATTCATTTACAGTAGAGGCTCGATTGAGTTAATCTCAAAATAGTGAAGCATCCAAAATACTGAACACACAAAATTGTATATTAAAATTTATTTTGTATACAAATATCTCGCTAGCATTTAATATTGCTTTAGGACACTGAGGAACCGTTTTGGTTTTTATAATCTGATGGAAAGCTTTGTTTAACATTAATGTAAGAACATCCACTTCGAAAAAAATGTACATTTTTGATCATATTCATTTTAAGAAAGCCTTTTAAAAATATCACTCGAAGAAGTGAATAATATAGAAAGTGTGAATTGGTCCGGTTTTATTACTTCACTACATCGAGCGTCTACTGTAATTCTTTAGAGCTTTCCCCTTAGACTTATCAAAATATCAATAAAAAAACCCGAAGAAAATTGATGACTTACTTATTTTCAAAACAAAATTACTTCCTCCACATTCTGCACTCAATGCTTTTTGTATTTTTATATTTACATCAACAAAAATTCAAAATCTAACTCACTTGAAAAAACATCCTCATCGAGTAATCCATCTTTGCGCAGTAATTGACATCCCCTCTCCGTGAGGGTAGCTCTTGCCTCTGGATAATCGGCCAGTGTCTCCCAAAGATCTCTTTTAGCTAAGCAAAATAAATCCGAATAGCCCAACGAACGAACATTTGCCGTCCGTCTATTACCCGTCCGATTTCCAGCTATTTCCAACACAGAAACCTCCCCAAAAACTGAACCCGCTCCCAGCGTAGCAAACACCGTCGTTCCATCATCCGCCACCACCGACAATTTCCCCCTCTTGACTATATACATTTCCTTGCCCACATCACCCTTTCGACAGATGTAGTCACCCGGACTGAACACTTGCAGTTTCAGTTTCAACACCAATGCTTCCAGCAGGCCTGGTTCGCAGTCTTGGAAGATTCGCACCTGCTTCAGGGTATCCATATGCACCCGAATGGCAATTTCGGCCTTCAGTTTGTCCGGCAGAGCAGATAACACCCGCTCCTCGTCCAATGCCCCACTCTGTGACCAAGTATAGGCAAACCAACGAATAACCCGCGCTTCCAATTCGTTGCCAACTTTCCGAAAGGCCATATACTGCTTTACTCCATCCATGCGATTCTGGAATTCGACCCTGGCCACATTCATGTTCGAAATCATCGAACCGATGTTTCCTGTCGATAGGAAAGGAAAACACAACATTTTAGCAAAATATGTCCGGCAAACTGTGCTCTTGTAGTAACAGAGCACTTTTTGACCAACTCGTAACGAGTATATACTCAACTCACCTACAATAGTGGCAAAGATAAGGACACCAGCCAAAAAATCTGCCACCACAAATAGATACTCAGCATCGTTCTCGGGTGTTGGTGTTTCTCCAATTGTGGTCAGCGTCAAGGTAGACCAATAGAAACTGTAGATGTATTGTCGCTGAAGTGTGGCATTGCGGTCACCTTTCAAATTGTACACCCAATTATCTGTCCCGAAACCAAGGGCAAAACTGATGGCAAAATACATGCATGCATTCCAATGTATAAGAACCAAGATGGCGAGCACCACTTTGCAGATACGAAATGCATTTGGATATCCGGTGGCGGTTTCGGTGCGATCGAACCATTCCCACATTCTTGGAAGACGCAATAAACGATTGAGTCGTACAATCACTGGGCAGGGTAGATGGATGGAACTGCACGAACTCGGTGGCCACCATATATAGACTAGGTCTGTTGGCAACATTGAGAGGACATCTATTGACCAGCCCTTGGTAGAGAAATAGTGTTTCCGGAGTTTGTATGCATCTCGGACTAGAAGACCTTGCTCCAGGTAGCCTATATTAAATGATTTCAAGATTGAAATGTTAATTAAATTTTAGTTAATTTTTTTTTGGTATATACAATTATTATTGTGGTGTTTTAATGAGGTACTTATATGCATATATGACTTTCATTTATGACAGGAAATTGATATAACAATGGAAATCAAGAATTGAGTAGTCTATAGAATGCCACTAGTTTGGCTATAGAATAGGGTGATTCAAATTTAACGAATTTGTTTTGATTTTCGGGGGCTTGGGGCTCAAAAAAATGTCTCTAAAAAAATGAGCTCAAAATTTTTAAGTTTAAAGGTCACTCATCGCCATTTTGTTTTTAAAGACACTTTTTTGAGCCCCAAGCTACCAACTTATCATGGTATGAAGAAAATCAAAACCAGTTCGTTAAATTTGACCCACCCTAATATACATAAGTCTGGTGCAGTCGTCATTTCGTACTTTTTCAAAAACGAATCTGGTTTTACCATAACTGTCAACGGAGAGTGTTACAAATCGATGGTTAGTAAACTTTTCTTGTGGCTTCTCATCATCTTCTTTTGAATTATTTTATATGAATCAGGGAGTTTCCCTTCACTTTTCTTATATCTATACATATATACTCGTGTGTTGGCATTCCTATATATACACATACGTCAGCAAAAATCATTTCAAAAGCAAAACAAAAAAGACTCAGCTAACTTTATCAATACCAATTAAACCATAAAACCTTTGCAAACAAAAAATTTCATCTCACGGAATACATAGTTTTTGTTAGCGCTTTTAACATCAACAAACATAGTTCAAATAAAGAAGATTTGTATCTGTTTTCTAGTGGAACAGTTAGCACTACCCGGATGAATGGCTTTAATGCCATATACAAACCTATAAAAAACCTTCAGGGACACATAAGAAAAACCTAAATACACAACCACAAAAACCAAAACATAACTTTCTCTTCATGTCCTCTTAAATTGTAGACATTCTTTGTAGAGATACACAGTTCCTAAAGGGTCTAGTAAAGTATTCACAAAAAAAAATTATTCTGAATCAATTGGTGAGTAAAACAATATTAGTTTAGTAACAATTTAGCTTTTCAGTTACCGGCAATGTTTAAGGCCCAGCCCAGTTTTTTAGCACAAGATAATCCTTGTTTCGAAAATAAGCCCTTATTTACTCACATAAAAAGTAATATGTCAAATAAGATCCCAATTTTCCTCTGAGTTTTTTTAGCACAAGATAATCCTTGCTTCAGAGCTAAGTCCTAATTTACTCCTAAAAAATATGTTTGTCAAGTTATATCCAACCAACTAACTGACCAACTGATCCGTCAAAAATAACGGACCTAATCGATTTATTCATGGTTAGAGAGTACCTATATTATCTAGAGTCGCGACTCGTTCCCCTCTTGCCTAAAACACCCGCAATTTTTATTTGAGCACATTAAGAGAAAACTCTCTTAAATTCCCTGTGCGTGAATACGTGTGATAGCTCTAAATGTGACGTTTTCAATTTTTCGATTCAATTTTTTGTTGTTTTCAGTCTAATGAGCCAAAATCCATTAAGTTATCATTGTATTGGTGGGGTTCCATTTAAAATGCATTGGGCAGCTAACACATGCTCAGCCATGTGAGGAAATACTCACATTGGAGTTTGTGGGGTGAAAGAGAAAAAGCCCTGAGGTCGGTTCTCTAGATAATACTCTATGGTTAAAGGAATACCCTCTTACCGTGTAGACATTTCAAAGAGCTATGACCTCTTCTCAGATCATTCTGCCGTCATACTCAATATGAGCGAAAGCCTTGTTTAAATTGAAAAACCACCCAGGGGGCCTTTTTTGGTTCTGTGAAAAAATGAATCGAATAAATAGTTTTCACATTCGCTGCCGAACATTACTTCCACTTTTTCGATTTGGCACAAATAACCGATTCTGGTTCTGTGAATGAAAACTATATTATCAATGCTCGAACCACCTTACCATTTCTCCTGAAAACTGCACGATTCTCACAATTTTCCTTTGTTTTTAATGAGAACAGAGAAATGCGTGAGATGGAAATACTTTTTCTTTATGGATTTGACAGATAAAGAGATATGATTGAATTTGACATATTTTGTTGTTCGTATTCACTTTTTCACCTTAGATATTCACTCCCAAATGACGGCGTGAAAGATAATTATTTATATGAAAGTTTTTGATGTTTGGTTTCACATTTGCACAGAACTAGAATCGGAATTAGTGTGAAAGTATGAAAAGTTTTTCGATTCACTTTTTGACAGAATCAAAATCGGCCCCCATCTTATCAAACAGTAAGACCAACTGGGATGGATTTAAAAGATAGGACAACGTTGAGTTAAGGGTATTATTACAAACACATCTTAAGCTTGAAGACGCCGTAGATACCTTCGTAGATAAAATACAATAAACAGGTAACACACCTTATCAAAGGCTAATGCCTAGCTGTAAAGATATAAAATATCTGCAGAATATAAAAGGTTTAGTGAAAGAGAAACGAAAAGAACGTAAGAAATGGCAGCGAACTCATGCTCCTCCACACAAAGCTCATTTAAATCACTTGAGTAATATGCTGAAAACGGCACTATCAGATTCCAAAAACCTTGAAGTTGAAAATTACCTTGAAAGTTTGACAGCGGGGAAAGAATCCAACTACCTACTCTGAAAAGCTATAAAAACAACGAAAAAACGAAAGCTTCCAGTGCCCCCGATTAAGAAAAGCCAAATTGAATGAGCTAGAAGTGACAAAGAAAAAGCGACGGTATTCGCCGATTACTTAGAGGAAATATTTAAGCCGTTCAATGGGCAAGAACTCAACGAAAAAATTAATATGAATTTTACCTCAAATGAAATCTACATAACGAGAAATGCTACACTTGCCGAATTAAAAACAGAAATAAAGAAGCTTAAGTCCAACAAAGCTCCAGGATATGACTTAATTACGGCAGAAATTTTAAAAATGCTCCCTCGTAAGGGGTTTATTAACCTCCTTTACATAATAAATGCCGCTCTAAGGTTAGAATATGTTCCGAGCCAATGGAAAGTTGCGGAAGTCATAATGGTTTTGACAAACCATCTCACGAAAAGAAGTCTTATAGGCCGATTTCACTTCTTCCTATAGTATCAAAAGTTTTTGAAAGAATACTACTCTTGATGCAAATGCAGCCGATAATAGAAGAGAAACAATTAATACCTGAACATCAGTTCGGATTTAGAAGCAAGCATTCGACAATTGATCAAGTGCATAGAATTACTGACGTAATTGAGAGAGCTCTTTAACAAAAGAAAATTTGTTCGACATCGACAGTCATTTTGGACGTGTCGCAGGCGTTTGATAAGGTTTGGCACGAAGGTCTCAAACTAAAACTAAGACTAGTTCTGTCTGAAGGGCTTTATAACATTCTAAACGGATATCTAGATAACAGACTATTTGATGTAAGACACGGAAATGACTATTCTAATTTCAAAGAAATAGTGGCTGGGGTACCACAAGGAAGTGTATTAGGTCCAGTTCTGTACTTTTTATTTACACGCAATATACTTCGAACAGAAGACTCTATCGTAGCCACGTTTGCTGATGATACTGCAATACTAGCAGTATGCAAAACGATTAGCGAAGCTACAATTAAATTACAAAATGCTCCTAATAATGTTAATGAGTGGACGAAAACATGGCGAATAGCGCTCAATGAACAAAAGTCAGTCCACGTGGACTTTTCGTATAAAAAAATAAATAGATTACCCGTCTTTCTTAATACCACTCGTGTTCCATTTACAAATGAGGCAAAGTATCTGGAAATGACTCTAGACGCGAAATTAAAATGGAAGCTGCATGTGAAAAAGAAATGCGAAGAACTAAAAAATAAATTAAGAGATATGAACTGGTTACTCGGTAAATATTCAAAGCTTAGTATTGAAAATAAGTTGATTTTATACAGGAAGGTACTTAAACCTGTTTGGACTTAGGGTAGGCAGGTTTTGGGTTGTACCTGCGATACAAACTTATATGACTTACAAACTTTTGAAAATGAATTGCTCAGGTCATTTCTTAATGGTCCGTAGTATATAAGAAATGAAGATCTTCACAGGGATCTTGGGACTCCTACGGTTCGGGACGAAATAAAAAATGTTCGCGCGAAAATATAGAACAAACTAATTAAACGATTATTGATATTCTTGACGAGTCGAAAAAGAACAAAACCTTCGGACGTGGTGCGGTGAACAGAAAGCCGCTTTTAAATCGCGGAATAAGCAGGAACTTTCACCGGAAAGTTACCTGCAACACGTTATTTAACTCTGTTAAAAATAAATTGGTTGATAAGTTTCAACAAAGTTGCAATCGGGAAGTGAAGGTGGATTTAGAAGAATCTCAAACACCTATGAGCACACGTTTTTCGGTCCTCATAGAGGCTTATGCAGGTTTTCCACATACCCAGGGGAAAAAAAGGCTAGATCCCGATTTAACTCATAAAATTTAGTAAAAAATTTAATTTAAGTTGTAATTGTAATTGTAATTGTAATTGTTATTGTAATTGTAATTGTAATTGTAATTGTAATTGTAATTGTAATTGTAATTGTAATTGTAATTGCAATTGTAACTATAACTTTCTAACTCTGGCTTCAAGCCCGCAGAAAATACCAACTCTGACCACATAAAAACAAATCCTTTCATCACAGTTGTACACTTTATTTGAGTTGAGTATAAAAACAAGTGTTGGATTGCCCTATGAGGGTGTATGGATTCCCTGGCGAAATAATGTTACACCAGAATGTATCCGTGACTTCTCTCCTTTCTCGTATAAAAACACACATTCATCGTGGAATAACTCCGTCTGGATGATGGAGCACCAAAACCATGATGAAAAAACCACAAGCACTTTAAGACGCACATACCATTCGCTTAAATACCCTCAACCACCCTTCTTCTCTGCCCTAGATTCTTGTAACCATAAAGGAAAAACACACTAAAATGCCTCGTCGTCATCGTTTGGAAAAAAGTTCATTTACAGAAGACAACATGCAGAAGATGGGGTGCAAAAAACTATTTGGAAAACTCCAAGGGCAAAGTTGTAGTATATATATATATATTTTCCTGTGTGCACTCTATTTCCGGTAGAAAGTTATATTTTACTTTATCTCTCTTCGCTTTGGTGTTTTTAATTTTAAGTTTCACTTTATTTTATTCAATTTTATTTTATTTTTTTTAGTTTCATTTCTTTTAGTTTTTTTTTTGTTTCAACTTTGCCAATTGCAATAAAATTGAATGTATCAAATAAAAATGAGAGAAATTGAGATTATATTTACTTGGAAGAAAAAAATATGTACATATATTGAAATCACTTACCTTCGTGCATATGTACTAATGTATCTAGTAGATAAATTAAATCACATAGGTAATCGAGAATGTACCATACTGGTGAGGCGCTGCGGTTGATCTCCCAGAAGACAGCTCGTCCCATCACAAAAATTATATTGTATAACACAGCTACGGAGACAACAAACAGCCACTGCAAAAAAAAAAATAGAAGAAAAATGTTTTGTTGAGGAAAAAGTTTAAATTCTTTATCGTCGTCAGGAGAAGAAAAAATGTTCTCTTAGGCATAAATTATGTAATGTAACAAGTTTCATATGAAATTATTACATCAAGCATAATAAGGATAAAGATGTGTAAATGTTAGGGAGAACTTAAGTACCTAAATACAAGAGAACATTACGGGTAAATTAAAGTGCTTTAAATAAATTTAACCACGGGCCATTTTCTTAAACGAAACCTAAACATTTGAGTTAAACAAATATTAAAGTTTTGTATCAGCAATAAAATCAAGTTTGTTTGAAGAATTTTAAAAATTAATGTATGTAAATGTTAACTATGGCGTATGTGAAATATTTTTGTTCCTTTTTCAAAAATTTGGTTTTCTTCTCTAAAACTTTAATAGGGAGTCAAAAATTAAAAAAAAATCAGTATCAGACGGAGTGAGCACTTAACATGTAGGATAGATTATGTAGATACCATTTATTTTATCGAAATATGCCCTGAAAAAAGGTTCAACCTCGAAAATTTTTCCTAAACCTTTCGATAAATTAGAAAAAAAGTGAATCTTGCAATTCTATCTTCCAACTGCAGCCTTAGTAGCTGAATCTAATGGATTTGCTAATCCCTGACTTGGTTCTTATTTTTTTTTTCAACTAAAACAAACGTTAACTGCCTTTATTTTGTCTAACGGCCGATTTATGCTTGAAAACCGTCGAAAATTTGGTTCAGCGTGTGGACTTCTGCAAGCGTGCTCGTGGTGGCCATGCAAAAGAAATCGAGTTCCATACATAACGGCATCAAACGTACTTTCACAAGAATAAATCATTGATATCCTAAACCGTTTTTGTTTTATTTAAAAAAAAACTTTTGAAGCGCTCTTTTTGAAAATCCCGATATATACAAATTTCAAATAAGAACAAAAAATATTGAATGCCTACTAAAATTTTCCAAAAAAAAAAGGTTTTTGAATTTTAAAAAAAAATTTTTCGAAAATTCGATAGCTCAAAAACGAGTCCAAATCTTCTTTTTTTTGTTGAAATTTTACTTTTTTTAAAATAAAATATTATTTTACTTGAATACCAAAAATGTTCCTTAGAAATGATTTAGGAATTCGATATATAAAATTGTTTTTTTAAGAAACCGTTCCAATTTTTTTCTCACATAATATTATTGAATCAAGAACTCTTTTTGTCTGCTTAAATTTTCAGAGAAGTTGTTTTAGCCACTTTGTAGCGTGAGGTAGGTGGTTTTAATAAATTCTTGATGTGGTTCTTAGTCGGGGTCAACACTAAAATAAAAGTTGTTGATAACTAAAATGCCGCTTTGATAAACTCTCTACCACGCGTATGCTGTTCGAGAACCGCAGTACACGTTGAATAGGCAGCCTAGCAAATGTTTCCATAAATAAAAGAATTAATCAATTTGTTTAGTAATCATCTGTGACAAACTTTATTTAAGATTAAAAAAACAAACTTATACGTTGCTTATGGCAACTCTATTTAAAGGAAACAAATTATTATTTTAAATTCATTAACAATTCAAGCAAAGCAATTATTTAATTGAATCCAGTTGGCAATAATGAAATATTTACATAATTTAAACTTAATTGGCAACCATGAAATGTAAAACCTATACATTACGTATGTGTATATGACAATGTCTCTGGCTGTCGCGTCAAACTTCATGTGGACGCTCGTGGAACGTCGCACAGTCCGCAGGTGCGATGCCTTCGACTAATATAGACATACATATGCATAGTATATACTACAAAGGAAAATAATAGAAAACAACACATGAGCATATCGACTGTCAATGGACGTTCGTGGGACCGTACGTCGCATCAACAACCGACATACTAGTATGCCGTGTTGATTCTAAAAAAAAACAAAAGGAACAACACACAATCATGTCGACTGTCAATGGACGTTCGTGGGACCGTACGTCGCATCAACAACCGACATACTCGTATGCCGTGTTGATTCTAGGAGAATGCCTTCAGTGGACGCTGCTTACCAACTTCGCACTTCGGAGCACAAACCAGAATGAATTGTTCTGACGGAAGCTCGTCTTTTATACAATTTTGAAAGAGCTTTTTTACATTCTGTTGTTTGATCGTTTTATTGTTACATAAGTGTGTGTGCGATTTATGTTTAAAGCTTTTTAACAATGTTGCCACTTTGTTATGTTTTCAAATAAAAATTTAGTATTCAAATTGTAGTGTAAAGTATTAATATATTTATTATAATAAGAAAAATGATAAAATAATAATATGTTGATTGATGTGATGACATATGGTGATAGGAGGAAGAAAAGATGGTTGTTACATTCTCCCCCTCTGCCGTAGAGATCGTCCCGATGATGCGACAGGAATGGAAGTTTGTGTCGTCTTCTTTGGTCGCCCTCGTCTTCGCAATGGCTGCATAGGGTTATCAAGGGTTTGTGAAGTAGATGATTGATACTTTGTAATAGCAGAGACATGATATGTCCCTATTGGAATAGTGAGGTCATCTTTGGATGCAATTTGATACGTAGATGCACCCATCTTCTTGATGATAACGTAAGGACCATCTCTTTTCGGCACAAATTTTGAAGAGATGCCCTTAGAAGCTTTACTAAGGATGTGAGTGGTAACCAATACTAGGTCACCTACCTTAAAAATGGGTTGTGGTCTTCGGTTTTTGTCAGCATAGTGTTTATTACGGTCTTGTGTGTTTTCGGTTGTTAGCTGAGCCTCTTTGATTGCTTGAGTAAGCATTTTTAATCGTGGTATGATTTGTGGAGTGAAGTTTCTGTCTTGATTTATCGGTCTTAGGTCGTGATTAACGTCGTTTATGGTTCTAAGTTCTCGGCCAAACATGAGATATGAAGCTGTGAAACCTGTACTTTGGCATCTCGCAGTGTTCATTGCGAATCGTATGGCGGTTAAATTATCAGCCCATGTTGTATGGTTATTACCTACCATAATTCCGAGATGTGATTTTAGGTCTCTGTTCCTTCGTTCCACTGGATTGGCTTCTGGATGGTAGACAGGCGTTAGCGATTGTTGTATTCCAAAGTAATCAGTAAGTTGTTGCATCAAAACAGATATGAACTGGGGTCCATTGTCTGTTACCAGACGTCTTGGTATACCATATCGAAAAAATACTTCTTGGAGCAGAGTCATCGCACAATTTTCAGCAGTCGCTTCCTTTAAGGGAAAAATTTCAACCCATCTGGTTGCGAGATCTTCGGCTATCAGGATCCATTGATATCCATCCTTTGTAACAGGTAGTGGTCCAAATAGGTCAGCTGCTACAACTTCAAATCGTTGGTTACTTGATACTGTTTGGAGTAAACCATATGGTTTCATATTACTCGTTTTGTATCGTTGGCAAGCAGGGCAGTTTCCTATGTGTTTGGTTACACTGCCTCTCATTCCAGGCCAGAAATAACGGGAGGTGATTCGAGCTAGAGTGCGGTCTATGCCGTTATGACCTGACGTGGTTTCATTGTGGTAATGATTCAAAATGGAGTCACGTTCTTGGAGTGGTATCACTAGCTGCGCATCTTCAGAGTCAGATTCTGGTGAATACCTGTAGAGTATACCATCGTTGAGCAAATATCCACGTGTTGTCCATCTGATCAGATTTTCATCATTGTTTTCAAATGAGTCAATAATTGCTTTTATTTGTTCATCTTCCAACTGAGCTCGTCGAATTTCTTCAGGTTTTCTTGACGGTATGTCAACTTGAAAACTGCATATTTTACATTCGGTATCAGTGTGATCTGGATTAGAACAAGGAGGTCTTGATAACATGTCAGCTACGATGTTTGTCCTACCTGGGGTATATTCGACTTTGAAATCATAAGGTTGGAGTTGTAATGCCCATCGGGCAAGTCTACCAGTTGGAGATTTAAGGCTTAAAAGCCATTTGAGGGGTTGATGGTCGGTCATGAGGATAACTTCTCCACCTTCGATGTAGCCACGAAATTTGTTTACTGCCCATACTATGGCTAGGGCTTCTCGCTCTGTTGTGGAATAGTTGCGTTCGGTATCGCTTAGGAGACGTGAAGCATATTCAATGGGATGTTCATCCGCTTTCTCCCCCTGGACCAAAACTGCCCCGATAGCATAGTTGCTAGCATCTGCTTTTAAACGGTATGGCTGGCCTTCAGTAGCTTGTTGTAGGATTGGTGCTGTAGTGAGGAGAGTCTTAAGAGTTTTAAAAGCGTCTCTTTCGTCTGCTCCCCATTTCCATGTAGCACTTTCTTTGTCAGATTGCTTAGAGGTTTTGCGATATCTGCGAAGTTGGCAATGAATCGCCGATACCAAGAACATGTCTGTAGAAATGAAACTACTTGTTTTGAGTTCTTTGGCTCAGGACGGCTGCTTATTGCTGTTACCTTTTCGGGATCGACTTCTATACCTTCATTAGTAATGAGATGTCCAAGGTATTTAATGACTGAGCAGCAAAAGTTGGATTTACTTCTGTTTACCTTTAAATTGTACATTTGTAAGCGTTTAAAAATGCGTTCTAGGTCTTTACAATGTTCCTCAAAGCTACTTGAACAGATGATGACATCGTCTAGGTAGACCAGAAGTAAAATGTCGGGAAGTCCATTACGAAATCTATCCATAAGTCGTTGGAATGTTGCGGGTGCGTTTCGCAATCCAAATGGCATTCGTTTGAATTGGAACATACCAAAGGGTGTGATGAATGCTGTCTTTTCAACATCATCATTATCTATCTTGATCTGATAGTATCCTGTTTGAAGATCGAGAGTGCTTTTGAAGAGTGTCTTTTTAGTGGAGTGTAACAAGTCATCGATACGTGGCAATGGATATCTATCTGGGATAGTGATACTGTTGAGCCTCCGATAGTCGATGCATACTCTGATTGAACCATCTTTCTTTGGAACTAACACGACTGGTGCAGCCCATGGTGACTCGCATTCTTCAATGATGTGATTGTTTAACATTTTTGTTAATTCTTCCTTCAATTGCTCTTTTCGAGTTGGGGATAATCGATAGGGAGGAACAGCTATGGGGTCATGATTGGAAGTGTCAATCTTATGAGTTGTGTATGGGGTTGGCTCGGTTATTTCACCAAATAGATCTTCATTTCCATAAAGTAGATTGTTAAGTTGAAGTTTTTCTACAGGTGAAAGTCCTTTGGCTTCATGATCACGGAGTTTGATGTCAATCGAATATATTTCGGTGAACCATGGTTCCAGGTCTACCTGTTCTTCAATGTTTTGTACCATTGGTGGAAATAAATTCTCTTGATTTGCTGTTCGCTCTGGAGTTACATCTGTATTTCGTAACGAATTATTAAAGATGTGTTGTATAAATCCTGGTGAATATTTGTTATCCTTGCTGGTGGTAGCATTGATTTTCCTCTTCAATGGCGTTTTTAATGGGCTACCAAATTCTCTGCTTACTTCCGGCGTTGCGACAAGAGGTGAAATTGGCTTTCGCTCATCATACCAGGCAAGAAACGCATTAACTTTTTGAGTTGGGGAGGACTCAGTTACAAGTGGCGTGCATTTCGCCGCGCTTGCTTCCAGCTGAGGTCCGGTTTTTAAATTTGGTGCTTGGCACAGGATTTTTACATCCGTAACGAGTTGAGGCTTAACAACTCTAGTATTATTAGTGTCGTAAAAATCGAATTTTTTGTGGATTTGATCAGCAAAATACCACATTCTTTGGCCAAGGTCCAGAACAACACCGTTTTCTTCAAGGAAGTCTATTCCTATCAGCGTACGGTTATCCGTGGCTTTCGGAAGGGCGATAAAGGTAATTGGCCGCAACCGGTTGCCGAATATTATGTTGGTCTTTGCCAAACAAATTTCTTGTGGACGGGTCTGTCCATCAGCAAGCGTAACATCTACATCTATTTTCTGGAATTTTGTTCCGTTTTTAAGTAGATGAATGAACAATTGTCTTCCAGCTACACTTGTCCTGGCAGCAGTGTCTATATAGGCTATGCCTGCTTCGCCATGTGATTGAATTGAGATTGTGGGCAAATCGTTTCCCAAAGTGGTCTTCATGCAGTTGAATGATACTGTTGATGGGCCTCTTGGTAATTCCTTACAGTTAGGACAATTGGATCGAATATATCCTGGTGCTTTGCATTTATAGCAGTGTATAGTTGATTCATTTGTTACGGTAGAAGTTTTCTTGCTTTCAACTTTTTGTTTCCTGCGACAGTCTGTAACGACGTGTCCTGTATGTTTGCAAAAATTGCATCGCTTCTTCTCCTCAGATGAGTTAGTCTGCTGTTGCTTCTCATGCAGAGAGATTTCCAC
This sequence comes from Dasysyrphus albostriatus, assembly GCA_946251815.1. Taxonomy (NCBI): domain Eukaryota; kingdom Metazoa; phylum Arthropoda; class Insecta; order Diptera; family Syrphidae; genus Dasysyrphus; species Dasysyrphus albostriatus. The sequence goes on from OX276337.1 coordinate 13,978,293, forward strand.
AGCTCTGGCTTTAGTGAGAAACTCTTGAAACGTTTTGAAGCTGTCTCTAGGAACTCCATCGCGTATGCGGATGTTGAGCAACCCGTAGATCATGTCCAGCATCATTGGTTCCTTCGGAGCTGGTGCAGGAATCATTGAGAGAAGGGCGCGTTTCTTTGTGATGAAATCATCAGTTGACTCATTCGGTTTCTGCTTAACGTCAAAGATCTCCATATATAGTCGATAGGCTGGCTTAGCTGGTGCAAATGCATTGCGTAGGAGTGAGAGAACGTTTTCCCATGTTTCAGCTTCAGATTTTACTCCTTGCCACCAAGTCACGGCGTTTTCTTCGAGTAAAAGTGGAAAGCCTCTAATAGCATCGACGTCATTGATTCTCTCTACATCCTTATACACATTGATTGTTGTGATAAATGCATCGACAATTTGAGGATCGCGTTCACCTTTGAATCGGGCAGTGCAGTTGCTAAAACTGCCTGCTTTTTGCTCATTCATTGCAGACATGAGTTTTTTAAACTGAGCGTCAGTTAATTCAGGCATCTTAATTTTCTTCAAATTTTATTAGTGCCCCACGTTGGGCGCCAATTTGTAGCGTGAGGTAGGTGGTTTTAATAAATTCTTGATGTGGTTCTTAGTCGGGGTCAACACTAAAATAAAAGTTGTTGATAACTAAAATGCCGCTTTGATAAACTCTCTACCACGCGTATGCTGTTCGAGAACCGCAGTACACGTTGAATAGGCAGCCTAGCAAATGTTTCCATAAATAAAAGAATTAATCAATTTGTTTAGTAATCATCTGTGACAAACTTTATTTAAGATTAAAAAAACAAACTTATACGTTGCTTATGGCAACTCTATTTAAAGGAAACAAATTATTATTTTAAATTCATTAACAATTCAAGCAAAGCAATTATTTAATTGAATCCAGTTGGCAATAATGAAATATTTACATAATTTAAACTTAATTGGCAACCATGAAATGTAAAACCTATACATTACGTATGTGTATATGACAATGTCTCTGGCTGTCGCGTCAAACTTCATGTGGACGCTCGTGGAACGTCGCACAGTCCGCAGGTGCGATGCCTTCGACTAATATAGACATACATATGCATAGTATATACTACAAAGGAAAATAATAGAAAACAACACATGAGCATATCGACTGTCAATGGACGTTCGTGGGACCGTACGTCGCATCAACAACCGACATACTAGTATGCCGTGTTGATTCTAAAAAAAAACAAAAGGAACAACACACAATCATGTCGACCAGAGAATATCAATTACCAAGAAGCCAATCTTTCGTACGTTTCACCCTCCAAAACCCATTTGTTTACATTGTTGTATTTGTAATTTCACTTCGTGTCGATGAATAGATGTGAATTGCAACAACAATGTAACGCGGTGAGATTTATTTGTTTTGACAGCCCAGTTTTTTTTCTTTGAAAATTGGAAAAATGATTTGAGAATTTTACTTCGGCTGATAGCAAAAACATCGATGTGAAATTGTTTAATTTATTTAAAGTGCACAAGCAATTGTAATTGTCAGTTAATATTCATCCACGATTATAATAAAATACAAAAACTGAATCCATAAAATGTCTTCAATCACACAGATTTCCAAATATCTTCAATGCATCTCGCATATTATACAGGGTGGCCATTTCTTCATCCAGAATAATTTTAAAATTATTGTTGGATATATTCTAAGGAAAAAAATAGTTAAGAAAAATAAGAAATAAAAGAATAGTTTTTCTGCAACCTGACACCAGAACTTTAGTTTTTTTGTTTAAACTCCACTAAACTGTCAATTTACAATTTATAAGTATTAAAGTTGATGTCAGGTGGGTTTTATTATCTTCTTTCGGGATTCGGGTTTTGATCTGGATTTAACTTTAGTACAAAAAAGAAATAATTAGGAGTTTTCAAAATCGTTTTCGTAGCACGTGTTAAAAGTAAATCCAGCCCTCTTTTGCAGATAATAAAACAGCAATAGCTATTTTTAATTTATTTTTTTAAACTTCATGACATCTAAGCATTTGGTTTTGAGTGTTTAGTAGGAGTACTGAATACTTATTACTGAAATTTTACTTCATACTATAAAAGAAATGAAATAGTTTTAACAAATACATTAACTTTTTTTAAGTTTTAAGTTGTATAATTATTTTTTTCTTAAATGATTACGAAACAACTTAATTAGAAAAATTGATTCGAGAATTTTAGCATGACCTTCTAGCTGTTGTCTTATTTTTTAGTTATTTTCATTTTAAATATATTTGGTCGTAAAATTCAAAAAAGTTAATTAAACAAAAATAAAGAGCATAACATTGCAAGTTGCAAGTTAGTAGTGCCGTTGATTTTCAATTTTTTTTTTTAAGAAAGTTACTACTCTTATCTTAAAGCGGATAAATAATCCCCCCTTCCCATACGATTTTTTTTTAATATCATTTCATAAATTATCCTGCATGAAATAGGGAACACCATGTATTTTGTTTTGTTTTGACATCTAATTGACAGACCGAGGTGAATAATTTTGACCACGGGACGTGTTCAACAAATAGAAACCCAACTAGGGCCAGGTTCACATTAGGTGTGTTTTTTCCTTGTCTGAATGAGCTTGGACGAAAAAAACGACGTCGGGGCTAAACAATGCTCCGTGGTTCAAAAAATTTTTAATCCATCAATTTCTGTAGATTAACTGGGTTTTAATGATGATTTAGGTTTCATGTAAGTTATAAAAGTCAATTACATGCTTGAACCACCCTCAGTTAAACCACAAAATCAGTGAGCTAAGAGTGCGGAGCTATGGATCAAAACAATAACCCTGTTCAATTAATACGAACACATATCGTTAAATAAATACATAGATAGATATAATAGATTAATTAATAAATACAAACCTAAAGCATTTTGGCTTACAGTAATGAGAAATAATAGAAATATGCTCGGGTGACAAACTAAATTAAAATTATAAAATGGCTAGTAGCTCCTAGCGTGACCATGTTTACTAGTATAATCAAAATAGAAATGAAGTAAAACAAACTAAAGGCTCTCCCAAGCCAACGCCAACAAGGAGTGACGATGAATTTTTGTTGTTGTTAAGTATTGTCTATGTTTTTGTCATATTTTGTACTATTGTGAATGATTCACTGCGAATCAATCGGTATTCGTGTTGGTTTTGGAGAGCCTTAACGTTTTCGTTAGACCAAATGAGGAAATTTCGTTGAAAATTTTCAAATTTGATACGAAATCATCTCATTTTCCACACAAATTCAAATTTCGAAATGAGATAATTTCAACCAAACTTGCACACAATTTTCTAGGAAATTAAGTCAAAACCTAACGAACACACCGAATTGGGCACATTTTGAATAGCTCTGAAAAGATTTTGAACGAAAATGTTAAAACTGAATTAAAAAATTAACAACAAAAAGTGATTTACAGGCAGGGTTGAAACTCAAAAAATGAAATGAGCTGTCAAAAGAAATACCAATTTACAGATGAAAACACTTTTTCTGTAATTTGCAAAATTACCTAATTTGGGCTCTTATGAAAACGGTTAAATATGCATTATATTAATATTATCATTATTAATAACCAATTGATCAAAAACTATAGGGCTCATTGTAGAGTTATTTAATCCAATATTCAGTAATTTTAACTAATTAATTAAAACTGGTTAGCTGATGCTCGACGATTATTAAAGCAAAACTATATTTGCCCACAAACAAGCAAATAAACAGACCATAATGCAATATCTGTAAGACCATCTCTTTAATCCCGGTTTTTCGTCACAAATTTCGACTCGACTCCGCTCCTCGAACGAGATCTAGTCAAATCAAGCTCATTTCGACTCAACCCAGGCTTACAAAAAATGACGCGAGCTTCAAGCAGGTTTAACAACACATATAAGCGTAGTATATATGCCAAAATTTTAGTTTGTGAATTTCTTATTTCATTTCGCAAAATTATTTAAAACTTTCTTCTTACTCACTGTAAGTTATTTTAGTAAATTTTCTACAATTCCTTATACATTTCGGGAGTTGAAAAGAAAAAAAAAAACAGAAAAGACAAACTGTTTATCGAAAAAAAAGTAACTAAAGATATTTATTTTCCAGACAGGCGGGAATTAGTAAAAAGCGACTACAATTTACATTTAAAAAAAAACCACAACTTATTTTCATAAGGTCCGGTCAGCACTATATATATAATTTCTCCCTTTTTTATACTTTTTGAACAAGCCCATTGCAGCCCAAGTGAATTTCAAAATAACTGAAGATTTTCAAAAATAACCGACATATTCGTGGTGGGTCGATGCCAACTGTCTATGTGTGCGAATAAATCAGTGGTGGGTCGATGCCAACTGTCAATGTGTGCAAAAACCTAGTGGTGGACTTAGCCCAACTGTCTATGTGTGCGTGTTTCAGTTTGTAGGCAAAGCCGGATGACAGCCAAGGATTGGCTTCTTGGTAATTGATATTCTCTGATGTCGACTGTCAATGGACGTTCGTGGGACCGTACGTCGCATCAACAACCGACATACTCGTATGCCGTGTTGATTCTAGGAGAATGCCTTCAGTGGACGCTGCTTACCAACTTCGCACTTCGGAGCACAAACCAGAATGAATTGTTCTGACGGAAGCTCGTCTTTTATACAATTTTGAAAGAGCTTTTTTACATTCTGTTGTTTGATCGTTTTATTGTTACATAAGTGTGTGTGCGATTTATGTTTAAAGCTTTTTAACAATGTTGCCACTTTGTTATGTTTTCAAATAAAAATTTAGTATTCAAATTGTAGTGTAAAGTATTAATATATTTATTATAATAAGAAAAATGATAAAATAATAATATGTTGATTGATGTGATGACATATGGTGATAGGAGGAAGAAAAGATGGTTGTTACAACTTTAAATACCGTATTTCATGCATTTAAACAGTGTTGCCTCAATTTTTTCGTGTCTTTAGCTTAACATATAATTCTGAAAACCTCAGTGTCTTGAACTTGAATTAGAGCAAGTACTTGAACGAATATTGGAATTGAAATTAAAATTCTAATAACTTTTTTCATAAAAATGTTTGGTATGCCAATTTAGATTTTTTATTAAAATAAAAGGAGTTTTTTTAGGACGTGAGGTTTTTAATCTGGTAATACTTTCTTCAAGTTGGTCTTTTTGGCAGCTGTAACTTGATTTATGATCAGATTGGTTTGCCATTTCATAGTGAATAGACTAACTCCTGAACAAAGTTTGCAAATCGTCTAAATTTTTCACCAAAATAATGGTTCGGTTCGCGCGACCCATCGCGAAATAATCAATTTATTGAAGGAAACTTTTGGTGAGGCGCCGAATTTTCTCCTCCAAGGCATCGATCATCTCGGGTCTATTTGCGTAGACAGGTGACTTCACATAAATAAATAAGATTAAATAAATAACCCGCACGACCAGTATTTTCACTTCCGATTTTAAAAAAGTGGAAGATTTTACTAAAAAAAATGGTATATTCTGATTTTATGAGGTAGATTTTATTTCCAAAACAGAAAAGATTTTTTTTTTTTATTTTATTTAAGTCCAATGCAGCTTTAAGGGATAGCTAACGAGTTTTACTGAGCTTAAAATTTTGAGCGGGTAGACACAAAATTTGTTTTGGAAATTTTCAAAGTCAACTTATCGTTTTAAGCTATGTTCGTTTCTTAAAGAAGTTTGCCCCCCCCCCCCTCCTGATCAAGCGTAAGCCCTTGACAAAAACGCCAAGGAAATCAAAAAGGCCCAGAATTTAATTTCCTTAAATGTTACATTAAAAAAAAAATCATATGCATACTCACTCTATAATGTGACGGCAGTGATGGATCCACCGACAATCGATTACATAACCAACTTTTGCCAGTTATTTCGGGTACATCAGCTGTGGCGGATTTGCCAATTTTCTCGGCATTATTGGCGGTGGAAAATTTATCCATAAACCAATCGGGCGGTTTCGTCCGGCTTCGTTTCGTTATCCTGTGTCGCAGTGCGTTGAGAGTTCTGCGCAGGGCTGATGGTTTGGTTTCTTTTGTTTGGTCCTGTAAAATAAAAAAAAAAATAATTATAGTTTTGTTGAATTTCAATTAAACAATTTTTTTTTCTGTTATAATTTAAGTAGTATTAATATCAGCTGATATACCAACATTCTTTGTTCTTAAAAAAAAACAACCTCATTAAAATTCCTTGAACTTTATTTCTCATTCCCGCAATTAAGAAGTAAACATCTAACTAACAATTCAATATCGTCGTCAACCATAATGTTTTTTTTTTTTTTTATTTTCTTCTTCATACCTCTACCTTTCAATTTAATTAAAATGACAGCACAAAAAAAGTAAATTGTTCTTGGAACACGCAGTCCATCGGCTTTGCATTTAATTGTATTTTCAAGGACACAAGTGGCAACAGACCTTTAATGAGTTTTAAAACAAATCATACAGGGTGTTTTAGGAATAAAAAAATATAATATTATAATTATTGTTTTGCTCTGAAAAGTTGTCTATGTTCATCCTGCAAACTTAAACATTATAGGCGGTGATGCCAGATCAATAAACGTTCCTTTAGAAAGATTATCTCTATAGGACGTGCTGCGATGCGCGGCTTTAAGATCGTTGAAAAAGTGAAATGTGCCAGTTTGAAGTTTTTGGGGATTTTCCAAGACTTGTCATGAAGTGAATATTGAGTTCGAAAATGTCGTTGCCGCAGTTTCTTATGTGAAATGCAAGAAAACATAAGAACAATATTTTTAAAATAAATATGAGAGCAAAACTATATTATTTTACTATTCAAAAATCATCCATAATACTGGAACACCCTTTTAAGCAGGTTTTAAATTCATTTTGTTTGTTTTTTTCGTTTTTTTTTTCTATTTTTCTTGTTTCTTTCTACTTTTTTTCTATTAAACAGTTGGACACTTGTGTGTGATAACCTTAAGATGCTATTGTCCCAAAGGCGATTCACTCCTTGTGTCCACTTAATTAGTGTGGTGCGTGTGCAAGGACTCATATCAAACGGTGAAACATTGAACGGCGACGCGACGGGCGAAAGCAAAAGTAATTTCAAAACGAATCCATTAATCCTAGAGTCCTGCCCGCGCAATCAATCAGTCGCAGTCACCATCACCATCACCATCGTCAAGAGCACAAGATACAGCAGCTATCGTGTCTTTGTTGATGCTCTTGCCGGCCGGTTGGTGGCAGTGGAATAATGGCTCGTCTCATATGCCAGCAGCAGGGTGAACTAAAACAACAAGCTCATTGTCATCGTTATCCTTTCAACGTCATTTTCATTCCTTGTCCACTATTGAGTGTCAAATGTGTGCCCATACTAATGTATAAGTCTACATAGTCTGCATTTTGTATAAGTAATAGTAGAGGTGATGAGAAAGCTAACTTTTTTTTTAATTTAATTTTAAAACTTAAAAACAAAACATTTTGCTACATTCTCCTTTACAAATATAACCATGATGTAGTTTGGTCATCTGCATAATTATCTTTTGCTCTGTCAGTGTGACCAAATAAGGACACACATACACATACATTTCATAGCATACATATCCTCTTAATTAATTGCGAAAAATCCGGGTTTAATGTCATTTATCAATGTCATGGTAGTTTTATCTCCTTTTAATTTTTTTTTTTCAAGTTACAATGAATAAAAAGGAACAGGATTTTGGGATGCACTTTAATCTGCATCAACATTAAAATCAAAAGAGTTTCCTTTCAGGAAGTCTTTTTTGTACTTTGCATATTATCGGATGCATGAACAATCATAGTGTGGCAGTGAAGCTTATCTTTCATCTGACAGAGGATGAAAGACCCATCCAAAAGTCTTTAGTTTTTAGGACATGGTGGATTTAGTTGGGCGTGTAACATGCTATAACTATCGCTGCTAATACAGGACGATCAGAAGAAAGAAGAAGGTTAAGAAGAGAATATTTTTTGTATTCTATTTCTTAAAAGCATACTATCTGTGGTCAGGGACTTTTCTTCATTTAAATAATTCCTTGTGGCCAATGATTAAAATCAAATTTGGAAAATTTTCAACAAAGTAAATAAAATAATGAAAAAAAAAGAAGAATTATTTATCTAGCAATGAAAAATATTAAAAAAGAACAAGTCGCTTTTGTGGATCGATGTGAAAAGCGTGCAATAAGTCTGTCATTTAATCATTTTTTACTAAAATTAAATACACTTTGTAAAGTTTGATAGCTTTTTCACACCGAATGAAAATCTAGATTTCGAGACAAAAGCCCAAAATCTCATCAAAATCAACGAGATTTCCCATACATTTATGCGAGAAACAGATTGCCATAGTAACTTCAACAGCACATGTTAACCACATGACACTTCTTCTCACAACAACATCGACATCAACTTTAGACCTAAGCCCTTAGTTCGATGTCGCTGTGCAAATGCTACCAACTTTAAGGCGAAGTTTTGTCATGTTTATCAACACGCAAATAAAAAAAAATATTTTATTTTTTTAATTCGTTTAATGCTGTCAAATGCGCTGTTCACGTTGTAATGTATTTCACATAAGTTTTGATGTCAACGTTTTCGTTACTGTCAAAGTTGCTGTGGCAATCTGTTTCTCGCTTTAAAGATTATGTAATCTGGTAGATTACCACCAAATTTTCTTAAAATTTAGTTGGCCTATTCACAATCACACCTAACTAACTAACAGTTTGCCCATAGAAGAGAGAAGATAGAAAATAGAGATTTTATACTGTTTTATTTTGTGTCCTGGTACTTTGACTGACGGCAATGGATCTTCTTTTTAGAGTTCCTTGACGATTCAGTACTTACATCTTCCTTTACTGAAGAAGTGGGAGCGAGATGTGAATACTGAAACGTCAAAAAAAATCCAGTTTTTCAGTCCAATGTGAACACCGTCCTATGAGCACTTTAATTCTTTTGAAATGTCAGAAAGAATCTAGGTTATGTCATGTGTGGTGTGAACGATTCAAGTAGATTTTGAAATCTTGTTGTTCAAAATCGAGATTTTGGTTCGGTGTAGAAAGGCTTAAAGAATGAATTTCCACGTATGAGATTCATATGAATTTAAAGTGTTTTCGAATAAGAGGAACCGATATTGAAATGGAATAAGACAAGTTGTGTTCGAGGTATTATCTTTTCTTAACTGAAAACTCATGTGTTCCAATATCTTTGGAATATGACATTTTCAACATCCTATGTTTTTTTTTTTTTGTAATTTTCAATTTATTTGGTTTAACTAAAAAGCTTAACAGAATTTCAATCAAATTAATTTTTCGATTGAATAGGATAGTCCAAAAAAATTTTTTGTAAACATATTCTAGCGGGAAATATTCACAAAAACCATCAAAAACAAAAATTTCTTAATTTTTTAATAAATTCCACAAACTTATTTTTGGAACAAGAATAGACTCAAAACAAACAAAATAAATGAAAGGTTCGAGGCCTTAATATGGCATGTTTAAGAAATAATTTTTATAATAAGAACTTGGCACATTCAAAATTTAGCATTTCTTGTATTTTTTTGGTTTTGGCCCGATTGCCATTTTTCGGTATTGCATGTGAGACTTAAAGTCTCTCCTAAACCAACGCGAATAAGGAGTGATTCGCAGCGAATCATTCACAATTGTACAAAATATGACAAATACACAACGCGAAGCAACAACAAAAAATTCGTCGTCACTCCGCATTTGCGTTGGTTTGGGAGAGCCTTTATCATCATTCCAAATACGGCAATTTTATTTATTGACGTATCCATTCAAAAAAAGGTGACCTTCATCGCTAAACTAGATTCGCGCGATACGTATTTCGAACAGAAACATGATCAGTCTATTCATGTTGAAATGCCAAATCAAACAAAAAATAAATCACTTGACACATGAAAAAACGGGCGCCACTTAAAATAGTGTTGCCAACTTAAAGTTCTAGTCCTCTAAGAAAAATACCCTTTAGAACAACAAACGCCAAACTGTCACTACTAAATTACAACAAATTATTCACCTATCCATTTTCAAGCCTTGAGAGTTGTTTTCCTATCTTAGCTTTTTTTTAATTTGTATATCATTTATTTTATAGATATTTTAATTTTGAACAAAATGTTTGTAAAGTTATATTGTCAAAATCGGATTAGTTTCCAAAGATATACCAAAAACATCGAAAAGTGGACAGTATGTGTATGACTATTCTCTCAGATATGCGAGAGTGAATTGAGCAGCATTATTTGGTTTTTAAACGCAAAGAGTTAAAAGCTGTCACTATTCAGTACAAACAGATAAAACGTAGGAAGAATAGTTATTATTGCAGTAATTGGGTAAAAATCTATACCAGCAGGGCTGCCAGAACGGGCACTTTATCGCTAGTTGGGCTCCTCGTACTTTTCACTCACTCCTTCAAATTGTGATTTGCGATAAATCTCAATTAGGCTTATTAAGTTTTGATATTGGACGATTTTAAGCTCCTTATAAAATTCAATATTTAAAAAAATTTATCTTGATGAAAATTTTAAATTTTGACAAATCTATTGTGAATGAGCCTACTAACATTTCAATGTTTGCTTGTAACAACAGTGTCAACCTTTATGTAGTTGATTGAGTTTGCACCATGTACATTTGCGAATCAAATTGATTTTGTAAACTATGTACATAAAGTGGTCTTTAAAATGAAATAGGGTTAAAATGCATGTTTTCGACATTTTTTCAGTTTCAGTATCATCTTTTTTGATATTTAGATATGTTGGCAATCCTCAACAAAATACTACATTACAGTCCAATGAGTATGGCTAGATTCCTATGGGAAGTAAGAGTAAACTCCTGTGCCTCACCCTCGATCCTCAACCCTTTGAAAGTTTGCTACTATGGAATTAAATATTGAATGCAAATATGTGGAAGATAAACAATATTACAAGATAATAATTGAATGTTTCATTAAAAAATGGGGTTCATATTTAAGCTTTTACCATTATCGCAAAAAAAAAAAAAAATTATATAGATTATTCTTTTAATACGCAAAATATGAAAAACACCTTTCAGGTTCCTTTTTTCTTCTTAACATGGCAGTATAGTTCTCTAACGATGTCAATAAAAAAGGCCTTACCCAACAAATATTAATAACAAAAAAAAAAACAATGCACATGGCTACACTGTTTCTTTTTATTTTTTCATCAAGTTACAAATAGCTAACTGTAAAAATAATTCAAACAACACAAGTTATTTTAAGCAGTTGGTCAAGGATAATTATTAAGTCTGACAAAAGTGCTTAAAGTGCTTATATTTATTTTTAAACTTAATTTCTCATTAGAAAAAAAAAAAAACAATAAATTTTATTAATAGGATAAGCGATTTTCATTGCTCATTTTATTCTATTTATAAAATCACAGTTGTGATTTTCATCAAAAAAACATAAAATATATCTCATTGTCAGTTATTTCACCATAAATAAATTTGACTGTTCTCTTTATTTCAGTTTACGATAATTTATTTTCAAGGAATTTTCTTTTATTTTAAGAATTTATTTCACCCATCTGCGAGTATAAAACACCTTTGTTACAATGTTTATGCTGTTATTTCCTTTCCGCGAATTATTTTTCCGTTTTAAATAATAAATTCACTTTAAATATCATTTAATAAACAGAAGACATTAAAAAATGAAAAGTTTACCCATTAAGCTAAATAAGTGGTGAAAATAAGAATTAACATTGTACCTGTATATTTAAATTAATTTATTAATAGGAACATTAATATGAAAAGAAATAGAGTAAAATTATTATTCTCACCGAGTCAATGCCAGCGATTGCAGCAATATCAATTGACTGCACCATTTTCTTCGATCCAAGTTATCCACGATGTTGTATTTTGATCTCCACTTAAGTTCTTAAAGCTTTTTTTTATTTTTCCCACAATTAAGATAAATGTTTATTTTTGTTTTTTTTTTTACTTTAAATTCCACAGAAAAATATCATATTAAATACCAAACTTAAAATTATATAATTTATATTTAATTAATTTTATTTTGTGTAGATAAGTTTTTTATTTGATTTTTTTAACACCGCAACTATTGAATTATATTTTTGTTTACACAAATCTACCTTGATTATTATAGATAACCAATCAGAAGTATGTGTTTGGTTCATCAATCTTTTTATATATATTGAATTCACTTATAGTAATAATTTTTAATCAACGCTTTACGCATAAGAATTAAGAATTAATGAATGCAAGAATAATTTTCTATGTTGAATAAGAAAAAAAAAAATAAATAAAACTACTACACGAAATGTTAACGATCAGCTAGCTATATGTACATATGCATGATGACTCTTTTGCTTGTCAAATTTTTCGAGGTCTCAAATAACATGATTATTACACTCACGTTTATTTTTATTTCTTCTGATTAAAATAAATGTTTACTTCGATTGAATTCTTGAAATTAAATTGCAATCGGATATGAAATGAATTTATTTATTTGCCAATTTTGTATTACCTGGAATATTCTACAAATATGTATGTGTATGTTTTGTCTTTAGACCGGGCTGTTTAACTAAATGTAGGCACTTAGCTCGAGTAAAATTGACATGACTTGGGCGTTTATAATTATATTGCTTATACGATTTTATGGCTTTTTGATTTGGAAGAGCTCTTCAAAAATCTTAAATTCAATTTTAGAACTGCGATCAACTCTCAAAGAGCTCTTCAGAGTAAAACTTGTAAGTGGACACAGGGGGAGAGAGTCACTATCTAGGTTTGTATAGTCAAAGTACTCTCAAATGGAAAATGTCAAACGGGTTCCTACGGCTTTCCACGAAAGTGGAAATCTACCAACCTCATAGACTTTTCAACTTATCAGGTTATCTAATGTAGCTACAGCACATCCTTTTTTCTCGTTTTGATTATTGTTCGGTGATTTGGAGTATATAGAGCCTTGAGGACGGCACAGGACTGAAGAGAATTTGGAAATCAGCTCGATATTGAAATCCCTCCAGATTTCAGAAGTCAATACCTTGGTGTGATTTCCATTGCAAAGACTAAATCAGACGAAGAGAATATTGTGTTAAGTATATCTTAAGGGAACTCCGGTACAGTTTCTTTTAGCTTTTTCTCATTTACGGTCATTAGTTTAGAAGAAAGTTAACAGAGTTTTTGACCGTTCTCAGAGGAATTTAAAGCCACCTGCAACAAAGCAGTTTATGCTGGACATATTATTGAGTAAAGTTAGAAGAGTTTAACCAAAAATGTGGACTGTAACATGGAGTCGCGTATTATAACGGTGCCTCTTTGAAATGGGGTCGTTTCAAGGAGTAGCCATGTGACCTTGCCAAAGTATGTGGAGCTCTGGAATAAAATGCCATTATTAAATTATTTAAAAAAAACATAAGCAATCCAATGTTCCGTGAGATGTCACCGCGAAGGAATTTGCGGATCGTATCAAATCTCGCTGAATCCGGCAGCTCAAGACGGGCGATGACCATTGGCCAGGAGAAAATATCTCTCAGATAAATAGAAGATGCAACTTCTAACACATCAGCAAGGGGAGATCGGAAAAAGATGCTGTAAAAGTCATAGAAAAAGCCAATAGTAGGAAGTCACCAGCACCGCAAAGAGATTCCTTCACCAAAGAAACAAAAAAAGAAAACCAAACTGATGCGATGCGATGTTCTGGAACTGGGAAAACCAAGGAATCTGTATGATCCATTGAGAAAAAAGCTGAGTGTGACCTCACGATCGATGCTAGCTCTGGGGTCCCTACAAGGGGCCAGGAAGAAAGTAGACTAGAGAAAGGCTGATCAAAGTAATGGACCCTCAAAACGCCTGGGTCAGGGTAAGAAAAAGAGTCACCACAACATAACTCGCAAGATCGATCAAATTTGCAGCGGGATTTAAAAGCTCAAGTATTAGGGTTGTGGTAATGCCAATGGAGAACTCCCAGGTTTCTCTCAGTTCCAATGAACTATTCAGCACCCGAGGAATCCATTATCGAAGCAATTTCCCTGGGGTGGAGGCACAAACTAGAATTTTATGGTTTGTACTTTAGAACTGGGCTTCTTTTAGTTGATTGTGCGTTGGCTTTTGGACACAGCTGATAGGCTGAAAAATGGTAGTAAATTGATCGCTTGCATTGGTGATGACATCCACAACATGCATCCAATCACGCTATTCTTACCCAGAAGCACGGGACAAGATGATAAAAAGTCTTTGTCACTATTATTGAGGTTTAAAATGGCAGATTTCTTGCTTATCTCAACAACACAATTGTAGGCCCTTTGGTGTTTTTTGAGAACCAAAAAACCAGAATTTCAACAAAGAAACCTACTAATTGAGATACAAAATGGAGGAGATAGTACATTTTTTTTTTTTTTTGTATTTATTTTTACTTGGGTAGGTGTAAAACCTGCATATGGCTGAAACAAGATGATCATCAGGAAGCTATTCACCACTATCACATTTCATGTATAGTTTTAAAACAATAAATAGTTCCTGGAAATAACAGAGCCGTTGTGGTGCTTTGGGGGCTAAAAATGGCGTGATTAGTGAAATATCATTGACACTGGAACGGATCTGGAGTTGCAGAAAGCAGCATTAGAATTCGTTGCGATAAGGGATTGGATAGTCTGGGTTCTTCTCAAGACAACGATTCCTATCATGGAGCTTCAAAATTCTCTTCAGCTAGTTTTCCGAGCAAAAAGTGGAGAGGTGGTGTTATACCATCTACCAGATCAAGCAAAAGATATAACATTTTTGTGTATGTTTTTGCCCGAAAGCTAGTTTTTTGTTTGGTTAAAGAAGTCAATAGTTTATTCATTCAGTTGGCGATATGGAGTCACTCATATGATCCTAAGTCTATTAAGAATTAAAAACTTGGTGATGAACTTAATGTTACCACTTTCCACTTTGTACTTCAAGAAGAATCAAATTTCATTATTTCTAAATAAAATTTCATCAAAACCATCATTTCCTCTGGATAATTCAAGAAAACATAACAAAAAAATCGCTCCCACCTACACCACCGCAAGGTAAACAAGACAACAATTTACTATAATTTTTTGTTTTTATAATGACAAACTTCAAGTGAATGCTGATGATGATTTTAACCTTTTTTGTTAGCAAATAAATTTTACAGACGAAACAATTAACCAGTATTTAAATATTTTATTATCATTAATTTCTACCACCCGTATACGTTGGATAGGTATAACTACTATACACATCGTCAGTCTTCGCTATCAGCTTAAGCCTTAACTAAAAATGTACACCAACGTATATGCAATTAATTTGTAATTTGAATTTTAATTGATTATGAATTTGGTGTAAAGTCAATGAATTTTTTTTTGTTTGCTTTCAGTTTTAAATGGTGCGGTGGTGGATCCAAATATAGACGAATAGACTAGTGACACTTAATATATTCAATTTAATTTCTTTAAGTCATATAGTCATAATTGTGCTGTGTTCAGCCAAATTATCGCGACTATTTTTAGGAAAATTTGTCAAACTCAATGAACTTGTTGAAGAAAAATTTGAAGAAATGCCATTTGGCAGCACTGATGAATGACAAATGGTCATTTAATTGCTTGACATCCATCATGGTTGTATACGCAAAGTGATGGGCCTTCTGACATTACATGACATGATAGAGACGAATGACTTTCCTCGACATTCCTTTTCCTTCTCTTGAAGTCAAAATAAACTCGCACCTATGTCTTCTATATTTTTATATCTGTCTGCTTAACATTTATATGTTTTTGAGGGGGAATTGTGGTTGTCTTGCACTTTGACGAGAAAGACAATAATTATAGTTATATGGCGCCCGTCGTGGGCTTCATACTCCCTCACCTCAAACTCATTTTTTTAATTAGTTCGTCAGAAACTAGTAATGGTTGTTTAAATGTTCAAATGTATACCCACATTAATTAGAGGTGAGATACTATTTATGGGAGGAGTTGTTGTCATTCAAATGCTGGTTAGTGCGAGTAATTGAAGGATAATTGATGTTGTATAAGACTTAAGAGATTATACAGTAATAAGGCCTGGTAATTATGGTATTTGATGTAGAATGTGAAGCATGGTTAGAGAATTTAAAGTATGGTTACAGAAGAGATGCAATTATGTGTGGTTTACAATTATTATCACTCAATTTAATGTCATGGAAACAAAACTAACTCACTTATAAGCAACAAGGTTATTCTGTGAGATTTGTTGAAAGGCACAGTTATTTCAAAATTTTAATAAATAAAGAGGATAATTTTATGGGCACATTATGTATATATACTCGTATGTAGGGTTCTCCAACTCGAAGTTGCATTTCAAATTTCTTACCATACTTTAACTGTCACCATTGTAACATGGCCTTCATTGGTTCTCTGGAAAAACAATTCGATACGTTTGAAGGCTTTTTGTTTCGATTCTGAAAAAAAAAATCTAGAAGCATTTTCTCTTCTTTTCAGAAAAAGACCTCTGTTATGCTGACTGCAATCGAAAAAGCTATTATCGATACACAAATATTGAAAGTTCAAAAATGTTAAAAAAAAACATGGAAACTTTTCGCTTCTTCAACAGAATGGGATGTAGGTGTAGCTAAGAGAATCGTTGTATCACAAATAGTCACTTTAATCGTTCACTCATGTGACTGTCCACAGTGGGTGTTTTTCATTTTTAGTTCCGAGAAGACCCTGAGTTGTCAAAAAAGAACGTGTTTCCTTTTTTAGCTCAGATCGTTTAGAGTTTCGAAGATGTGGTTCTTTCATTTTCGATCTGAGTGTGTTCTGAGCATGTTCAGAGTTTTCTTAATGAGTTCAGAATAAAATAACAGATGAACAAAATTAAATACCGACCACAAGCATTTGAAATGTTAAATGTCAAAAAGTGACAGCTAAAGCGAGAAACAGATTGGCACAGCAACATCGACATCTGCATCAATTGGGGTTAAGCGATTAGAGCAGAGCTCTGAGCAGATTATGATCAGAGTCAGAGCCCTCAGATTTAATTGAGAAAAACCCTTGTGCACTGAACTGTCATATAATAAGTGTGTTTGGTAACGTAAAATTTTAACAATGTGCTGTCAAAACACATAAGAAAAAAACAGGGATGGTAAAAATTAAGTGAAGGAATAAGTGAACTTGGCTTCGCTTGATTTGCTCGGTCATTTTATTCTTAGTTAATTGGGCTAGCTCTGAGGTAACTCCGATAGAAAAAAGAAACAAACTTTTTATAAGGCTGAGCTTAAAAGAACACAGATTTTTTTTGACAGTTCCGTGTTCTGCACTGAGTTAAGAATAAAAACGTCAAATGTTAGACCTTAACCCTGAATTCAATGTAGCTCTACAAATGTTACCAATTTTAAGGCGAAGCTTTCAGGTTTATCAACACTCAAATGAAAATCTGACAGCTGATCATCTATTTTTTGGTATTACAAATAAGCTTATTTGAAGAATAAGCTGTTAAGCTGTTAATCTCAAAAAACCCAATTAAGTTTAATGTAGGTTTTTGTCTAATATATTATAAGAAATTGTTTATCCACATACTTTCATTTCAGAACGACAAGGAAAGCATGCGCAAAATCCAAAACATTAAAAAGACTTAAAAAAAACCTACAAATGTGCAAGTCAATTAAATGTTTTGTATTCTTAAAATGAGTTTGTTTTGGTTTTAAGTTCAGCGTGCATTTAATCGCGGGGCTGTGTTGAAACAAGAACTTATTCTATTATTGCATTTTTTAAGGATTGCGAATAGGCCTGTTCAAACACATATTATGAGCATATAAGCTTTCAATGGTTTTTTGATAAATTAAAAAACTTTAAATATCTAACTGTCCAAACTTAACCATACAAATATCTCAGTATCACTCCTAACCTAACCTAGACCTAACTGACAATTGCTAAACCTTATTGACAACTATTAGGAATCTCAGAAACCAACTTATCCCCTAGGAACTTTTCAGTCTATTATTTGAGAAAATTCTTGAAGAGAGAAGTCAAAGACCTATTCATTGCCAACAGTATTAATATCACAATCACAAATGTGTCACAAGCACTCATTTAAGCTTTATCTTTCTTGTCGATTGAATAACCTTGAATACATTTGGAACTAAACGTAGAATACGGGTGATGAAACTTTCTTGACCTACGGGCACCGAATAAAGCTACACATCAAGTAAAATTATCTTTTTTTACCAAAAGAAATCTAAAAGTCAAAGTACTTCCTTCAAAAATAAACACGCAATTCAATACCTTTACCCACGACAGGTCATTTCAGCCGCAGCTGGGCGCTCAAATTTTTTTGCAAATCAACCCTGAATTCGGTTGCTGTTCACTGGCACTCATTGCTCCACACTCAATTCCGAATAAATTGGACAAACATCAAAACATTCAATTTTCTGCTAAAACAAAACGATTAATCGATTAACTCTGCGTAAATTGTCAAGGTCATAAAAACCGGTGACAATATAGTTTTCGGCCACCTCACGCTCCAGACCCTCTTCTAACAATTCACTTCCACTGTGTACTTCCTCCATTGTCTTGACAGCAAACAAAAAAGTTTCGTGATGGGTTTATAGTTGGGGGAGGGAAGTGCAATAAATCAGCTCCATTCCACTGCCCTTCGGCTTTGGTTTCGTATAGCTATATAATTCATCAACTCTTTCAGAATATTAATTTTCGATTGAAGAGTATCAGCAGCACAAATCGACCCCACATCGTCACTGCCACCATCGCCACCGGCAGAAAACGTTTATGAACGCTAAACGCGTACACAGCATTCCAAATCTGAAATGCCATTCAAAAAAGGGGTTTTTTTCGTTATCATGAGGTCTCCAGAGTTCCATATCCAATGATTGTTGGGGCTGTGGCCAACAAAAACATAGAAAACATAGAAATTAAATCGACTAGAAGCTTAGAGATAACGGTATGTTTTCTTTTAAATGCATGGCATGTCCCAGATATAGGTATACGGGATCTGATGGGTATTGGTTTTTATTTTTGTTTGCCAAAAAAAAAACACAAAACAAAAACCAAACATTTTTGGAAAAACGATCTGCGGGTATGTTCTCGTATTCGGTTACGCGTACCTAGATACACTCCAATGAATATTCATTTGCACGTGCAAACTTCACCTTCGCTAAATGGCTTGAATTCACATGAAACTGAAATAGGTGAGGGTATAGATAGGTATATTTGGCACATCTCTCTAAAGGCATTTCATTGTTTTGTTTTTATATGAAATTGGAGCAGAATTTGAACGTTAGCGTTTATTTTGCAATTTTTTTTTTTATTTGAATACCTATGATAATTTTGTTTCGCCATCAAGGATTTTATACCAGTCAGGTGCTGAAATGGGTCAGAAATCATGAGACTTTATTTTAATTTAGTATCCAAGTCCCACATGTAAATATATTGAAAAGTTAAACGATAATAGAGTGAATCAAACCATCATTATATTTATCTGTGGTGTTTGGAAGAAACATGATAACTTCATTTTAAAATTTGCTTCTTTACGCCCACTTTAAATGGAGCTAGAGCCTAAACGAGTTTACCGAATTCCTTCGAATTTAAAACACTTGTGAAAAAAATCTCTAAAAATTGTGGTCTAAATTTGAAGAAAAAACGTTCAGCTCAATTTGAAGTGGACGTAAAAAAACAAATTTTAAAATACAGTTATCATGTTTCTACCAGACACCACAGATATGTATTTGATAATGATTCATAATTTTTAGAGTTTGCGGGGTAACATGCTACAATGGAAGTAGTGCCTGATTATTTTGTAAGGCATTTGGTTCTTAGTTCAACTATAAACAGCCCTTTTTTTGTTACTTATGTACAGGGTGTCTGCCGGGAAGGTATACTTCTTTGTTTTGCCGCCATTTTGGTAAACATTAGTCTTGACAGTTCATGAAGCAGACTCGTGGCTAATTTATTATGGAAAATATTGGATAAACTAATGTGTTTTGATCGTTAAAACATTTTATCAAAATCAATCTTCGATTACTATGACGATGAGAAAGTTACGTGAAATTTTTGAGAGAAACAAAAAGACGCACTATCAATCGTTTAGTGAATGATTTCGAAGAAAGAGGATCTGTAGATGATAGGCCCAAGCATGGACGACAACGTACTGCAAGATCGGCTGAAAACATTACTACTGCTCGTTTGATTAACATGTGGTATCAACAAGACGGTGCCATATCGCATACATCCAGGATTACAATGGAATTTCTGCGATACCTAATTTCCGACATAAAATAAAACATTTATCAATACAAGATCCATTCTCTTTCAATTAATCAAAAATTATTAACAAACAAAGCAGTATACCTTCCCGGCGAACAGCCTGTACTATTTGTTCCAACTAGAAGCTATACGCACCTTTAAGATTTCATAAGATTACAAACATATTTCAATCAAATCATGAATCCGTTGATAATGAAAATTTATATAATCCACTACATGGATTTTGAAAGTATTTTTAAGAGATTCCTTTAACAATTCCTCGATAGCAATAGACTTCGTGAAATGAAAAGTCTGATTTATGGGAAGTGGGAAACCAAACTAACTACAAATCAGGTGATAGCTGTCAAAAACACCAACTTCGAAAAAAGGATTAAAAAATAAATTAATTTGGTGGCACAACAGCTCGTGAAGAACCAAGGCCTAGGAACTTACAACTCTCAACCATTCCGAAAATGCAATTTTTTTAAACATAAATTGTTACTAATAAATTATCCATAAAAGATACTAAATTTATTTTTTGGCAACTAATTAGGATTTATGATTTTCGTCCTAACTAACTTCTAACTAACTGCTAACTTCAGTCTTATTTTAGCGGAATTTTGAATATTTGATATTTTGTCAGATTTACAAAGTAGGGGTTTGGGCAACAAATTAGCATTTAATTAGCTACAAATTCAGGTTACAATTAAAAAGGTAAATTCTTATTATTTTAGATTCTTACCGCTAACTCCAAACTTATTTTAGTGGAAAATTGAATAACTCAAAAAGTACCTACTTGGGTTACAAATTTTCGGTTTGAGCAAGAAATTTACATTTATTTAGCTACAAATTCAGATATCAAAATTTTTTGATTCCACCATAAAGTGTCCGCCAAGTTAAGGGACGTTTTCTGGGGTTTTTCATTGAATGATGACGATAAATTAAAAATCAATTTGCCAATAGAATAGTACGAGCCTGAGATTTGTGTTTTTCAAAAACTTGTTTTTTGTGTTTTTTACCTTTTTTATCTTGCAAACAGTCAATTTGATATTCGTCAAGTTTAGGATTTAAGGTTCTAAGGTGGGTGTCTATTTGAGAAAATTTTCGTTAATAAACTCTCGAGAGCTATTGGGATGGCTCACTATTTAAGAGTAATATTTTTGAGGTTTTGATAACAAGAGTACTTTCATGATAGTTTCCACTTGATAACTGTATTATGTATTTCTTCTATTAGTTTTTGGTTGGAAGTAATTAAAGTGAAAAATATTCTTACAAAGCAGAAATTTGAACCAGTTTCATTCTTAACAAATTTAAGCACAAATGATTGGTAAAGCCATGGAAAGACTGTAATAATTGTCAATTCAATGTGACTTTTATTCTTACAAAACAGCTTCAAATAGAAGGTTCTCAATAATTCTAACAAATTTTCCATTCCACATCTTGTTAATTTTAACATGTTCGTTCGACCCACCTATACGACACTAAGGGAATGCCTTACCAGCACGTAAGTGGATATTGGTCACCATAATTTAGATTTTCGAAAAAACTGAACTTTGAAAAGTCGAAATTTTTCACCACAACTTTGACGTGTTCTCTTGAAATGTATCTCAAAAAAAAAAACTCCTTAAGCCCCCAAATTTTCCTTTCTCTTCCTCCATTACCAAATATGTAATGGAGGAAGAACTTATTAAAATTACAAAGGAAAGAAAAAGGAAAAGGAAAATTTACATATGATCCACTTTTTGAAATAAAATATTTAAAAGCAAATTGTAAAATCTGAAACTTTCTAGGACAATATGGTCCATGCATAAGAGGAATATTATATTTCTGTATACATTTCTTGACATACATTTCGTCGAATTCAGTACCACTGGCCATCTGCAAGGAACAAAACCTTCCAACTTGGTGCGGTGAACAAAAAACCGCTTTGAAATTGGGGAATAAGCAGGAACTTTCACCGGAAAGTTAACTGGAACACCTTACTTAACTTCATTCAAAATTAATTGCTATATATATGGACATGAAGATAGAAAAACGGAAAATTTATCTCACCCCCCCCCCCCTCCCCGTCTATTGTTCGCTGCTTTTAAAATTAGAAATGCAAAATATTATTCAAGTAACAAACATATCGCGAAAAATAAAATGAAATTATAAAAGACTTAGCTCTTAAATTTTAAATTGAAGACGTGAAATGACGTCAGTTACCGACTTTTTGTAAAATAAGCTACTATGTATTTTATTAAATTTGCATAAAATATTTTCAGTAATTAAAAGTTTCAATAGGTTGATTTCTTGTGTCTAACTAAACAAAATTCTTAAGCTTTATTGATTTGTTTAGTTTGAAGAATATTTGCAAGGTACTTCAACAAAACACGTGTTCGAAACGTGTAACGTGAGTTACCAACATGTTTGCGTATTTTTTTACTAAGAAAGAATTTTTACCCTCCAAAAATTCAATTTTTTCCTTGCAGTCGAAATCATTACCTTGCATGAACTGTATATTTTGTTTCATTTATATTTAAATAAGTATGAACATTTTAGTAAAAAAAAAGGTCGTAAAGCTCTTCCAAATGTAACGTGAGTTACCATGGAATTGCCCCTATACAAGATGCTTCGTCGACTTGGAGTGAACAGCAGCTAATTCTAATTTTGCATTTCTTAGAAAACAAATATTTTAAAAAAGTGTTCTCATCATTATTTGAATAAAACCAAAATTACAGTAACCATTTTTCTCGTTACTGCTAAACTCATTGAAATTGAAAAGATTTGATATTTTTTTGTATTTTTTAGCAATTTTTGAAGTGGTCTGTAATGGTCAAAAATGCAGGGTCTTAGCAGTTTTTTCACTCTTAGCAGACGAAATGCTATTTTTCGACAAATACTTTCCTGCGAAGTTTAAATTGAATGTCATAAAATGTTCAGATGTGACTTAACTAAGGTATTACTCATACAGCTTGCACATTTAAAACAACTTACGTCCATTCTTAAAAGAAATTGAATGCTGAGATGTATTTTATTGAACATATTCAAAAACTCTACAACCGGAAAGCAATAAAAACAATAATTTATCAAACAAGATTTTCCTTTCCTCTTTTTACGATAATATCTTTGAAATCTTAAAAAAAAACTAAAATAAAAAAATAAAAGTCTACTTTTATTGTTTTCTCTTTCCGGAAAAAAATCCCTAAATAAATACATAACTATTTCTGGACGACAGCCCACAGAACAGCAATTTCTGAATCTTAATGTTATCTATCGAAATAATCTATTATATAATTCTGGAAAGAATACAAAATAAAAAACCAAAACAAAAATATATTCCATGCGCCAACAATAAAACGATCTAATCAAATCACCAAACCAATAACCTTTTCCCTCTCTTTTTGCACCTCATAAAGTAAGAAGAGAAAATACGAAGCTGAATAAAAACAAAAATTATATATCCTTTACCATATACCCATCCATCGAACAAATCAAAAATTGTACGTGACTGTAAAAAGTACGTTGAATAAAAAAAAAACAGAAATAATTTAGTATGCCTTAAATACTACAACAAAACCCAGCAAAAATTGGATAATGATCAAAAAAATCCCTAAAAATAGGTAACTTTTGAATGGAAAAACTTTTTCGATAAAAAAGGACCTTTATGGACCTCACCCAATCAGTGAATGAAAAAAAAATGCCTACCCAGGCAATCTTCCTAGCTAGATTACAAGGGTTTCACTTATTTTTATCGCACTTCATTCAACTCAAACCCTTCTTGGCAGTAGCAGCAGCACCACCACCATCATCAAATAAGAAACGATTTAGAAAAGCCTTTTTTAAATGGCTGATGTTTGAAAAGGAAACCTGCTGTGTATGGAAAAAAAAACTTTTACCTGCTTTTGGAAAGGAGGGAGACACAATCACAGCATCATAAAAATGAAAAGCACACCACAAAAGTGAGTGCTAGATACTCTTACTCTTACTCCTTTTAAGAGTCACTTCAACTCCTTAAAACTTTGACAATATACATACTTTGGGCTTGTAAAAGTTCGTAAGAAGCAGGATTTTATAAAGCTATTTGGCCTTTGACCAATTTCCCAGCTCTAGGTCACGTTGGATGACTTTGTATCTTTCTAGCAAACATGTGAATAAAATTGGAAATTTCGAACATATTTATGTAGATGTTTTGCAGAGTGTGAATGGAAGTAGAGGATGCCAAGATAGGCACTCATGTAAATCCTGTGTATAAGGAAAACCTCATGATGGCTTGTTGGAATGTGAGTAAAATTATAAACTTATTCTGAATTGAATTCAAACGCATTCAGACATTTTATAGGATTATTTTTGAATAAAATGAAACAGTTCCTTGTTATGTGTTATAGGTACTCGTCGTAGAAGGTGAACTCCTGGTTCCTATTTCCAGACTTTATATAGAAAAGTTTCGAGTTCTGTTTTGTTGACTTTGGATACGCCCTGTGAGTTGAAGATACGTGATCTGAATACAGAGCAATAGTATTACAATAGTGTTGTAGGTATATCCTGGAGACGTTATATGAATTATTTAATTAAGTGAAAAGGATTCATTTTCAGCAGAGAGAGATATGTAGGTACTCCTGACTCATGGAAGAAATTCGAATGAAATTCATGGCTCACGTCGAATTCTGAGAATGTGTTGCATTAATTAGTCGATCTTCTATAGATGTTCCTTTCATTTTGATATTGGATTCGTTATACGAATTTTCATCCTACGAAATATTCTCCCAAGCGCGTGACCGAACTTCTTTCTTTTAAACAATTGATATGAAAAAAAAGCGAAATGAGTACAAATTTGGTCTGCAAATACTTTTTCTGAATTTCAGAATGTCTAAATGGCGCGTAGAAGTGCACCAACATTTTTTAATCTAAATTATCAATAATTTAAATTAAATTTTAAAAAAAGGCTGTTATATGTAGATCTACTTGTAACTATTGATTGTCTCACACTTATACCAAAAATTTCTTCAAAAAGAGTTAATATTGAGGCATTGCTAAATGTGTCCTGTTTTTTTTAACTTATCGATTATACTTCGATTTATTGACAAAAATAATGATAATAAGGGTTGATTTACAATTTACAATCGCCATCTACTTGAGCAAAAACGAGTAGGTACTCTTAAAACGCATTCGTCCATTTACTTCAAAATCTTCGAAAAGTTTGGTATTGACATTGCTATCTGTTACAGCATTTTTTTGCTCAACAGTTTTTAATCCAGTTTTTGCATCTTAAACAGCAGTGAACTTCTTCAAAAATACATTTAAAATTGGCCCTTGACTTTACCAATCTTTCGTTGAGATTAAAATTGAGAACACTTGCCCAATCAACATTCCTTGATGAAAATTATTTGTTCCATATATTTTTGGGCAAAAATTTCAATCTGGCAAATTTTGCTGAATTTTTGATTTTCTTTGAATGTCAATGACATGTGACTTACGTCAATCTGGCATTTAAGAGATCTTAGAATTTCTGCCAAAAAAATTTGCTGAGAAGAATTTGTTAGGTAAAGGAAATGCTAAGCACTTTCTCCTGCCCAAAACATTTCAATGTTTGAAGTGTGTAACAAATTATATATTCTACTCAAATAAATCAGCTAAGTTCAGTAGAAGACTAAAGCCTAGTACGCTGCACAAAGAAATCATAAGCGAAAAATTTTGTTCTCCTTTTCATTCTACAGTACGTTCTTCGACAAGCGAAATTGATATTTGTATCAGATTATTTGGAGCTAGTGCATGCTTATCAACATATTTTTTTACTCTAAAATAAAAGAAAAATTGTCAACAGTAGTTTAACGATTGAAAGTAGTAAAGGAGGCTTCAAGGAATGAAAAATTAATTTACTTCGCAGGAGCGGAGTTGGAAACAGTTTTTGAGTGGTGAAAAAAATGAGGAAATTGTATTCTTGCTAGTCAAAAAGAATTAAAGTCGATTATCGATTTGTATTGCGAATTCAATTCGTTATTATTAATTATTCCATTTGATTATGTTTAAAGTCTCATTTGGACGATCATTTCATTTTCAACTATGCTAACTTAAGCCGATGTCTAACTGCCTGAACAGAATGGAGACGAAGTTACAACTGGAAAATGTTTCAAAATGTTGAATACAAACAAATCTAATGATAATAACAGAACATGAGGCATCTGCAGAGGGAGCTGCAGACGCAGCTAGACAAGTTGGCCAACTTTTTAGCATGCAGCTTTTTTGACGTTTCAAAATTGTGAGCGCAACCAAGTGTTCAAAAGAGTTTCAAACTCTTTTTAATCTCTGATAAAGATGTAAGGTAATTTTAGCTTCCATTTCATCACTATCCATTTTTATTTTTGTTTTAATATATATTTTTGTGATGAACTTACTTCGCACAGCTGACTTCAAATGCCGAAAATGTCAGAAAGCTGTAAAGCACATTGTGAATGAGTAAACAAATCACGTACAGCATTTTTTGACAGCTTTTCCAGTTGCAGCTGCAGGTCCAGTTTCAGCACTCTGTTCTGGTCAGATAGTAAAGCCGCATTAAGACGATCATTTCAGTCTCAGTTTTAGTTGAGTAATCCGTTTAGTCAATATGTTTGGGAAAGTAGAGTGATCACTCTTCATCCCCAAACATATTGACACGCTTGATAAATTTCAATGAAATCGACCAAATTATCACCTAGTTTCGAAAAAAACAGGAACTCGAAGACGTTGATTCACCGCCAACTGCAATTGAATTGGCAGTTTAAAGAAGGGAATCAGTCCAAAAATTAAATGTGCGATAAATCAATAAAAGCTTTCGCATAATTTTAATTTGTATTCAAAATTTTTACCTGGCCATCTTACCTTTATTTTAGTCACATTGAATTTCAAATCTGATCAAAATAATTCGTGCAATTGTGAAATATATGCTCAAATACATGATGGCGCTTAATCCCTTCATCAAACTGCCGATTTAATTGAAATGATACTCGTAAGTTAACTTTAAAGGTCTGCTCAAACAGAACGCCGTCCGGCAGGACGGGAAACAATTTTGCCAGTCGCGTTCTCTGTCTTCTACAGAATTATATGATGATGTTGTTCAAACAGAACGCGGTGAAGGACAGCGGATACAAATGGAACGTGACGGTCAAATTGAAGTTGTAGATTTTTACAAAGAACGCAAAGGTCAAACGACAAAACACAAAAAAAAAGCAAACACATTCGCTCTTTGCATTCTGTGATTTTGCTAAATATTGAACGTGTTAATTTCTTGGAGACAGAAAAAAAAAATCAAAATATTAACAAAAACTTAATGAATTCTTGTTAGGAAAATCAAGTAAGTTTCAATTTTCATTCTGATTTTATAAAGTATTTTTGATGTTTGTTTGGTAAAAGAAAATTCGACGTGGCTAAAATGCACAAAACAAACAACATAAATCCAGAGCAAAACAAGAAATTTGGCAACTTGGCTTGATATCAACATCAATAAAAAAAACTCCTCACGTAGTTCGAATTTGTTCTTCTATCAGTTTATTTTTGAAAATAGCAATGCCGACTACACTCACAAGAAATTTTTTTTTTGTCACAGTAAATTCAAAAAACAAAGAAAAAACATTTGCCTTGAATTTTGACACAAATTCAGTTTATTTTATTCACGCGCTCTAGAACTGGGTCAATAGAACGCCGAAAGCTGATAGCGTTCTGTTTGACATATCAGAACTCAGAGGGCAGCGGTGCATTCTGACCGTCCCGTTTGGACCGATTTCTGTTTGACCAGGCCTTAACTGTAAAGTGTCATACACTTACACATCATAACTGAACTAACAGCATATGAAAATTCCTTCAGTTTCAGTTTTCAATAAGTATTTTTGGTTTAACTCGGAAACTTGGTTGAATTTGACAATTTAACTTTTTGTTCAATATTAAAATTTCAACGGAAATTTATGGTTTAAAAAAATATTAATTTAAGCCGAAAAAGCTTACAAAAGCCAGCATAAAAAGAATCGAATACCGCCTTCGTCATATAAGGTGTGAGAACACCATAAAATCAATTTTATAATCTCGACAAAGAAATTTGGACTGGCTAGAAGACCAGCTGATCAAAAATTTCAACAAAGATTTCACCGACTTTTTAAAATAAGTATTTTTTTCTCAAAATAACGATTTGCAATATGTTGACAATCATGAA
The DNA here is from genome assembly GCA_946251815.1 of Dasysyrphus albostriatus. Taxonomy (NCBI): domain Eukaryota; kingdom Metazoa; phylum Arthropoda; class Insecta; order Diptera; family Syrphidae; genus Dasysyrphus; species Dasysyrphus albostriatus. Next base: position 14,006,656 of record OX276337.1, read on the forward strand.
TGGGGATTTCAATCGAAATGCTAAAAAAATCAACATTTTAATTAAATCATAGATCTGATCTGATAATTTTTGAATCGTTTTAAATTATAATCATTCATCAATCACCATTCTGCACCAGCTGTCCAGCAATTGTTCATAGCTGAACAGGAATAATTTCGTTGTAATCAGTATCTACAATTTCCAAAGCAAAAAATAATTGCTTAGTTCGTGCTACAAATTCAAACAAGAATTTATGACTCTACTTTGTGCTTATTCCGTGCAAATATTTCAAACAGAGAGTGTTTCTTGAAGTTTCGCAAGAATGACCGACAGTAAAAAAAATCCACTGGTTAAATTGTGGACTTGTTATTTATGTCTACATTTTTAAGCTCCGAGCATAGCACTGAGTTGTCAAAAAAAGATCTGTGTTTCTTCTTTAGCTCAGAGCACTCAGAGTGATCAACTTGTGTTTCTTTTATGAATCGGAACAAGCTCGGAATACGCTCCATGCCATCAGCAACTATGCTTTATTTCACTTATTTCATATAGGCGCATTCAACTTTTTAACTTCAGTTCACAGTTTTTTTATTTTTTCAAGTTTTTGATTGGGCATTTATCAGATGATAATTAAAATTTAGTAATCAATTATGGTGCGTTGAACGCATCACAATCATCTGACAATTTAGTGCTGAGTTGTGTTTCAAAATTGTATAAAAGAACACTGGTCAAACTATGCTCAGAGCTTACTCCGATAGCTCAAGCTCTACTCCATGCTCTGCTCAAAGCTAAAAAAGAAAAACGCCTAATATGAAATGAAATGTATTGGAAACAAAAATATCGGAAAGTCGATATTGTTCTCGACTTCATTTTAGGCAGCTAACTTTTTGTCAAGTCGAAATCCCAAAATGTTGAAATTTTATTAGATAGTTAAAAATTGAGCATTTTCAATTTTCAAAAACTAGAATGAAGAAGCATAAGGAAAATAAATTTTTATTGCAACAGTGGCAGTGACTGGGAATAAGGTGTTAATTATCTCTAGATATCTCAGGGATGGCTTTCAGTAGAAGTTGAGGGATATTGAAATTGTAACTGCCTAGAGTGGTACTCAAATCTAAACCTCTAAGGAAGCATTGAAACATTATACATATAGACTGCACATAAACACGAATTTTATTTAAAATAGTTCTAAAAATTTAAACAAGAAAAAGAGTTTCATATGAAATTTTTGTTACCAAATTAAAGAAAAGTTGTAAATATTTATCAAATGGTTATTAATAAGTATTTAAATAAATTTGTATGTATTGAATAGAAAACGTCGACTTTATAATGGTTTCCAAGCATGTTTGCTTCATGAATTATTATCCTTAGTTGCGGTGTCAATGCATAATCACTTTAAAGCTAAAAATATTATTTTCTTTTCCCACATACACTGCACAAGGTAAACTTCTCAAAATATGTAATTTCAAATCATTTACGTTTCACAAAAAAAAAAAACACTTCACCAGAAGATTATAAATTCGAATTGGTTAAATTTAAAAATTTTACACAAATTCCGTTGAGATTACAAAAATGCGAAAAAAAATATTCAAAAAGGTCAAGAAATATCGCCGCACGCTTTATTATCGGAACGATGCACCAAGCGATGATTTATTAAACTGACCGTATGTGCAACTAGTTACAAACTAGAAGTTATTTTAACTCGCTTTAGTTAAACAAAAAATTTAAAACTTTTGACTATGTACATAGAGATGCAGGTAGGTATTTATGTTGTATTTTTAATCTTTTTCGCTTAGCATACCATGAGTAGGTTGTGTCGATATGCTACCGATAAAACTACACATCATCACTATACCGTCGTCGTAGCCGATAGTAGCTAGTAGTTGTCGATAACTATACTTGAGCTGCGCGTCTTACTACTAAGAAAGAAAAAAAAACCACTCAAGACCCTCAAAACGCGTGGATCAAATAACTTGCGATGACTGAATTGTCACTGCGACTCATTGAATCTACAGAGGAGAAGACGAAAAATAAAGTATCTAACTCTAGCAAATATGTAGCTACTATCTAGATATACTCTGTCCAAGATGGAGGTGTGTTGGGTTTTAAGTGTTTATTTTGGCGCTACAAGCTCCTCACTATATACACTTTACTGATGTAGGTGGTGGCTGTCATAGTGCTGTTGGTCGCGCAATCAATTGGCAATTATATTTGTGTTTTATTATTCCATTTTTGCGTTTTCTGTCTTTCCATATCTACATAATATATACTTTTGTCCATGTCCGTCCGTCCAATGCTATCAGCTGTAGATACATTTTTGAATTCCTTGTCCGAGAGCCGAGGAGATATTCCTACTGTCTCATTGTTGTCTTTATATTAAATTGACACTGACACCACCAACATATTTTATACACCGATATCGAGATACCATACCGTTACCTTCTCCCTGATGACCTTCAAATGTTAAACAACAACAACAACAAAACACCAACTTCCTTACCGTTATAGCTGCTATACACAATACAGAACCTGTTGGTTGTTGAAAATGTTTTCAATTTGTTTCTTTGTGTGCGTGTAAAAAAATAATTCCCATCCAAAGGACAACGAGTCCTTATACAGTCATAATTGTATTATTGGGCAATAAATAATCATTTCATATTGTTTACAAATTGTCTACAAGGACTCTCTATTGCCAATTGGACGTGATGGCCATAATGGTTATTATGATGGCCGTTTATAGATATATCGCGAAACTCCCAATTCGCCGCGGAGTCAAAGTCAGCACACATAGCACTACTGATGGTCTGATGGTTAGCTACGAGTATATTGTGATAGCTTACAAAGCAAAAGGAAATTGAAAAAAAAAAACACATCTATAACAATCAGTCGGGAACTTAAACTTGATAATAATTAAAATGAAGGATATTCGTTTGAATGTTTGAAGAACAAGTTCAAGTCAAAAGAAAACTGCCATTTCTCTTTGATGGGAAAGAAATGTTAAATTAAGGAAACAATAGGGGGACAAGTCGTCCTTAAACTTGTATATTTTTTATTTTTTTTTAAGGAAACAGAAAATGTTATTTTCCTTTAGCAATTAAATCTTGGCGTCGAAATAGTATTTTATTTCTCTTGCTTGGAAGGAGGTATCATTGAGATATTGCCACGTGCTTGAGTTTTATCAAAGTATTTTATGTGTTGTTTTTAGTTGAAGGACTTTACCTACTCCTACGACTAATTTATCTTAACAGAAAGTTTCAATTAATTGTTAGTTGAAATAAAAATTCTAATTACAGTTAAGAATAATTTTTTTAGAAAAAAAACCCGTTTGCCGTGTACATTTAGGTTGAAGGAATAACTGCTTAGACTTTGGACATTTATTCCATGAAAAGAATAAGAGATATACAAAAATCAGAAGTGGAATTACTCAAAGATTGTTAGCGCAGAAAAATTTGATAAAAATATGATCAAATTTCAAAGAAATTGCAACGAAGTTACATACATCCAGTGTTAAGCTTTGTTTTAAACTCTTATCAGCACATATTTCTTATAAAGTTACCCAAAGTTTGGACCAGGGATAAACTAATAGCTAGGCACTTAAGCTCACGCAGATCCAGCGGCCATGTGTCAACAAATTATGAGTAGGTGTTGTCGGCAGGAAACGAGTGGACCTACAATTTGTATTGCTTTATTTTTCTTCCCTGAGATATTTTTCTACTCTTGGAGGATTTTTGACTTCCTTACAAAGAGGCAGTACCTTTGAAACAAATATTTTTATCTTAAAAAAAGCTGAGGCTGGGATTTGATAGCCTGTTTTTAGTAGTGATAGGATCAAAAGCTGAGGTTCAAACGAAGGATACCTTTAAGAATATTCTTTAAAAGAAGGTCTTAAGACTTTCTAAATAAATATGCTTAGGAAAAATCTTACCAAAAATCCAAAGATATGAATCTAAAATATGCAATTTTCAGAGACATGTCGTGGATGTTAGATTGAAAAATAAAAAACAAATATTAAAATTTAGGGGAAAACGATGGAATTCAAAACCTATTCATCTGCACGCACTTTAGATTATGACGTCTATAATCTCAAAAATAGCCACAAACAAATACTTACATACATAAAAACCAACAAATTAGGAATCCAAACAAATAAAATAAGCCATTTAAAGAAACGTATTTTTAAGCTTTATTGGACTCTAGCTTTAGTCACTCTTTCCACAGAAATCTATATACATACAGTGGACTCTCGTTAACTTGAACACATACAAAACCACATGGTATAGCCTAGAAAAATAAGACAAAAGAAATGGGAAACTACGAAAAAATTCCGACAAAGCTGAATTTTGGAGACGTCTTAAGCATTTTCGGAAAAGTTCTGTAAACTTGTGCCGGGGCTAAATTTTTAAGGGAGAGTTAGAGAGGGTAAAATTCAGTTTATTCTAAGTTCCCCAAAACAAAAATTTTTTTTTTAAATGTTAAGGTACAAATTGTAGCTTGTGTTATTCTACACAAAAAAAAAATTGGTTCTGGACCTTAACCCAGGCAAATTAGGTAATGAGTGCGTTTGTACACGTTTTTCTCAAAATCTGTTGCTCCTACGAATAAAAGTGTCTTGATCTTTTTTTGTCCAGAATTTGATGAGCATTAATATAAACTTATTTGTTTTTTGAAAAAACTTATATTTGCTGAGATATTAACAAAAAACTGTTATTTGTCCATTTACAGTACAAAATCAAAAGTGTTACTTTGACATTCTATAACTTAAAAATTAACTTACAGAGTTCGTTAATAGCTCATTTTTTAGATAATCCATTGTCTAAATGTTATTTTTTCATGATTTTGTTGTGAAAGGAAATTTCACCGAGGTTTTGAATAAAAACCAAATCATTTTCTTTTTTCAATTAGCGGTCTTCCCTTTACCCCGGACACCCAAGAACTTGGTTTTATAAAGAGGAGATAAATAAATTTTCTGACAAAATTTTCTTCACTGTACAGTTCTTGCATTATTTTCTCAGAATCTACTGCTTGTATAAAAAAAAATATGTTAACCTTTGGCACCTCATATATGGGAAATTTGATATTTAAGAATGCCATCTAACTGGCCAGTAATTGGTCAGAAAAGGTCAACTATTCCTAGAAATTGGTCAGCCCCAGGTAACTAGTCAAAATGGCTTAAAGTTTATTAAGGTCACGTGCGATTTTTGGCACCTCATTTATGAATAATGATGAATTGATATGAATTTTCATCCTTATGCCAAAATGTGTGTGACCTTCAAAAAAACGTTAAGAAATCGTAATTGAGAATCTATAGCTGACCAATCACTGAAACCAGCTGACCTTTTATATAGATCTAAAGGCCTTGCAGGTGGTATACCTTTTTTTGAAAATCTACCATAATTGAGGAACCAAAAATCGCAATGACCTTGAACCGAAATTTAAAAATTCATAACAAAAAATCTATGGCTGACCAATTACTAAAACTAGCAGATTTTCTATGCCATCCTTCAGATGATATACAATTTTTGCAAATCTCTCATAAATTAGGTGCCAAAAATGGCTATGACCTTGAATTTTTCAAAAATTCATAAAAAATCATAAAAAAATCATAAAAAGTCTGTAAGGTTGACCAAATACTGAAAAAAATCTGACCTGTTATGACCGTGAAGTGACATACCTAATTTTTAAGAATGACCCAAATGTCATGCCAAAAGTTTTGTTTGTGACCCTGAAATGAATTTTGAAAATTCATAGAAAAAAACCTTTTTTACTAGTTATCTCGGGCTGACCAATTTCTAGGACTAGTTGACCTTTTCTGACAAGTTACTGACCAATTAGATATGACTCTCAAATACCAAATTTCCCATATATGAGGTGCCAGAGTTCCAGAGCCAATCTTGTGTTAGATAACATAAGCAACAATTTGTACATTCACATATTTTCAAAAAAAAAAATATGGTTTTCGAGAAATGAAGAAAAAACTGAATTTTACCCTCTTTAACCCACTCTAAGAAATTTAGCCCCCGACCAAATTTACGGAACTTTTCTGGAAATGCTTAGGACATCAAAACAAAGCACTCCACCAAAATTCAGCCTTATAGGAATTTTTTTGAAGTGAAGGTCTAATTTTTCTGGGCTAATAATATTCACCAATCAAAACATTATTTCGGTTGAGCTGAGCCAAAAGCCCATTCATTTAGAATAATATCCCACTAGAGGCACAAATGACAAATCAATCTTGATTTGCTTTTTTTGTGCCAAAAATATTTTGTATTTATCAAGTTATATATAGGTATAGGTACTCTACTTATTTTAACTAAAAGGACACTGAATGATGAATACTACATGTTGACATTTATCAGTACCTACATATATAAAGGAATGCAACTACCTGAGAAAAAATTTATGCTTCATTTACACTGATAGCGTTTGACAATCATCACTCTGTTAACATTTTTAGCTAAGTACATAGTAAAGTTTATAGTCCAAAAATAATAAAAAGTGAAATTTCAGTATACTTGAGAAATCAAAGGCAAAGATATTTTTTGATGGTTATTTTATAATACTCATTTAAATTTCCTCTGTTTGTCATTCAAAAGTCAAGTTGGCAAAAAAAATTTCAATCGTAGGAACACTTTGATCAAATGTTATAAATTGATGCATAGGTACATTTATGTGAACTAAAGGGGTTTTAAATAAGGAAGCGTAAAATTTGAAAGACAAAATTTTTTCATGAATTCTATTCCATTATGAACTAGGGTGGGTCAAATTTAAAGATCTCGCTTTGATTTTCTTGCTACCATGAAAAGTTGGTAGCTTGAGACTAAAAAAAATTTCTCTAAGAAAACTAGCTCAACATTTTAACGTTAATTCAATCCCTCATCGCCATTTTGTTTTTTCCAGACAAATTGTATGGGACAAAGTTGGAAGAAACTTTGGAATCTCATGACTTCCTTAAGGTTGAACCAGTTAGAAATTGGTTCACATTTTTGAATAGAAAATTGAATGTTAAAAAAAAAAAACTATAGTTAAAAATTCGATAAGTGTTACCGTTAAGAAGATATTAAGTTCTAAAATCAAACTTGCTGAGATTTCTCTATCTTTTAAATGATCATTTGACTTTTATTTAATACCACTGGTCAACAACTAACAATTTCGCTTCTATATTCCTTCATAAATGCTTTTCGTTTTCATTCACAAAACGCCATAGAGTCAAAAAAGCGACCTTTTCCACTCCTATTGCACCTTTATGGAGTTAATTATAAGAGTCTTAAAGAAGTTCACATTAAATAAAATTTTAAAAAATTGTTCGACTTCCAGGAATCGAACCCATGTTCTCTGAACCAATAGACTTGCTCGCTAACCACTCCACCAATCTCAGAAATATAATACAATGCATTATATTGGAACCACTTTTATCTTAAATTGTCTCGTACGAGACAAGAAACTTGCATTAATAAAGGGTTTTTCAACAGGGACGCTACAAAAGTAGAGCGACAGGGGCAGCAAACGACGCCATATTTCTTGCCGCTCTTTTGACATTTCTCTTCAGTAAGGTTTGCCATTTCATGATGGAAAGATATACGAGCCAACAACGAGTCGAAATTATTAAAATTTAGTGGCCTCAACGTTAAGAGCCTCAACGACCAATTTATGGTCGTCATAATCGTCCTAACAGATCAACAATTGAGCGTCTAGTGGAAAAATCTGAGTCCACAGGATTAAATTGACGCATGAACTGAAGCCGCTTGACCACCAGAGCGTCGTATGTTTGTGAATTGGGCTGAGCAACAACTTGAAAATGATTCGGATTTTCATCGAAAAATCATCTTCAGCGATGAGGCTCATTTCTGGCTGAATGGCTTCGTCAATAAACAAAATATGCGGTATTGGTCAGGCAGCAATCCACACGTACTCCATGAGTCATCATTGCATCCCGAAAAAATTACGGTTTGGTGTGGTTCATGGGCCGGCGGCGTCATTGGGCCGTACTTCTTCCGTGATGATCAAGACCGGCACGTAACTGTGAATGGGGACCGCTACCGTTCAATGATAACCGAATATTTTTGGCCCCAATTGGATGATATGGACTTGGATGACATGTGGTTCCAACAGGACGGCACCACAAGCCACACAGCAAATGTCACAATCAATTTATTGGAAACCAAGTCTGGAGAACGTGTTATCTCACGAAATGGTCCAGTCGGTTGGCCGCCTCGGTCGTGTGATTTGACGCCGTTAGACTATTTCCTCTGGGGCTACGTCAAGTCTATGGTCTATGCCAACAAGCCAGCGACGATTGATGAACTTCGTACGAATATCGAATGTGAAATTGCTTGAAAACCGTCGAAAATTGGGTTCAGCGTCTGGACTTCTGCAAGCGTGCCTGTGGTGGCCAAGCAAAAGAAATCGAGTTCCATACATAATGGCATCGAACGTACTTTCACAGGAATAAGGAATTTCATTGATATCCAAAACCGTTTTTGTTTTATTAAAAAAAACTTTTGTAGCGCTCTTATTGAAAAACCCGATATAACCGACACATCACCTCATTTAAAAAAAATATGATTCAAGATTCAACCACCTTAGAATTAATAAGTAAAACATACATATATTATTTTCATTAAAAATATCTGACAAACACGTGCGGAAATGTATTGAAAATTCAAAACCATTCTATCCGTCAATGTCAATTTTTCAATTTATTTTCAATGAAATCATCTCCTGACAGATTTATTATTGACTTCAAAAATATATTTCTGCTAGGATTCTTGTGGTTTCTTCCTTAAATTTGAAAAGCAAATATTAATTTCAACAAACACTGATAATGGGTTGTTAACATTTTAAATCTCTGTCAGTTTTCTCTTCATACCTTCCGCTATAAGAATCTGCGTGTAACCTTAACCTTTAACCATCTACTAAATTGAATCATTAAAAATACCAACGTTCTTCTTCATTTGGAATAGAAAGTTTACCTTTTTGGGGGACCAGGAGTATGCTGCGCTGTGCTGTTTAAAACCCGTCTATCTTCTTGTCATCTTAATCACTGTAAACCGCATGTTTAATACATAATAAAACCCACAACATAAAATAAAACGAAACTAAGAAAATACCTTTTAAACTTATAAACCATCACACTACGACGACCTTTTTGCTGTGTGTTTATGTATACTCGTATAAGCCCCGATTAACCAAAACAAAAAAATTCAAGCAAATATTTTTCTAATGAAAGGTTATGAGGGAGGTTAGGTTTTTTTTCGGAAAATTAGATTATCAGCTTATTGGTCGGAAAGGGGATTATTTTTCGAGCGAAAATTTCCATAAGCATAATCATAATTCATAGGGATTTTAGGGTTTGGTTAACATTATTTATGCGCCTAAAAAGAATTATGACAGGGTGGTTAAGGATGATTTAGAAAATGTATGCATCGAACTTAAATATACATTGCGTCCCTTTTAACTTTGAGGTTAAATTAGACATTGTGAAACTATCCAAGTTTATGGGTTAAACTTGACTAAGATTCTGCTAAGCATTTTTCAGACAGTTAACCACTAACTTTTGTGAATTAACCCTGAATTAAATATAGATATATTTTTAACACATGCTTAAATAGCAATTATTAATGGGTTGATAAATAATTAATAAGCAGGGCTAACCATCCCTGGTTAAACTCAGAGTTTTGAAGTATTGAAAAACTGGGTGTAAGGGTCCTGAATGTTTAAAACATTCCATAAGCACTTTCTGCCATCGCAAAAAAACTATATTGAAATATTCATAGCCGGAGTACCCTGTAGGTATCTCATTTGCTGTCATCTAAGCGAGTGTTCTTCAATGGAGCATGGAACTTCATTAAAATTCCTTGCAAGGATGATATGAGATATTGGATGAAAAGATTTTTTTGCAGAGCCAACAATGTGCAGGATAATGGTGCTGTTGACCTTTGCGTTCTACCAAGCATGATATTTGTTTTTTTTTTTGTCTGAAAATATGCGGAAATCAGGGAAATTAAGTGCGTATCTATTTACTGCAATGTTTACCCTTTTTTAAAGTTTTCTTTTTTGGTTTGGGAACAGAATGACAATTAATTTTAAAGAATTGATGATAAAATTGACACATCCAGAAGCATTCATCGTGTTCATGATGTAAGTTGCTTATCGTGACTTTGACGCCAGAAAACTTTTTATGCACGCGCAAATGTGAAACTGGAGTATCATATCCTATCCCTCCCATCTCCCATCAGTAGCTTTGTAACTAAGAGGTTAAGGTCAGACGAAACTTGCATGTAGCTTACTAAAAAAAAAGTTGACAAACTTTCCTAGGAGTTTTTAATGGAATCACGAATTGATTACTTTTTTTTCTTGTTCCAAAGAGTCCAGAAAATGTGTTTATATAGTCTTTGTCGTAGAGCTCTTCATCCACAGGTATGCTGTTGGTTGGGTTTTATTTTGTGTGTGTGTTGATTGAAAAGATGTTAATGGCGAGTGTGAGTTAGTAGAGAATTTCAAGGTTGTTGTTCAAAAGAGGGAAGTATGACAAGAATGAAAGTTTTGCCTTTTATAAATTAAACTAAGAACATTAAATTGGATAGATAGAGTTGGAATTCAAAGCACGCTTTTATGTTGACATTTTTAACTCTCAAATGAGTGATTTTGGATGGTTATCTATATTTTTGACTTGATGATACCTAAAAGTATGGAAGTACTATGCTTTCGTTACGTAGAAGTTTAATGTGTACACTTTGATTTATTCTAACTACATACCTTGATGGCATTGGCAATATGATAGCCTTTCTATTGAGAAGATAAATCAAAAACAAAAATGCACGAATGGATCGCACGTACTTGCCCTTATGTTCAAGTTGCTTGGAACTAAAGAACTTTTGAAATATGCAAGTAATTACGTCCTGTTAATGATATAAGCAACTTAGAGCTCAAAAACAAGAAGGCCATTTGATTACTTCAAAAAATATGAATACATGAATTGAAGATAGCTATTTCTAAACTTAAGTCCAATAAATCTGCTGAAGCTGAAGGCCTCGCGGGCGTGCTATTCAAAGCGGCTGGCGATGAATTGGTAAGAAGTATGCATTAGCTCATCTGCAAAGTATGGTCGGAGGATAGTATGCCCGATGAATGGAACCTCTGCATTGTTTGCCCGATCCTCAAGAAAGGTGATCCTCTGGACAGCACCAACAACCTAAAGAGGAATCAGCCCTCTTAACATCGTGTACAAGATCTTTTCTGCTGTACTTTTTGAATGCCTGAAGCTATTTCTCTACAATCTGATAGGTCCATATCAGTGTGGCCTTAGACCAGGGAAGTGCACCATCGACCAAAAATTCGCACTGCAGCAGATCTTGGAAAAAATGCAGGATTTTCAAATCGATACCCACCATATCTTTTCATTGATTTCAAGGCCACGTATGACATCATCTATAGAGACGAGCTATAAAGAGCAGTGTTTAGTTTTGGCGTACCTTCCAAACTCGTCCGTTAGTGCAGGATGACGATGGAGAATGCACGTTGCCCCATCAAGGTCGGCAAGATTTCACCGATACCTTTGATGTCAAAAAAGGTTTTAGATAAAGCAACCCGCTGTCGTGCAACTTCTTCAACATCGTTCTTGAAAGAATTGTGTAAAACTCTCAAGTCAGCACTAGAGGCACAATTTTTCAAAAGTCCTTCCAACTACTCGCTTACGCTGACGATATTGACATAATTGAACAAACCAGGCGTGATGTCAATGCTGATTTCATGAGAATGGCGGAGGAAGCCAAGAAGATGAGTTTAACGGTGAATGAAAGCAAGACCAAATATATTTTGTCAACAAAAAAGAACACCAACAGTGACGTCACTTTAGACAGCTATAATTTTGAGGTGGTCAGAGACTTTGTGTAGGCTCCGCTATAAACTCAACGAACGATACCAGTGCTGAAACCAAACAAAGAATTACTCTAGCCAATCACTATTTCTTTGGGCTAAGAAGCCAATTGAGAAGCAAAGCTCTCTCTCGAGTGTCCCTGTATAACACGCTTATCATCCCGGTCCTGATGTATGGTGCAGAGACATAAACACTATTAACGGAAGATGAGAACACTTTTAGGCTGTTTTGAGAAAAAAATTCTCTGGGTGCTTGTTGGTCCCGTCTGCAAAGATTGGGAATGGAAAAGATCATGATGTCTTTTTTTAAACCCATTTTTTTTTTTTTAATTTTGGTATGCAATTTTATTGACATTTAAAAGCAGCTTTTGCATACTAAAAATTAACTGCAATGGGTGTAGCCGTTGTGATGAAAAAATAAATAAATTTGGTAGCGCAACAGCTCATGGAGAACCAGGGCCTAGCAACTTACAGCTCTCAACCATTCCTTTGTGAGTGTTGTTGGCAGGAATGGAGGAGACCTACAATTTTTTGCCGAGTCCAAACGGCTTGATAAGAGCAGAACTTCAAAAAATTACATTGTTTTATTGTTTTTTTCACCTTGCCTACCATTTGTCAAGGCCTCATTCAATGCATAGGTTTATTCTACAGTTAATGGAGTACTCATTTTCAGATGGTTCATATACATATACCTATACATATTTCCCGATTCGTAGAAACGAACTCATTAAATACATTCGAAATATCAATAACAACACCTTCGCCTTCACTTCTTTAAATTATTGATTTTGGAATACTTTGAGACATTTTCCTATTATAATGATACAATTAGATGCTTTTTATTTGTTTTACAAAGAGCTCCATGTTCTTAAGAGTAGAAATATATTTTCTTAGGCAATTTGTTTAATTTGTATTTAATCTTTTAAGATGGCTTTTAAGTAGATATTTCATAATTGTTATTTTTTATCTAGGTATTTTATAATTGCCTTACTTCAGACTTTGTTTGAACAACAGTATTTCAAGATAGAATTTTCTATGATGTTAAAATGTTTTTCTTAAGTTGGCAGAAAATGTGGTCAAAAACACAAACTAAGGACATTAGAATATGATTTTCTCTATGCCCAATCATTAGAAGTCATGAGGAGTACCTAGGGTAGGAGCCTATATGTTTTCCGTAGCTTAAACTGCCATCTTGCCCAGGAATTTCATTTCTAAAAATTTCGACAAAGCTGAATTTTGGTAAAGAAAGCTTTTTTGTACTAAATAATTTCCTAAAAATGTCTCTAAACTTGGAGGTCCGTCAAAATAGCACCGCCATAAACGAAATTCACAAAATCAGGCAAGAGTTAGGTGCTAATTAAATGCTGCAATCTTAATTCCCTTCCCCTTCAAACCTGTGGCGGTGCTAACTTGACGTCGAGATAGCACCGCCACAAGCTCCATAAGTTTTACAAACCTGTTTGGGAATGAAAGAGTGGGGGTAAAAAGTTGATATGCACCTTTTTGAAAAGCATTTTTAATTTAAGACCAGGATTTTCAATGTAAAATAATTTTTAGTTATTTTCGGATTTTAAAATGCACTTTTGAGATGCATTTCGAGACTAAGATTGCAGCACTTATTTAGTATTTATTTGTGGGTTAGTCTCCATGTTGTGTGTTGTATGTATAATAAAAATAAAAATTAAATTTTTTAAAACTTTCAAAAATATTAATTTATTTATTTATGTTTAAGAACAATAATCACAACATCGTTTGTTTTTCTTTTATTTTGCGACGCGTTTCGGTTTAAAAAACCATCTTCGGGCGTAATATTTTTTGACTGGAGGTGTCGTTAGCGAGTAGTTAAGCACAGAAACACAAGGCTTAACTACTAAATTTTGAAAGCATTAAAAATTTTTATTTTTATTTTTATTATACTTATTTAGTAGTTAAGTAGGAGGTAACTTCTGCATAATTAATTTTTTAATTTCGTTTGCGGCGGTGCTATCTTGACGGACCTTAAATTTGGGCTGGGACTTAACATTTCTTTAGAGGAGTAATTTTACAAAAAACAGATTAACTTCCTTTTTTCATACAGTAAATAGATTCAGAGAAAAACGGAACACATTTTGAGTAAATAACAAGCTAGGTTAAAAATGGTATAATGGGCGTGTTTGTTACATGTAGAGATATATGGAAAAGAGCAGGTGCGGATACAGGAAGAGGTGAATGGGTGCAATTGCCCCGTGGGAAAAAAAACGAATGAGGCATAAAATATGAATGCAAGAAAATGTTATCAAAAATATTTTTATTCTATGTTTATAAGGAGAACCATAAGTACAAGTTTCCATTTTCCTAGAACTCACTTAAGAACACAAAGTTAAAAGTCGGGTTTTAAATGTCATCTGAGTCAAAAAATGCATTTGCAAAATGTTCTCTACAAGCAAACTGCAAAATACTTCTGTTCGAAAACACAAATACAAATTTAAGAGTGTTCGATAATGTAGCTTGCTTAGGTCACACGTTGGAAAATATCATTTGCGGTTCAATTCTGCCGTGAAAAATTTAATAAACTATTAAAATATTGAGAAGCCAGGAAGCGTGTTCGTACACTTCAAATGCAATTGACTGACTGAAAAAGAAGATCTTTGCAAACGACGATTACATATTTGACGTTGGCTTATGTTTTCACACACAAAATTAGGTTTATTTTGTTTCTTGTGGTTTTATTTTACAAAAGCTCGTGACAAAACGCTTGAAATTTTGTTTGGACATTGCTAAATTTAAAAAAGATTTGAAGTCACATGGCCAAAATATTTATCGCAAACGGTCCGTAGAATAAGCGACATACCTATTGAATAACATCTTAAAAAAAAGGCTGAAACTTCCACAAGAACATCGCGTGTGTGGAATTCGGAATGTACCGCTAGGCTTTCCGAAACTCAAGGCGGTGATCACGGAGGTCCGGAAAAAATCCAAAAAAGCTGTAAAGAGACTATACGACAGCCGCAAACTGTAAACCTTTTCTCTAGACCTTGTCAAATTTGAGGAAACTCTGCAAACAATTTCACAGTTGCGTGACCCTAGCACAGCTGCCAAGGCTTCTTTATTTGTTATAACTTTATAAAACAGTTATAATTGTCAGTATTGTATTTTAGTGATATATGACCTTAATAACAGTATTATGTGGGAAGGGAACACAATTTGTGTTCTTGATAGTTGCCGGGAGAGTACGGACGTTCGTTCTAACAACGTCGAGTAGCGTAAAAAAGAGCTAAAAATTCTTCGAATCCCTTTTACAGATCGGCTATAATTTTTCATTTCAGATACGAGCTACTCACTTTCACTCCGTTTTGAAAAGAAAATTGCCCTCCCCTGAACGAAATTGTGGATCCACGCCTGTAAAAGGGTTTTAATATTTTCTTCTTTAAAATAATAACGGCTTTCGGGATATTTACAAAACCCAAACATTATCCATTTTACATCAGTATACAAAATGGAAAGGTAGGGTTATCATACGTCCCCCTTTTTCATCTCAGAAACCAAAAATACGAAAAGGGGGCGCAAATGTCCCCCTTTTCAAACAAATGAGCATTGAATTCTATTTAAGGCCAAGAAATGTCTTCACTTTTAATTATTTCTCTCTTTTTGAACGTAAATGGTTTCGATTATTCTTCTATGTTATGCTATAAACATGTTTACATTTTCCTTTCGAGAAATTAATACAAGAATAATAATAAAGAGTGTTTGCTTTAGAAGTATAGAACTTTAAGTTGGCAACACTATTTTAACAGGGGGGCATTTTCTTAGCTGTCAAGTAATTTATTTTTAGTTTGGATTGGCATTTCAACATGAATAAACTGATGCCTGAGCAACACTTCCAAATTGTGCAAATTTATTTTGAAAATCATGGTTCTGTTCGAAATACGTATTGCGCGAATTTTATTTAGTGATGAAGCTCACTTTTGGTTGAATGGATACGTCAATAAACAAAACTGCCGCATTTGGAGTGATGATTATCCTCAAGTGTATGTTGAGACACCGTAACAACTGACTGTGGGGTGTGCTTTATGGGTTGGTGGAAAAATTGGTCTATACCAGTGTTGCCCCCCTACTACAACTGTAGCGTTTTTACTACAATTATTTTCTTCAAAAAGCCACTACGTACAATCGTAAAATATTGACAAAACACTACATTTTCACAAAATAGAACTATTTCATGTTTTAAAAAAAAGGTGGAATGTTATAATTTATTTTTAATTAAAAATGTAGATATTTAAAATCTTCAAAGTCTATTTTTTGCTCGAACTAAAACTTAAAATGCTTTCCAACATTTTAAAAATCAAAAATTGAGCTGCAATTTTTATCATCTTTAGTATATTTACTGTTATTGTCATGTAACTCAAAAGTATTTTTTTTTATTTTAAACTAAGGTTTTGAAAATAATTAGTTCTTTGCAAGGCCTTTTACTTTTTAAATTTTCAGAGATGTGACCTTTTCGAAATTGGTCATTCAAATATATTTTAAATCCAAAACACTAGATTTTTGATCACTTAGGAAGGCAACACTGGTTTGTACTTCTTTAAAAATCATGCTGCTCAGAACGTTACAGTCAATGGTGACCGCAATAGAGCCATGATAACTGATTTGTTCGTTGATTAAACAACCATGATGTGCAGGAGCTGTGGATTCAACAAAACAGCGTGACCTATCACACAGCTCACACCACAAATGATTTATTAATGGAAACGTTTGGTAACCGCAGTTTCACGTTGCGGACACGTGAATTGGCCTCCAAGGTCGTGCAATATAAAGCAGCTTGACTATTTTTTGTGGGATATGTAGAGTCATTGATCTACACCGATAAACCCGAAACAATTGACCACTTGAAGGAAAAAAAAATCATATATTAGAAGCTCTGAATTCTCTGATTTTCTAAGAAAAAAATACAAAATTTTTGTTTGAAAACTTGGGATCTGCTTAAAACTAAAAAAGCCAACAACAAAAATTTAAGGATTTTTCCATCTATAAAGTGCAATTCTTTGAAATTTGAAATATTTCTACGTCCCTTAATACAAATATTGCCCAAGGATCGAATGTGAATTGATAAAAAAACCAAAAACAAAAACAAAAAACCCATAAACGAAATCATCTTACGAACAACTAATCTTGTAATCCCCAAATTTTTCCTACCATGAATTAGGAAGTTCAAATTGATAGATAGATCCAAGTCAAAAAAAGGAAGATAGGACACACAAAAATACCTACACAAAGTACATTATTACCTACAGTTCATTCAGGTAGATTGATATCTACATAATATAGGAAAGGTACGGACGTATAACAAAATAAGTCCGTTTTACTACCAAGCTCTGCTGATGGTGTGGCTTTTTTATTGTCCAACTAAATGAGAATAAATTGGATACCTACCTACATTTCCTACATTCACAATTTCAATTATCCTTGTTACACTGGTCTTTTAGATTTGATTTTTTTTTTGCAATTTCTATAGGTATGTTTTATAAAAACACAAAATTCGTCCTCCTTTAAATCAACTTGAAGGCGTTTTTCTTCCTTCACTTCAGTATCTTATTTTTTTGTCACATTCTTTTTTGTACGAACAAAACACTTATCTATAAAAATTTATTCGAGGTAAAATAAATCGCCTTTTGTAAAGAACCGGACGGACGTATAGCGAATAGTATGTATAAGAACGTGAAAGTAAATCTTTTTCCTCCTTCTTCTCATTGATGACCCTCTATTTCGCCCTGTTTCAACTCTGTGTCTGTTTAACTTATCCTTTTTTTTTCAAGGATTCTCCTATAGGTTTGAATTTATTTTTTCAACGTCAATATAACTAATCCGGATAGAGAGAGGCGTGTTATAGCTATACGAACAAAATAGATACTCGTATATATCTCTTTGTAGGTTTTCCTATTTTTCTAGTATTAGAATAAAATCTAGATAAATACGATATCTTTTTTAACAACGCAACGACGAAAAAAGTATAAATTTTCAATCGTTTAATGAGAATATGATGTTAACAAGATTTATTTATTCATTTTATTGGAAAATACTATCTGAAAAGCTGAAGGAAACTCTTAAGCTTGAGAGTTTTTGTAGATATATTGAATATATTTGGATATGGATGGATGGAAGTTACTTATTATTTCAAAACAAGAAAAGAGACATTTGAAATTTAAAAGGCTAAATAAACATTTACTAAATGAATTTACGGTCTTTTGTTGAGCTTAACAAAGTGATGACTTTTTGAGTGGAATGAGTTCGGTGATCTGATAAATAATGCATTCGAAATACAAATACTTATGTACGTCTTTGATGGGTTGGACGTTTATACAAGGTGCTATGTAATTGAAATGGACAATATGACCCTTAATGCTATAATAAACAAAAAACAGAAGTGAAAAGATCTCTGTCCAGATTTCAAAAGTGACCCCTGGGGACCAGGCTTCAAGATTGTCATGCGGAAACTTTTAGCTCAGACTACCACCCCTATTCTAAACGATGGCTGCATAATGGATTTAATCTTCCCAATCCATTCAGTCGGACCAAAAGTACACCATATTGGACCAACGACAGTTATACTGTTGTTTATCAGTTAAGCAGACTCGAAATAAACTGTGGAAACCTTGCAGAACAAAATAGCCTCACGATGAGACAGCATACTAAAAGAAGTCCTGAAAGTGACCGCGCAAGTATGTATGTCATCAACATTTGCTCAATATGTTCTACAGCTGCTTAGAGGAAGAAGTATTTTTACAGAGCTGGGAGATGCAACATTTGTTACTCATCAGCTACGGAAAAGGAGACTCCGACACCCTATCCACATAAAGACCCTTTTGTATGGTCGACTCTACATGCAAACTCTTGGAGGAGATCCTAAGACCATGCACGATGACTCAGTATAGACTGCAGAAAACTTGTCCAAAAAGCGGCACGGTATCAGGAAAAGCCATAATCGGAGAAATAGAAGAAGTAGTCAAGGCCCATGAGTTTAAATAATATAAATTAGGGCACAAGACACCAAAAAATTCTACTAAACTGCGATCATGTTTTTAGTAGCTAAGATATAAAATCCCGAGGGCGTTCCTAGCCTAAGACTTAATACGCAACACTGTTCAGCAGACGGAATCTACTGATGTCAACAACGAACGCCATTTTCCTTTAAGTAAGTGAGATCTAGACAGATGGGCTTCGTCAAACAAAAAAAAATACTGAAAACAGGTGGCAGTAGTAAAAAGACAAGTAGTGAAGAACAATATCTGAACCATCAACTTTGTAGCCACAACAGCATGTCACCATTGAACTTCTGGTGATACAAAGAAAGAGCGTCCACGATAAAAAGGTGGAAAGTGGCAACCGAAGAGGCAAAGCATTTAACGAAGCTGAAGCGGCACAAGCGCTATGAGTTCGGAATATAGAGGAATGTGGCTGAGTGCAATGAACGGTAACTTGGTGAAGTAAATTATTTCGTTACACAGTTTTTTTTACTGAAAACAGATATTTTCACATCTTTTTCCATTAGATCAGGAAATTAACCAGCTCATAAGCCTTCCAGACTTTTAAAAAGATGATATCCAACACACGCTCTTCACCAGCAACAAATGGGAAGCCAAACTTCGAGAACTAGAGCGAGCACTATTGGTGGCATCACGCGCCAGAATACATAGAACATAAGATGGTAAACAGTGACAAAATTGACACAAAACCTATACATTTATAGAATCTCAGAAGGAACAAAGGGGAAGAAGAAAACGATCGGGAAACAGTGGAGCCCCCAAGTTGATTCAACACCGGAAACATGAAAACTTCTGAAATAATGTAAATACTGGTCTTGGGCGGTGGGCGGAAGGGTTATGGACGAGTTTTCGTTAGTTTGTTGAAGCAGTCTTGAGCCCTTGGAAAAGTATCATTTATACACCAACTTCTCATCCCCACTTTCCTCTCAACGGGTTAATGGTAACAATGTAGGTATGCATATAAACCCTGACTCTATTAAATATTGAGAAAGAATAAATTCGTTGATAGCCTAGAAGAAGAGAATCTCTCCGCTATTTATTCACCTGCCACAGATGCCAACAACCAATGATTCCAGAACCGCGATATCAGCAAAGAGGCAGCCAAAGCCTAAATGGACTACTAACCACCCCCGAAAAAGAACACTTCGGTGGGTCGTAAGAAGATGAATTCGTACAGGAAAAAAAGGTGTCAAAAGATGCACATGCAAATATGCTTCAATTGAAAACAAGAGTAGGGAGAAAGGAGTATCGAACAAGGAAAATAGAGGAGAAAAAGACCCTGAAGGGAAAAAAGAGGTAATGCCCACCCATTTGGAAGTTTTATAAAAATCCAAGCAACTGGCTGCTGCCAGAACCCATACTTTTCAATTTCCAAGGTAACCTATTCACCTAGAAATAGGGATTAGTAGATTTGAAGGCAGCATTTCTAGCAGCTGCAGGCTGGACATCAGAAAGAGCGAGAAATGGGACAAGAAGTTAATGGAGACCCAGTATAAGCACCTAGTATAAAAAAGCTATGCTTAGTTATTAAGATCTGATGGTTTACCAGCGAATCTTTCTTCAAGCATGGAGAAGATGTGTGTTGAAAGTTTGCATCCATCAAGTCATTATCTAAGTTTGGGTGGAAGGAAGCTACTTTACAGTCAATGGTGATTGCTGTAGACCCATGATTACTGAATTTTTCGTTTATCAATTAAACAACCATGATGTGCAGGAGCTGCGGTGTAACGGAGCTATATGTCACAAAGTTCGATGACTGGTCTATCCACTCCCTATGTCCTATCTACAAAAAAGGCGATCCTATGTCTTGCAAGAACTATCGAGACATATCTTTGATAAACGTTGCATGCAAGATCCCTACAAAGTACTGTGTGAGCGTCTTTAGCCATTCTGCAACACTTTAATCGGAAAGTTCCAGTGAAGCTTCCAGCTAGGTAGATCGACTAAAGACCAAAATATTCACTCTCAGGCAAATCCTAGAAAAGACTAACGAATTTCAAGTTTAGACACTTAATCGACTTCAAAGCCACATTTATGATAGCTTTCATAATCGTCAAGAGAACTTTATAGCAATGGTTGAATTTAAGATACCGGAAAAACTGACTCAATTGTTTTACGTGAGATTAGAAAATACCCGATACAATGTGCAACTATAAGAAATATCTTTTCCGAACTATTCCAAGCATGCAAAGGATTTCCGCAAGGAGATGCGCGTTCGTGTAATTTTTTTCAAACTCGGAGCAAATAATGCGCAGGGCAGATGTTAACACTGAAGGCATATATTTTTAACAGATCTTTTCAACTACTATAGAGTATGTGGATAATATCAACATCATCGGTAACTCCCAACAGGCTGTTATAAAGGCTTTCGACACCAATGAAGAACAGATAAAACTTGTTGGTCTTCAAGTGAACTAGGACAGGACAAAATATTTTCTTGCTACCAACAAACAATGTAAGATCTGTCAACCAGCTAGGACAAAATATAACTGTTGATAGAAACAACTTCGAAGTAGTTAAGGAGTTCATCTACATTGGAGTAAACATAACGACATCTTAGTGGAGATTTGACGAAGAATTATCCTATAGAACCGATGCTACTTCGGTTTGGCACAACAGATGGGTTCAAAACTTCCCACACGAAAGACAAAGTGTACGCTCCATTAAAACCCTTATGCTGCCAGCCCTGTTCTATGGCTCCGAGTGCTGGGCGACAAGAGAAAGTAAGAGCTGATACTGGACGCCTTCGAAGAAAAATTCGTCGACGGATATTTGGTCCTGTGGGCGAGGAGTGAGGGGGGCGAATGGAAGAGAAGATACAGCCACGAACTCTGTGAGCTGTATCAAAACACTAAAACTTCATTGGCCTGGCTACACCGAACAAATGGAAAATAATGCTCCGGCCAAGAAAGCCTATAAATCCCAGGCCCCAGGTTTGAGAGAGCAAAGAAGATCAAGCCTCTGGTTTAAAAACAAACACAAACACCACGGATACCAAAAAGCCTGGTCTAGATGACTAGAAGCAGCTGCATGATCATAGAGGATAGGAGCGATTGCCTTGTTTTAGGCTGTGACCCTTAATGAGTTTGAAGCAGGATAGGTAACTACCTAAGTAAGTGAGCCTTTTTAACAAATGTTGTTTTTGGCGTAACGATTTTGATTACAAAAACATCTTTTTCCAACCTTATGACTTGGAGTGTATTTATGTAACTACTTTACACTTTCCTCAAAGTATTTGATAAAATATAAATTTTCTTCTCAACAGTCTCCTTGGGTATGTGAAATTATTGGGGTCATTAAAACACAATTACGATACTGTTAAAGCTAACAACTTTCAACTTAGCAAAGCAAAAAGGATTTTGTAAACAACTTGTCAAGTATATCAAAGGTTTATAAAGTCCTTAAGCTCTGAAACATTTATTTCTGTTATTTTTGTTGTATTTTTGCCTTTGAATCTACATACATGTCAAAACTATATAATAACCAAAAGAGTATACTTTTACATTGTTAACCCTTTCTTTAAAAGTAATTTAACTTTCATTTCTGAAAATGTTGGTGCCACCTTTGAAGGAAAAAGCACTCAAGGACATTTATGCACACATAGAAACCATCATCGTATAAAATTTTCCAACTTTTGGGTCAATTGTTGTATAGATTACGACCCCGTAAGTAGTCTTCTATAAATTTTCATGTCAGATACACACATAGGAACTTATTTAAAATATATGTAAATTAAACATTCTGAAAATTCCTCTATACAAAACCGAAGTAAAAATATTTTTAAAAAATCCTATTTTTGCATTGATATAATTTATTCTATTTATGTACATTTGCAAGGATTTTAACTCATCAGCAAACTCATCAGCAAACTCATCGACATTGACTATCCGTATCGTAAATTTTATTTATATTCATCCTTTTCTTCTTGCTTAAATCCTCCTGTCATCGTGGATCATTCTGAGCATCAACGACAACGACAGAGACGGAGAGCCTTATTTCATCTTTTTGTTGGCCGGCCTTAAAGGATAATAAACCTCCATAACGAAAATAAATAATTATTTGCCTGCCGTTAGCGAAATTAAATCGTCATGAAATCCTGAAAACGGATTCGAAGAACAACGGTTTATGGTGGCAGCGACAGCCTGCAGGCGGTGAAGTGGAATAAGTATTCTTTTTCTTGACCTAAGTGAACGCGTAGTGTTTGTTTTTGTTTTTAATAGCGGAAGCAGTGACGACTTTATAAGAGGCTTGAAAATCCTATAGCAAGCAGCCAGCAGTTTGTTTTAGTGGAATTGGTTTTATTTTTCTTCATCTCCATTACAATTCGTCCTTTTTTGAAATAAACCTTCCTACACGGTTGGAGTCGGCTTCTACAGATTTTATGTCCGTGACATGTTTTTTATATGTATTTTTAAATACAAGTTAAAGAACTTTGCCAACAACCCAACCATTCAAGGACTTTGGTAAATTAAGGTAACTTTTGATCGAAATTTAACGCCACTTTGCCCTTTGAGAAAGGTGAGAAAATAATGTTCAAAGTTTTATTGGAGTTTTTAATTTAAATAAAAGACACTATTGTGTTTGAGTAATTTAATTTTTGACTTCCAGCTGAGTCAAAGAGGAATTATATTTTAATTTAAAAGGAATATTCATTAATTCACATTATAGAAACAAAAAATTAAAACAAAAGTTAATCTGATTTTGTAATTGAAAATTCTAAGGTAAACACCGTGGTTTTTGCTCATTTTATTTTATAATTGTTTTTTGAAGGTGAATGAATTAAGCAATCAAAAAATGCACATAAAAAATAAGTTTGACAAGTTTAAACTGCTTGTCATGAAAGATTTATCAAAGGTGATTGAACATCTTATAAAAACTCAGGGATAACACCATTCCTTAAATAATTTACGGAGTTTCTAATATTATAGTGGCAATTAAAAAGGGAAGAGACCATAACTTATAATGGTTACGATGGACAAATTTTTTTTATCAATTTTGCAAAAACTATTTCCAAATCTGGGGAAAAAATCTTAATCCAAAAATATGGAAAAAGGAACGAAATTGAATTAAGGATGATAAAGGCCAAATCTGAGCTTATAAAGGCTGAGAAAGAGAGAAATGCGAGAAATCCTACACATTTTTTTAAGATGACCAAGAATCCCTCTGGCAGCAAAAATTCTGATTAACCCCTAATCCCTGGTTTGACTCCAAATATGCTCAAGTCAAAATGGAGGCTTACACACACATTTACTTTTGAAAAGAGTTCTGATTCCTGACTTAATCTTAGATTGCTCAAACTTTCGCTTGTGTCAAATCTTATCGGCTATTAAAATATAAAGAGTTTTTCAACAGGGATGCTACAAAAGTAGAGTGACCAGGACAACAAACGACGCCATATTTCTTGCCGCTATTTTGACATTTCTCTTCAGTAAGGTTTGCCATTTCATGACGGAAAGATATATGAGCCAACAACGAATTGAAATTATTAAACTTTACTACCGAAATTCGGAGTCAGTGGCCTCAACGTTAAGAGCGCTACTTCCAATTTATAATCTTACTAGCAGATCAACAATTGAGCGTCAGGTGGAAAAATTTGAATCCATAGGCACAGTACAAACTGTTCCCGTGCCAGTGAGACAATGAAGTGCCCGTAGTGTCGAGAATATTGCTGCCGTTGAGGCTTCAGTTGCAGAAAGCCCAAATGTGTCTCTCACACGTCGTTCTCAAGCGTTGGGCATCTTTGTGACGTCGTTGTGGAGAATTTTGCAAAAATATCTTGGCCTACATCTTTACAATATTAAAGAAGAACTGAAGCCACTTGACCACCAGAAGCGTAGTATGTCCTTGAATTGGGCTGAGCAACAACTTGAAAATGATTCGGATTTTCATCGAAAAATCATCTTCAGCAATGATGCTCATTTCTGGCTGAATGGCTTCGTCAATAAACAAAATATGCGGTATTGGTCAGGCAGCAATCCACACGTACTCCATGAGTCATCATCGCATCCCGAAAAAAATACGGTTTGGTGTGGTTTATGGGCCGGCGGCGTCATTGGGCCGTACTTCTTCCGTGATGATGTCCAAACCCCTCAAAAATCATTATTTAAAACTATTTACTAATTTCAATTTCATATTCAATCTATAAAAACAATAACAATTCCATTTTAAAAATGCTTTTTATCAAAATTATGTTAATAAAAATCCGCAAAATACCTAGCTTTAAAAATTGTCTAGTATTTTTATTAATCATTGAATGCAAACTGCCATATAATGTGCCATTGTCAAATCATGTCCTTGCTAACTTCAATGCTAATACGCATTGTTTCTTTGAAATTCTGTTTGAAAATGGTGAACGATCGATACAATTTTTTTATTAAATGCCTAGGTCTGCTTAGGAATAAAATATTTCAATTAAAATCAGCAAGCCTACCCACATAAATTCCACAAATAAACATATAATCTTTAAGTAAAAAGGTACAAAATATACCCTTAACCCTTTTAAATTATTGGTTTCATTTATTAAAATAAAACAAAATAAATAAAATTAAAAATTAAATTTAGCCTCAAGTAAAGATATGAAATGTCCTTTCCATCACATTTCCTTTTGCCTCTATGAGAAAGGGTAATGTGATAGAAAGGATCTCCTTAAAAATTATCCAACGCAAACATATATAGGTACATAAATGTCAAATGTGAAATTAGGTGCCTGGAAATGAGTAGGTATTTACAAATGTGGAACACATTTAAAGGTTAGTTTAGAACAAAACCAAAACAAGAAAAACATAATGTACCCTAGGTGGGGATTTGTTTCTAAGATATTAAAACACGAACGGAAAGCCAGTCCCAGCATATCGCTGTGGGAAATATTATTTGAACATCAACGCCTCCGCATCTAATTATACAAAACCACTTGAAAAAAAAATCCATAACCACAATCCTCTAAGAGGCAACAAAAGATTCATGTCATTGCAAAAATATCTTAATTAAGGTCTTTTTAAGACAACACATCATACTGCCAGAAATCATCGTTAAATTATTTAAATTACCAAGACATTTAAAGGTTTCCTTTAATTGTAAATAAGTACATTTCCCAAAAAAAATATATATATGTATTGTTCTGCTTCTCATAAGACCAAAGACCACATAAGCCATTGAAGTTGCCATTCCATGTAGGAAGTTCAAAGATATCAGTGGGAATCTATTTTTTCTGACGAAAAAAAATTTCAACACGTACGCAAGAAATTCCCCAACAAAAATGTCCTTGTCTGAGTTAATTGAAGATTCCTGCATAAATTTTCTCTTAGACACCGAATCTTCCCTTTTCATCTAAAATCTACACACCCCTCCCTCCATCCGTCCCTTATACTAGACAGGAAAAGGAAAAAGTAACCTTTTCTAGGACTTACCTTTGACATTTGCTTCCCGTTTTCCATCACACTTTCCAGGTAATCTACCTCCTCGTCATCGCCGTTGTTGCTGCTACTGATACGTCGATTAGAAGACCGCAGTTGCTGGCCAGATACAGGTGCTGTTCTATCAGCCTGGCCTTGTTCAATAACCAGTGACACATTCTCCGAACGTGCTACGGCTGGGTTGCGATTTGGTATCGAATTTCTTTCGCCAAGGGTGGCATGATGGTTTTGGTTGTTGGTGGTGTTCTCGTTTGACATTGGACCAAAGAAACTGCTGTCCTCCTCGTCCTGGCTGTTTTGACTGTGATTCGGCGATGTTGACGTAGGAGCAGCAGTAAATGCTGACGGTGACGTCACATGGTGATTCGAGGCATAAGAGTTCGAATGATGGAACATTTGGTTGCCGTACGTCGGAAATTGTTGGTATTGGTTGCATACTCCGGAACTGGCATGTGTTCCAGTTAGCCGGGTTGTCCGATAAAGTGGGCGAGTTAAACTGTAAAAAGGATTATAAATAGAAAAGGCAGCAACAAAAGATCTTCGTTGGTGGCATCACTTACTTGTAACCATACTTGGGTGATGATTCACTTTCAGCGCGACGTCTCGAGGATAGCATTGAATTTGCCCGATCTCCTCGGGCAGCTGCCATCATGTACGTCCACATGGCGACTCATGACATTGACAGGGGGTCCTTGCTGGCAGAGTTCTTCCCTACCTTTTGTGTGCGTCTCTGATGGTGATGATGCGTGTGAATAGATTAGTTTTGCTAATCTATTCAGAGATAGAATAGACAATCGAATGGCAACTGCTGTGAATCGTGCCGAGTATCTCCAGAGTCGTGCTGGTTTTTAATAAACGGCCCCCAAAAGCTTCATTATCTATACACAGACCTGGTATGGCTTTATAACTCTCTTGATAAGGGATGAAAGCTTATTTATGCAAATCATTTGGATGGTACGTTTGCTAATATTGGAATATTTGTCTGCAAAAACCGGAAAAAAAATTCAATTTATTAAAGTTCAAAATTTATAAGTTGGGTTTTTTTTTATCTCAAAATTTTAGTCTTATTTCAAATTCAACTGCACATTCAAGCTTTGATTAGAAAAATAGCTTCAACTTTTAGCCCTTTAATATCTATATTGGGCCAAATGTGCAGGTACTTTTATGTATTTCTTATCTTGGGTATAACACCATAAGGCATTTGATAAAAAGTAATTTTTTTTTAGAAAAATTAAAAATTGAAATGGTATTCAAAATAATCGATGAAAATGGGATACATTATTTCTTCAGACTAACATTGGTTTTCATAAGAAGAAAAAACGATTTTGTTCGGTTTTTTTTATCCAAATACCCCACTATAAACATTGACTGATGGATTATTATTGAAGAGTAGATTTTCAATCCTATAAAACCCATATATACCTGAGGATGAGAGAATTAAAAAAAAATATAATTAAAACTTTACACACCTTGATTCGTATAGCTTAGGTTTAATGAATAACCATAGATACTAGGTAGATTTAAATGTAAAATTGTGAACATTTTATCTCTGAATAAATTGGATTTTTTTTTAATTCTGCGAAAAGGAAAACTTGGTTTCATTTTATTTTATTTTGTTTTTTTTTTTCTATATCTACCTCATGCGGGTTTTTTTGGATCAATATTTGAATTTAAATTTAATGTAGGTCATATAAAGTCAGCGAGAAAATAGTTCTTGGTGCCAAAATTGGGAGATATGTAGATTAAGGGCAGAGATATAAGTATTTGTTTTGTGCAAATTCATTGCATTGTTTTAGAAATTGTGTATTTTTAGTAAGAATTAGTTGGCATTTATGTAGAGAATCATGATATTTAAGGAATTTTTTTGTCAAAAAAAGAGCTTTTAAAACTGTTTTTGTTGCAGAAATAAACTGTGTTTCTGGCAAAACATAAAATATAAGGTATCAACCTAGAAAACTATGAACATACGTGAATGCAAACATAATATTAAAAGTGAAGTATTTTCCAGTTTTGGGTTAAAAAATGGAGTATAAAATATAGTGCAGGCTTATTACACATTTATAAAAAAATATTTTTAACAGGATTTTGACGATTTAAAATGGCGAAAAGGGTTAAGGATTGTAAAACAAATCTATTTCCCAGGAGCAGGGAATTTTTAGGTAAGTATAGATTTTTTCTATGTCGGTCTACACAACTTTTCTATTAAATTCTTTTCATTTTGACGTAAGCTTTAGTCGAAAAACACACGAAAACAACTTCCCCCTTTTTTCACACCACAAAAACTTCTTCCAACCATTTATCAGATATTCCTAACTAGGGATTAAATAAAATCAGTGATAATCTAATTGCAAATTTATGCCACTGCTAACAAACTGGCCATATAAGGAGAAAAAAGAACCAAAGTTTTTTTGGATAAAAGATCCAAAATTTTCGGAAGTCATGCCAATTTATTTGCTGTAATAGACTTGTTTCTATTATAAGAAATAAATTTCCTATTCAGAAATCGGAACAAAATATAATTCAGGCGCATTAGTTTCTGCTTGTACGTTCGATTTTAGGTTAGAAATTCAAAAGAAACATTTTGAAGATTGAGACCATATTACTCGTACTAGAAAAACTATTTCCTATTATCATAATGTATAAAGAATTCCTAAACAACAAATCTGAACGACCTTGTTTTTGGCACGCTTTTTCGATGAAAATAGTAATAGAACTCAAAATTTTAATTCTGCAATCTTGTTTTCACTGTGGTTATAAGTTTTTAATTAAGTTTTTTTTTTCCAGTTTTCATAAAAAGGAAATGCATATAATAAAACGGCGAATACGAATTTTGTGGTACAATTTACGCGGTCTAAAAAAAACCGAAGGCATATAAATTATATATACGTAGTTGGAACGGTTTTTTCACAGAAGTGCACAATGCAAACATTTATAAAACACCACACAAACTAAAAAACAATAAAATGAAATTAGGTAATAAGTGCGAGCCGGAGCGAGAGCGAGACCAAACAATTATTTGTTTTTATTTGTCATGACCTGAATGTGACGTTTCACTTTTTTTCCACCCACCAACCAACCAATTTTCCAGCAATGATTGGAAAGTTAATTGGAATGTCCGATGGCACCATTCAGTGCTGCAAAAAATGATAATAAGTAGCTCATATAATACTCGTAGTTGCGTTTATTTGCATGTCAAAAAACTATGGTTTGAAAAAAATGATAACAAAACAAAGCAATTTATACGTCTAATGCAACAACAACTATGTCCATATAACTCTAAATGTATGTCCAGATAATTAAATGAATTTAACTTTTGTCCCGATAAAAACGGCATTGCCAGACTACCATTGTCGTTGTATTATCAATAATTTATATAAAAATGTCAAATGTTTAATGAAAAGATAGTTTTATACAAAATGATAGAAAAAGGCAAAAAGTAAATAAATATTGAAATGTCCTGATGTCATTCTTTTCGCCAAAGTTCATATGGACACGCAAGAAAACGAAGCTAATAATAAGTAGCTCAGTTTATCTCCATGCTAAAGACTGTTATTAAACGATGGATTAACTCTAGCGATTTTTTACTTAATTTTGCACACGCAATTAATATTAATTTTTTTAATTTTTTTTATGAGCAACTACGCAATCAAGGGCGTATGCACAAAACTGTGAAACCGACCAAATATGTATATCAAGCCTCATGTTATAAACTGTTGATCTTCAAGCTATGGAAGTGTATTAAAACTTTAAATTTTATCCAAAGTGATTGAAAAAAAAATCACTTGTTATTTACTTTCAAAGATTGGTAATGATTTTCCTGTGGTTTTCGTGCGGTAAGAGTCCCAAACTACTTGATACCAAATACTATCAAGTGTATTATGAAAACGAACAAAACATCTATGCAGAATTGCCAAAGTGCATTAACTTTTCTGGCAAAACAACTAGCGAAGTGTCATCTATAGTTGTTATCTTTTCATTATGTCTTTTTAGGCTTAAACACTTCCCGTGAAAATTTTACTAGCAAACTTTTAACTACGAACGAGAACACTTCTACAGTAGACATAAAGGCAGTATAGAGGGAAAGATGAGTAAAAAAGAAAATAAATCTCACAAAATATTAAGATTACTATCAATGCAGAACTCTATACGCCCTCTACAACATATCCAATGCTCCACGAAATCCCCTTATTGATTTTCTTGTATAGTTGCTTTCGAAGTTGAAAGGAGGTGAAAGTTTATCAAACTTAATTCCTTAGAATAAAAAAAAACATCAGAATTTATATATGGAAATTTTTACAGAGGGCTTTTTTCCAAAAATAAAATCCTAGGTAATTTCTTTTGGATTTATTTCCGACAGTCAATTATTTTTAATAGAAATTCTTCCCACACTTTCATTCACGTTAATATTATGATTAAATTCCCATCAATATTGGTATTCCATCGGACGGAATAATTTCTCACCTGTGTTTACATAATTTATAACTATAGTTCTGTGAAATAAAAGACCTTTAAAGAGAAATAATTACGTGCAGTAATCTTACCATTTTACTTCAAAGGACAGTAATTTCAACACCAGAAGTGAATTACTTTCAGATTGATTGCATTTCAACAGAACAGAAAATATCGTTAAATTTTAATGAACATAACGGATTTAATCAATCTTAAGACAAATTAAAAAAAACTCACGTGTTTTTAAATTTTGTATATGCATGAATATTTATGTAGGTACTCCTTCAAGGATGAAAGGTTTATCCTTTGACGATGGAAAAAATAATGTTATTGTAAATTCATAAGAAGTTAAGACCCCATCAAGGCAAGAAGCATTTAAGTTCTCAGCCATGTATATTGTGTTTTATATAATTTTTCAGTAGATTAAAAAAAAAAAATAAATAAATTTGGTGGCACAAAATCTCGTGGAGAACCAAAGCCTAGTGACTTACAACTCTCAACCATTGCTGTGTGCGTATTTTTGGCGAAATGGAGGGGACCTACAATTTTTTGCCGAGTCCGAACGGCTAGATGAGAAGCACTTATTCATGACAAGTATACTCTTGGAGGATTTGTCAGTTCCTCGCAAGAGGCAGTACCTCGCGAAAAAAACATTTCTGTTTTTAGGCGGCAGCGGCTGGGATTCGAACCCAAACTTTTGGCATGACAGAATAGTAAGTGGTAAAGCAATTCGAACATGTTTGCCTCATGAATTCAGTTGAAAAGTAAATAATTGATAATGATGTGGTCGGAAAGTTTAAAAGCAATTCAAACATGTTTGCCTCATAAATTCAGTTGAAATAGATTAAGTAATGCAAAATAAAAATACAAACAGCCTTACATATACATACCTACACACCTTAACATATGCGTTTCTGTAAAATATGAAAAAGGACTTGCATAACTTCACATATTATTCAATCCAATTAACCCACATAAGAACATGAGTTAAAGTCAAATTGATTTCTAATTAATTTCCCCAATGATTGCATGTATCATTTTGCTTTTTGCATCCTTTTCTCCTCTATCGAACACAATCTTACTGAATAACGTACAACTCGTGGTAAAGTCGTAACCATGTTTTTCTGTTTTCTGTGAATGCATTTGCAAAACCTTCAGATGATCGAAATAGGCGCCATTCTTTCATCTATTTGGGTCAAATACAAATCGGCATTAATTTATTTCTATTTTTAGACTAACATTAAATATCCAGTATGTTATTGAGTTAAATTTATTGCAATTTATGTATTTTCGATTGCTCCCAATACTAAATTATTCCATTTAACATTTTTACAGCCACTAATCCATTAAATCAACTGAGCATAGGTTTGTTTAAGACTTCTTTCTGAGAAATGCTTTATAAATATTTTGTGGGTGTTTTTTGTTCTATTATTATAAATCTTGTCCTTGGGGATAAATTTTCTCTTCGATTAACATATAATTATTTGTTCTTTCTTGTAAATAAAATTCACTTCATATTCATCATTCTGCTATTTTTTATGTGTCAATACAATCAAAATCTTCATCCCTAACAGCTTAAACTCTGTCTATCGTGTATTGAATATTAATGGCAGCATACAGAAAAAAAAAGAACATACATAATAATTGCGTTGAATGACTTTTGTGTGTGGTCTTGAATCGAAGTCAAAGTTATTGATGTCTCAGAGTATGCTTTAAAAATTGGAATATCGATTGAGATTTGAGGTAAAAATTGTAATTAATTGTCGAAAAAATGATTTGATATTCTATGTTTGGCTATTGGGAATTACATAACTGGATTATTTTTTTAGAAGAGATTTTGCAGGCAGTAATCTCAGTTGGCAAGAAAAATTTATTAATTTTCCAAGGTCATATGTATATTTTGGTTGGGCAGGTTAGGTACGAAATACCAATTCCAAAATCCCGAAATAGCAAACAATCCACGAATGTCAGAATTCCGAATGTCATAATCCCGAATGCCAAAATTCCGAATGGCTTTGTTTCGAAATACAAAATAAAGTTATAAATAAATTAAACAGTACGTATTATATAAGGCGGGTAATATGTGTTTTTTTGTGAACGAATTTGTTCGGTTAGAATAAAAGAAAACCAAAGACACTCCATCACTGCAATTCCATTTATTTTACGGCGGTAAAGATGACCGCCCATGAACTAAACTATGTACTATGAACTAAACTATGTACATAAAATAAATGGAATTCTTGGTGTTTTTATTCGTAGAAATTTTTTACGGATAAAGGTAGGTACTCTTTTGTGCATTAAAAACACAATTTATGTAAATCAAGTCGTAGGTAATTTCATTTTATTTTTATGACTCTACCCATACGAGTATTATATCTATAACTCAATACTTTCACCAATTTGAACTTGGTTGAAGGTCATCTTATGAATAAAGATACAATACTTTTGCTTTAACCTCATTTCACACTTTTAACAGCTTTATTTTGAAACCATCCAGCCAGGGGTCCTAGAAGACCATTCTCTAAATATAACCTTTTTAAAACAAAGAGAACTTCTTAAAATGGATTCCATGTTTTGTTTACCCATTTCACTCTGTAATTTTTACTTTTCAATACTAAAGCTTGCTATTGATTTCCTAGACAGATGTGCTTGAAAGCAGTGATACTTTTTTCTTTACCAAGTTGCACCTCTTAAAATAATTTCATGTTCAATCGACTTGTTAACTATAATTTTTATAAAAATATAATCCTTATTAGGTATATAATCTTTCATTTGATGTCTCATTTGTGAAAAAAGCATTACCGAAATTATAAGCCATTTCCGAAGAGCTTTTACATGATTTTTGAAATCCCAAATTCTAATGATGGTGTTAGGTTATACCATAGGGTCAATGGAAAATTTAAATAGCATTAAATCAAGATTTGATCCTAGATTTCAAATCATTTAGTTGGACAGACAAAATCCGGGCCCAGCCCTTTGTCCGACCAACTCAAAGAACGGTTTTTTTTGGTGTTGGCCTACCTCATCGGGTCAATAGACAAATGGGATATCAACTGAAAGCTAAGACCGCTTTATTAAGAATCTTCTGGTCGGAAATAAGCCAAACACTGTGTCCGACCGCTATTTTCCAAAAAATTCTGCATTTCCTTTAATATTTTCTTAACTCAACATTTTTTTTACCAACATTTTCTAAGTCAAATTAATTTAAAAATAATACCAGAAGAAAGTTTTCACTGTCAACTAAATAAAAAAAATATATACAAAGTAAAAAATTAGTGCATTCGAGTCAATTTCATGTTTCAACTCGCGTTTGAGTCCAAATAGCGTATCGCAGAAAAAAAAACTTGAACAGACATTTGTTGGAAACTTTGTGTACTTTCAATAATCCTCTGATGAAATTTACGAATAATTACAGTTTTCGATCATTAAGCGAAAAACTCCCAAAAAATGCATTTTTTACATCATTTTTGGCATTTTTTTCTCAAACAGTGTCACGAGATTTTAGTCGAATACCTCAGATTTGGACTCAACACCATAGAAAACATATCTAACTCAGTAATAACATAAGAATTATCCCACAATTTGCTCCCTAAGGGCTTCTTTTTAGAGTACATTTTTTTTTTTAAGAAATTTGAACAAATTTCATACGAAAAACTTAAAATTTTTTTTCGAAAATGTACTTCTTATTTTATTTCAAGTCAAAAAATGTCGAACCAAGGCGAAGCTGTGATTGTTTTTAATTCATTTTGAAGGCGACTTCGCGATGTAGGAACAACACAATTTGTCCCTTTAATTGATATGTTAGACTTTGAAAATTTGATGGAGAAAAACGGTTCTGTGAATGAATTTGAAAATTTACAGGAATATTGATGTTGTAAAAGTTCATAATTTTGCATACCAAAGCAAGTTTCTTAAGTGAAAAATAGTGCATTGAATATGTTTCCAAAAATTTTTAAAAACTTAAATGGTTTCATAAAACAGCCTAAGGCCATCATTAACGTTGTTAAGCCTTAAACTTCATAATCCTGTCACAATTTGTGTGAAATATTTGAAAAATGTACGCAGTTTAGAAATCTACAACGTTTACGACGACTTTACGCTATTGCGTGATAAGCTTGTTTGTTTCTGTTGTTTGTAAGACAATCAAATATTTTGAAAACACAATGCTCGATTTTTTTAGTCGCTATTTAAAATTTTTCTAATTAAAGTTTTATTTTATGAAAAAATAACGGTATACAAATGTTAAAAAACAGTTAAGGAAAATATTTTTTCTTTCTTAAAAATAGCTTATAGCAACTTTTGAATACCTATATCTCATATAACTTTTTTATGTTGGATTTTTTCATTATCGACAGAACGGTCTTTTTATTAAATTTAAAAAAACCATAAAAAAATAAAGCGTGGCAGAAACTAAACCTTTATAATAGCAATTAGTAGTGAAGGAATAGTCCTCCATATGATTTAATTAATAAATTCCACATCATAATTGCATTTAAAAATGTTTTAAGAAATATGAAAAATTATTGTTTAGTACTTTATCATTACACTTTTCCATATTGAAGGGGGAATTTGGCAAGTGAAGGTCGTAAGTTCGTCAACACTTGACATTACTACACATTTATTACTAAGAATTTCAAGTTAACAAACGTTCATGTAAGGGCTGTTGTCCTTCATTTATTATTAGGGGAATAATGGCCGTGAACACAAAAGAAACTGCTCTTTTGTGTACATGGTCATGGTGGGATCTATTCTTTTAATTTTTTTTTTTTTTTTTTGATATAGGTTAGGTAGCTATGCATAAATCTGATATAGATCAAAGGAAAAAGTGAGCCTTATCCAACAAAATTCCAGAAAACATATTGATAACAACTTTAGTTGAACTTTGAAAATATTTATTTTATTTATTGAAGATTGATTTTTATTTGAAGCCCCCTTAACCCAGCAGATAAATTAAATGCACAATAGAATTGACGTGGGATCGAATTGAAAACATCATCTCGATTAAAAAAAAAAAAAAAACTAACCAAACCCATTTCCCAGACAAGGCTGCCTGTTTCCTTTCAAATTTATTCGACTGGATATTTCAGCATCAGTTTTCAGTTCCAAGAAATATGAGATATGTACGAGGATAGGTTATGAGGTGCACAGCTTAATTTTCCCAATAAAATTCTTGCAACCAAAAGACTTTCAAGTTTATTTAGGATACAAAAAGAAAAAAACTTACAGACTATGAAGTCAAGTGCAAACCCTGAATGGAGAAAAGGTGAAAAAAGTACCTGATTGTATTGAACGAAAAAAAAAAATAAGAAAATTCTTTAGAATACCCTTGTTATTATTGTGAAAGGCAACAAGAGAAGTTGTTATTTCGTCACTCCTTTTTTATACTTATTTTTCAATTCAAACAATTTACCCAGTTCCTGAATTCATTCACATCAAAAAGGATATAAAATAGAATTATTTCACATCTCTATTCACTTTTATTTAATTTTTTTGTTTGCTTTTTTATTTTTCAATTGAAATTCATTCAAAGAGATAGAAATGTTTTTGTTCGTTTCTTATTTTGTTTGTATATAAATACAAATAATAAAAAAAAATGACATATATTCAATTACACAGATAGAAATATTTATGGAAAATAAATAATAACGAAATTTATATTTTAAATTATAGATTAAGGTTTCAAATCCGAAACATAGAACTAGCAGTGAAAATCTAGTCAAGTTGCAAAGTGTTAAAAGGAAAAACTGCTTAAAGTAAGTATGTGACAAAAAGGTAAAAGTCAAGTCATTTCCGTAATGTTCACACATTAAATCTAAACTGAAAACAAAAACAAGGATCACTTGGGTGATACCAAGTTACGTTGGCAACACTTATGAATAGCGTGACAAAATTTGTTTTCACACAAATAAACTGTCAATGGAATAAGGCCCTCATATTATTGTGATCTACTTATTACTATAGGCAAGCTTTTGGGTCGTAAGGGATAACAATTTTTTCTATATGGTCTAAATCGTATCCTTCTATGCTCTTCTTGTGAAAAGTCTTTGTTCTGTATTTTCGATCAATTGTAAATTGAAAAGTCCTCTTTTATATTTCTATAGTACTTGCAAGCTGTCGACGCTATGTCGATGTGGAATTAAATTTTAAAACTAAAAATTTAAAATTTAAAACTTTAATTTTTAAACCGTAATTTTTTCGGGATGCAATGATGACTCATGGAGTACGTGTTGATTGCTGCCTGACCAATACCGCATATTCTGTTTATTGACGAAGCCATTCAGCCAGAAATGAGCCTCATCGTTGAAGATGGTTTTTCGATGAAAATCCGAATCATTTTCAAGTTGTTGCTCAGCCCAATTCACGAACATACGACGCTTCTGGTGGTCGAAGGGCTTCAGTTCTTGCGTCAATTTAATCTTGTAAGGATGTAGGCCAAGATCTTTTCGCAAAATTCGCCACAACGACGTCACAGAGATGTCCAATGCTTGAGAACGACGTGTGAGAGACACCTTTGGGCTTTCTGCAACTGAAGCCTCAGCAGCAGCAATATTCTCGACACTACGGGCACTTCTTTGTCTCACTGGCACGGGAACATTTCACACTATGCCTGTGGATTCAAATTTTTACACCAGACGCTCAATTGTTGATCTGTTAGGACGATTATGACGACCATAAATTGGACGTAGCGCTCTTAACGTTGAGGCCACTGACTCCGAATTTCGGTAGTAAATTTTAATAATTTAGACTCGTTGTTGGCTCGTATATCTTTCCATCATGAAATGGCAAGCAAACCTTACTGAAGAAAAATGTCAAAAGAGCGACAAGAAATATGGCGTCCCTGTCGCTCTACTTTTGTAGCGTCCCTATATTGAAAAATCCTTTATATGTATACATATATACATACAAACATACATTTGTGTTTATATTATGTGTATATTTTGGTAATACGATAAGTAAACTAATTTTCATTAAAAAAAAAACAAATTTATATAAAGAAAAAAATATCAAAATAAAGAAGGGAGCTACATACTAAAAATCACAGCCAATTACTTCAAGTACTACAACAAAATTCATCGCAATTGCCCGCAATTGCAGTGTTTAATTTCCGTGCTTTCGCAAATTGGTTGCGATTATTTGCATGTTGTCCCAAAGTTATGTTTAGGCGATGTGCGACCCATAACCGCAAATTGAGATGTAAAAATGACGTCGTACTCGCAAATATTTGCGACTTTTACATATTGTCTGCTCATAGCTGCTTTAGCTTTAGAAGGAAATTTTGTTATAATCAGACTAAGGGGGCGTTCGATTCAGTGTGAAAGTCGACTGTTTTACAACCCTATTATTGACACAATTCAAAACTAGTTTTAACGTTTAAACCAGTTCTATAAGAGTTTCAAGTTTTGAATAAATCGGTATTATTCAAACAAAAATTGGCATCTAAAACTCGAAATCATAAAACTAGTCGTGGATAAAACTAGAAATTCATAAAACCAGAAACATTTATTTTAAGGACTTCAAAACTAGTTATTACAAAATAATATCGGACAAGTCAACAAAAATAATTAAATTACGAAATGTCACAAAATAATTGAGCATATTTATTAAACTTAACGTTGGTGCGTAAATAGTCCAGGAAAATTAGAGATTAGACAAAAAATGCAAAACTACGAAAAAATTCCGACAAAGCTGAATTTTGGTGGAGAGCTTTGTTTTGACGTCTTAACCATTTCAATAAAAGATTCTTTCTTTCAAGCGAAAGATTCTGAGAAAATTATGCAAGAACTTCAGATGTGCCTTAAATGTTGTCAAACAATTTATTAAAATTTCCATAATCGATGGGCTAAAGTTTTTGTACGATTTGAATTTGGCTACAACTGTTCTTTATAAAACCGTGTTTTTGGAGTGCCGGTAAGGGGATGACAACCATCTTGAAAAAGAAAGTGATTTGGTTTTTGTTCAACAACTCGATGAAATTTCCTTTTACAACAAAATCATGTAAAAATAACATTTAGACAGTAAAATTATATAAAAAATGAGCTATTAACGAACTCTGGACAAATAAAAAATATATTTCAGATCTTAAACAATTTTAATTTCAGTTCTTTGCTAATTCTCTCCAAAATAAATCTAATTAATTATTTTGACTTTTTTTTTCTTTATTATATCGTATTCATGTTGAAAGAATCAATGAGCTAATCAATGTCAAAGGGCAAATTTTTGAAGAAAATACACAAGGTCATTTATATATATATATATGTATATAAGAAGCTATAGAAAATTGTAACAATAGATAAGAAGTTTTTGAAAACATACATATGTAGGTTTTATAGATTTCATGGTTAAGGATATAAGGTATTGTTCTTTTTGTTATTGTTTAACAAAAGACAAGAATGGATGAATTTTTCTTTAAAGATTTATGGTGACACCAGAATATACGACATCCATTTGTATTATCTTCCTCTTTTCAGGAAGAAATTTAATTCGATAAACTAAAACAAAAAAAAAAGCAGCTCGTGTTTTTGCCTTGCTTTGTCTCAATTTACTAAGACACCTGGCGTGTTTTATGTTATAATCCATACATTACAATATATTATCATAAAATAATATTGATTTAACTTGTGATGTACATTTAGCTTCAGGATAAAACTGTTCCTACTCACCTTCATATAAAAATATGAATTTGATATTTTGTATCAAGTATTACATTACCATCGAAGAGATAATTCAACAAGTACCTATAGGTAGGTGTCACAATTCTGGCTTTCTCATTGTCAGTTTGATCTTGACCTATTGCCTAAAGTTTGAGTGATTTTTTTTATGAAAATGTCTTTATACTTAAAGGTTGAAAATTCTCTTAGTTCCTAACAAAATTACCTGTTAAAAGTTTGTTTAACTCAAAAATTTAAAATTTCAAGAAGACAATTCTAGAAGATTCCCTCAAAAATGAAATAAGTTAAATCAGTAAACACGAGATCCTGATAAATAGCAGCCGGAAAATATTATTGTTATTGCAATACAAAATATTCTCTGTATTTTATTTTTGATTTTATAAACAAACTTATTAATACTTTACGTTTCGTAGTTCTAAGAGATTGTGGGTGGCAGAATTATATCCTAGCAATATAATTATAGACAAATGCTCTAGCAGACAAATAGACAAATGCTAAAGCTAAAGTAAAAAAAAAAAACAACAATAATTGT
Organism: Dasysyrphus albostriatus; assembly: GCA_946251815.1. Lineage (NCBI taxonomy): Eukaryota > Metazoa > Arthropoda > Insecta > Diptera > Syrphidae > Dasysyrphus > Dasysyrphus albostriatus. The sequence goes on from OX276337.1 coordinate 14,046,587, forward strand.
TGACTTATTCCAAAGAATCTGATTCTTATGTTTGCTTTGTCTAAGGATATCAAAAACAGTAAAAACTAAACGTCATTTGAAATTCTTTTATTTCCCTTTTTTACAAATCAACTCAACTGCAAGATGTGGAATTTGCACTACATAAAACATCCTATGTCGGACTTTCACTAACAATAACGCAACGAAACACCTATAAAACGAAACAAGAAATATTATGCAAATGACATCTGTTTGATATGCATTGTAGAGTCATTTCATTAAATTGCAAATTGCTGTCACTTTATTTCAACAAAAAAAATATTTATATTCACCAAGCAAAGAAAACTTCATCGAGCGAAAAATACTGCAATATGCATCCAGTGCTGCCAATGCAATTTGACAAAATGAACATCATAAATATAGGTATGTTCAATATTTCCTGGCAACAAAAGAAACATTTGATGTACGGATGTTCCATACAACTGCTACTGCAAGATGATGTTCCCTAGAATAGTTCTTGCATTCAGTAAATTTTTAAAAAGATAACTCCTCAGATGGCAACCATAAACATAACCTCAATTTTTATAGTCCAAATTAAAATATCCTTCGGAAGCTGTCAGAATTCAAAGCTATCGGCCGTTGCTTGCGTCGCATCGGCGTCATCTATGTTTGTTCTTTGTTTTCATTCTTTTTTCTGTGTTTTAAAGCATCAACTTCCTTCTGGGTAAGCAATAGGAAGATAATGCCCATGCCCACACCTGTTCTTTTCAAGGCAAGACAACTTGACAGGGCTTTTTATTGTCCTTTGTATACATTATATCCCGGTGAGAGAAATCGAATCAACCAATGTAAACAACTATAAATCCTTGCTGATTGCGGATATGTATTCAATGTTTCGTATGTATATAAAGGACATTGAATCATTGTTGATATACCTTTTTTGTGTTGAGAATTTCCCGTTAATACACCCACCTTTCAATATATCGCTTGCTTTTCAGTTGTCCCCCACCCATTACTGTTTCCTATTGACAGGAGTACGGTGTCACGTGTCAACAATCTTTTAGCTATTAGTTTCTGAACGTGTGAAGAATGGCTAAGTGGCGTATAGAGGGTTCTTTGATTATTCTTTTCGATTAAAGGATTCTTTGCAAGCAATGTTTGTATTCTATTGAAATGCAAAATAAGCGCTGAATGAACTTTTGAATAACAACAGGGTTATCGAAATGATTCAAGTTTCTTTTTTTTTAATCGATGAAATTTTAAAAATGTAATTTTTTTGTAAAAGATGATGGGTTATTTAGGAACTCTAAGAGATAGGATTATTTCATTCAATCTTTTCATAATTGTGTCTTTGTGTTACTGTAAAAATCCCAAACTATTGAAAGTCTAGAACTTAACCTATATAAAAATCATCCTCAGCCCAAATAAATATTATTAATGTCCTAAGTTAACTCCGAGCACAAATATGAATTAATTATGCTCCACTCTGAGTTAACTGAGTTATTTGAAAAGTGAACTCAAGAACCAAATTGAGGGAATTAACGTTGTGGCACTAACTCGTTTTCAATAGTGAAAGTTATTGAAATCTTTGAACAGTACCGTTTCCGTTGTAGTGCCATCTCTATTTCACATCGATTTCAATAAGATTTTTGAACTAAAATATAAAGTTAATCCTCAACTGAAGGACTGTTTCTGAAGCCTATATTATTCACTAGTTTAATCCAGATTAAAACTTAAATCCAGATTAAAAGTAATTTAAATCCAATTCCATACTATTAATTTTTTTCATCCACACTTAAATCCATTTTTTTGATTGATCCAATTGGATTTGAACTGCCCTCCGGAGGTCAGTTTAAGTTTTTAAATCCAGATTAAAACTGAATTTTCGATTTCAAATGTCAAGAAAAAGTGAATAATAATCACTTTTTCTTGACATTTGAAATCGAAAATTTTTCAAATCCAGTTGAAGCTTAAATTTGCGATACGTTACAAGCGTTGTTTTTCAAATCGAGTTGGCTAATTGGTTTGAAATTAAAACGAGGGCGACGAAGACTCGCTGTAATCTTGCTGATCTCTCGCCACGCCATGGTCATTCAAATGTACTTTTCAGTACCATATGGTCATTAAGCTCGTCTCGCTGTGGTCACGCTATGCCCATTTACACGGGTATCTGTGTCATGGGTTTCTCGCTATGGTCTCACTTTTGTCTCACCGTGAAATTTAGGCGTGGTTTTTGGCATTGCGTATATTTTGCAGTTGTCTCGCTTCGGTCTTGCTATAGTCTCGGGAAAATTTTTTTTTACAAAATTAAAATTTTCAAAATGGTTAAAAAGTTTAAGCGTGGTTTTCATTGACGTGATCCTTGAGTTCGTGTTATGTGGTCTCACCGTGGCTAATTAAACAGCTATCTGAGTCATGGTTTTCTCGCTTTAGTCTCGCTTTGGTTTCGCCATGACATCTACATGTTGTTTTTGTTACTGTGCAAGTTTAATCATCGTCTCGCTTTAGTAACGCAGTAGTCTCACCAAAATCGTTTCAACTTGCGACTCGATTCAAATTTATATTCAATTTGCACTTGAAGTCGAAGTTTATTGATATTTTGGTCACTTTTTATTAATAATAAATTATTCATGATTTTTGATCAATAAAAAATCTTTTTAATAAGTTTATATTTATAATATTTTATACACTCGTGAAAAAAAACAAACTTTCAACTATCACGGGAGAAATTTGACATTTCGAAAATTTGACATTTGGATTAAACGTCTGGATTTAAAAACATTTTACATTAAAGGGAATTTTAAATCCTTTGGATTTAAGGCATATTTAGAGTGAATATGGATATGGATTTAAATTTCTGGATTAAATAGCTGGATTTAAATCTCACTTAAATCAAATTTAAATCCAGAGTGAATAATATGGCGGTAAGAGTTAAATAATTCAACTCTGAGTCAATCTTACACTGAAAAACTGGCCCTAGCCAATGATATCTAACATTGAACTTAAACGTTCTATCATCTATCGAAAGGAAGCAAATGACATCTGCAGACATCAAACTTTTCAGGAACGAATTGAATATAAAAATGTGACACATTCCTAGCTAATATTCTCTTCAAAAAATAAAAAAAGAAAAAGGATAAACTGAGTAAATTGACTTCAAATTATGTACATAATCATTGAATTATAAACTTTCCTGAAATTGAAATACGGAAAAAAATCATCATTTTGAAGGATTGCAATTTATTTTCCAAATGGTAAAGGTAATGTGCTTTGACTTTGTTTTATGATTCACTGCAAACATGATTGTCTGTATAAAATCTTGTAACTGACACAAAAAATATAATTCAAATAAAATGACAGTAAATAGATTTTTGTGAACTTAAAGCTATCAAGTGGAAAGATACGAATTTGTAAAGTCAGAGAATTTGAATCTATTTAAAAAAAAAATTACATTTTACTTTAAATAAAAAAAATTATTAGCTGTGACCTGATGGTAGCTAAAATATTTGTTTTAAAACGGTAGTCAATTTCAACGGAAGTATAGTAGTTATGCATCAAGGATCATGAAACAAACAACAACAACAACTGGCGTCTTAACACCATAAATACGTTTCCACTAAAAGATAAATCGCGATTTACAGCAGAAGATTAATATGGTGTTTCCTCTTCTGCATGAATAGATAAAAAAACAAACAAAGATTAACTTTGACAGCACACTTCAAAAGAAAACGATGTTTCATTTTTGTTTTATGAAGTGGAAGTGAGGGAGATTGTTTCATTTACGACAAACAATAAAAAAAAAGCAAATCGAACCTCAAATGAATGCTTCAGCGGGATATGAAAATAGGTTAGTTCGATTTGTTAAACTTATTGCCCTAGAAAGATTTAACAAAAATAATTTCTTATCTGCTAGATTTATACGAAATAAATTTGTATGATAAATCCTCTCGGTTTTGCGCTCAGTGGAAATGTAAATTATTCGAATGTAAAGAAGGAAGCAAAATGTAAACGAAGCTAAAAGTGCAAAGGCACTTCAAGCTTGGCAATAGCAAATAGCTATTTCTTAATTGCAATGAGAGTAAGTAGTTGCCAATAATTTGTTGTGACTTGTGATTTGGATTGTTTTAATCGCACCGATTAAAATTGGTAAGTGTCATCTTAATAATATTTTACTGACAATTCGTTCGTAAAATTCTCCATGAAAAAATTAATAACGGCCATTTAAACCTTTGGCATCTGGAAACCCTCTTACCATTTCTTTTGTTCTAAGATTTTCTTACTATGACAGCCCGTGTTCGAAGCAGCAGCAGTCCAAGTGAATTTGTAGCATGGAACATTATAAGCCCCCACAACGTGTTGTGATCGTGCAGAGCATGGCTCAAATTAACGACGATTTTTGGCAAAAGAATTATCATGAGCGATGAGGCTCTGTTCTTTTTATTGGGTCAGTGAATACACAAAATTGCTAGTTTTTCCCCAGTGAAAACACTTAATTAATTCACGAGCAACCTCTCCACTCCACGTGACTGTTTTGGCTGGAACTTGTATGCACTGGATCATTGGATGTTTTTCTTTGAAGGATACTCTGGAGCAGCTGTGGCTATCAATGGAGAGCGTTATCAGGTCAAGTTAATGGCTATACATTGCAAATATATTTTTGCAATTTTTTGTTTTTTTTTTAGTTTTTAGATTTTTTTTGCTGCGAAATTTGTTAACGAAATTTTAAAAATGGAAAGCTCCGAACAATTTTGAAGAGCCCTAGAACAACCTGGAACAATTTTTTGAATTTTGAATTTCCTAAAAGGGGGGCCAGAGCAAGGATAATTAGTATTTTTTCATTTAAAATGTTTTTTCGGCTTTAAATCTACAATTTTCAATATTTTTGAATGAATCCTTGGAACAATTGGATTTAGTTGATTCTGCACTTGGAACAACTTTTGGATTTTTTTAATTTTTTAAATGGGGAGCCAATAGAGTTTTTTAAATATTCAAAAACTTGAAGATGTTTTTTAAAAGCTCGGTCTTAGGCAGTTTTAGCTTATGTAAGGATACCATATTTCCTCAAAACATGTATGTATATGTTATTAAGTATTGAAAATAAAAACTTAAAAAGGAAAAACAAAATTGGGGAGCCGTAGTTTACATTTTCAAAAAAAAAAGTTTGATTCTACAACTTTAATTTTTTGAAACAATGTTAAGAACACTTTTGTAAACCAAAAAAAAAAACTAAAAGGTAAGAATTTCAAAAAAATTTTTTCGAATTTTGCCCATAACTTTTGAAATTTTGAACATAGAGGTCCAAAAATTTGAAACAATGTTCAGAACAACTAGAACAGTCTGGAACAATTTCGATAAAGGAGGGCTAGGTCAAAAACGGTTTGTTGGGTCTAAAACCCCCATTTTTGAATATTTTTCAAAAAAAAAATTTAGAACAATCTGGAACAAATCGGGAACAATCTGGAACAATTTCCAAAAAAGGGGGCCATCTTCACACACTCTAGCTTTAAATGATTATTATTATTAATGTTTATTATTATTATGTTGTATTTTAAAAGAATCGCACGATAGATAGTTGCAAGTGAGTGCATGACAATACTGATTTTTCAATCGCAACGACTGAAAGCCGCAAGTGCTTTACTATTGAATCGAAATGCAATAATTACAGAACATGGGGCCATTTCTATTTTTTCTAGCGTTTTTTTCAGTCGCAAAATTAAATAGAAATGAATCTTTCAACATCGATATTAAAGATTTCGATTTGTCGCAGCAACGATATAAACATCCAAAACATCGATCTAAAATAAAAACAAACAAAGAGTTGGTTCGAAAAAAATTGCTGCTGCATGTAAAATGTTGATGGAGTGACTTTTATAGTTCTAAAGGTAATCAGCAAGTTTTCTCCCAAACCAAATCGAAACATTCAGAACCACAACAAAACTTTCCATGTTCAAGAAGGAACAGATTAAAGTCTACACATGAAATGACATATAATTTTGCTTCAAAAATTTGTTTTGTGATCATTTGTACAAAATAAATTTTTTAACATCGATACTCAAGCATTACAATCCTCGATGTTCAGAAAGACACCAATTACACATGTAAGTTCATGCCGTGCAACAAAATTTAGCATTAAGGCTTAAGATTCTCTTCTTCAGCAAATAGGTATTAAATATTTTTCGTGCTAAATTTAATAACGAGCTTTTAACTTATAGACTCATTTCAAGGAAAATCACTAAGCGCTCGAGGCCTCCTCTATACAAAAAGTCATATCACGTGCATAGATCCTGGTTTCTCGACTATTCATAGTTTCATACATTTATATTTGTCATCAACACACTTATAATAATATTGTTATGAAATTCTCTTCTTAAATAAATTAATGCAAATTTTCATGCAGTGCACAAATTTGTTGCTTGAAGGGAATACAGAATTAATTAATTTTTGCCGATAAGATATTTGCCTAGCAATAAAAATGTCCCCCCCTTGAGAACGAGAGGGATCTAAAAATCGTCTGTATAAGTTGCTCTCAGCATGCACCTCCTTCAATGTGAGTAATTTTATTATTGTATTGAAGAAAACTAAGGGATGTAGAGAGCATAATTAATCATTAAGCAAGATTGGGTGTTGATAAGAGACTACACGAGCGAAAAGTGAAAGTCTGTCTGATAAAATTGATGATGATGGTGGTGTATATTTGGGTTGAGTTTAAGTGTGTATTTGTTCAAGATGGAAAATTTTATATGCAAGGTCGGGGAAGCAAACACTGTCTTGTTTGGCCTTCTAGGCTAGGCAGCACCACCCTCCGCACCACCTATAACAAGAGGAGAAAAAGGTATTAAGCTAATTCACCCGAGGCTCACCTTATAAAATAATAAATTGATACGGCACTTAATCACATTCTGAAGGTTGATGTTGGGGTTTATTGGATTAGATTTTTTTTCTTTTTCTCTGTAAAAGGAATGAATTTGAAAACGATTTAGTTTTTTTTTCAATTTCGATTTTAAGAGGAAAAATCTTATTTCCTGCTACAAGATTCTGATTAAGATCAATTTTTAACGAAAAATTAGTCGGTTTCCATGAATGAATTCAAATCAATTACTTGAGCTTATATTTTTGCTGAAACGAGACTTAAATATTTATGTTCAACTGAAAAACGTATATGTTCAACTTTTTTTTCCTCATCGCATACGACGTTACTAAGCTGTAGTTGAATTTAAATACTTGAGTTTTTTTTTAGCAATAAAAGTCGTTTTAGTGTTTGATTTGAATTTATGTATAATAAAGTGGTCGGTAAAAATTAAATTGTTTTATTTCAAATAATGCATCCCTCTTATTTTTCCCAAATAAAAATAAAAAATCATCTTATTTTTTAATTATTTAAATTTTTTAAACGAAAAAATTAGTTAAATAGATCAACAAAAAAATCTTTTTTATAAAAATATCAATAAATCTTTCAATAAATTGTTTCAAGGTCTTTGAAAAATCATTACGGCCTTAAATTCTGACTCTTAAATTATATTTATCAACGATTACTTTCCATTTAATTTGTTTTATTTAATAATTAAATACCCATCTCCCATAAAGTTAACAATTAAAATCTTTGGGTTCCTTTTCATTCAAAAATAGATTTATTGCTTCTTTGAACAATTTAATTAGTCGCTTGAGTGATAATATTTTTGGTAATTAATAAATTCATTACCTTCCCACAGAACTTAGTGTAATCTTTTTAGTGATTCTGAAATCTTAAGCTCTTTATACAAGATTTTTATCGTTAAACATTGGGAAATAAATAAATACATACATATTTTATATTTTCAATGTCATTTATTGAAGGAAGCTGTTTGTTTGATTTTTTTATAATTATTATTTTTATTTTGCCTCCATTCCGATCATTGTCATTAAGATAAAATCAATTTGTTTTTATTGTCCCTATACACTTGTAAACTACTGCTGCTGCTACTGATTTATTATGTGGAACTATCATTAGAAATCCTGCAATAAAAAAACAACAACAAAACAATAACAACTAAAGAACACAGTTTTTTCAGTTAAAATCATTCCATCTTGAAATGTGAATCCAAACATACGCAGATGCAAAAGAAATGGTTTTTTTTTTTTGTTCGAACTTTTTTGATTGCTACACGAGCTGATTTATGACAAATCAAAAAATCCAATTTGACTACATGGGGAATCAAATGAGTTCTAGGAAGCATAAAGTAACTGGGATTGCATTATGTTTGTTAAGACAATTTGTTGTCGTTTCAACTTGACGTTTTTTGTAAAAAATAGGGAAGGAAAAACTCTATGGATAATGAATGAAGGTCAAAAACAATAATTTTTTTTTTTTGCAGAGTTCAAATGTCATTAGTCTGATTAAAAAATGAATTCGCTAGTTTTTGCAGTTCAAGGTTATATTTTAGCTGAATCTTAAAGATGTAAGTTGTAAATTAAACTAATATAAATTTAAGTAGGTAGAGTAAAATAAAATAAATAAAATAAAATGAAATAAAATTTAATAAATTAAGCAAGAAAGATAATTTCAAAGGTTGGATGTGTAAAGAATCAATTTTATTTTTATTTGAATATTGAGATACAAAATTTTATAAAAAATTTTGGTTTAAGAGTATCCACTTACAATTGGTCGAGAAATGAGTAAGTAAAGTACACTTACAAATTTTAAATATGGCCAATTTGATATTGGCCAGTAGCAATGATATTTCGTCGGCTTAGAGTGTAAAGCGCCTAACTCCACTTATTTTTTACCATTATAAACCACTTCAAAAATTGCTAAAAAATACAAAAATCGATCAATCCTTTCAATTTCACTGAATTTGGTAATAACAAGTGTTGAAAAATGTTTAATGTAATTTTGGATTTATTCAAATTATGCGAACACGTTGTTTAAAATATTTGTTTGTAAAAAATGCAAAATATGAGTTAGCTGCTTTACACTACAAGATTTCGTTATGTAAATTTTGAAAGTAAAACCTGAAATGTAATTTTCTCACATGTCACCTACCTTAACTTTGAGTCCTTTCAACAGATAATAAGATAAGGAACGCTAGATTTCTCAGAACAAAGGTGCAGTGTAAATTGAAACAATCGAGTTTAATTGACACAAACGAACATTGGCAGCACTTATTTTGGTTCAATTAACTGTCCTTGATTATACCGCCAGAGTTGGCAGCACACAGACTTGAAAATGATGTCTGAAAGCAATCTTTTCACTTTATTTTTTTGTCATCAGTTGCCAGTGGGAATGCTCCCGGGACAGCTTTAAATGTCTGTAATAATAATTTTCTTTGCTGTCTCGAAATTGATGGCTTTCAAATATCCATTGACGACAAAAATTTATTTTCCAAAAGACGCACCCATTTGATTAAATCTTCATTAAAATCTGGATTTTGATATCCTCCATTGAGTTTTCTATTCACTAACTTCTCGTTTCGTACATTAAAAACAAAAGTGGCACTCAAGAAAAAACCTAATGTCTGAATATGGTTGATTAAGGTCTTAGAGTTAGGCTAGAATTAGTTGCACCTGAGATTTAGATTGCGAGACTATTCAGTCACAAGGAAAAGAACACATGAGCTTATATGAGAATGCATCGTGGCAGTTAAAAGTCAGAAGTTTGTTTCATTTTTCTGGTGATGCTATTGTTGAAAGATAAAATGAATAAAAAAAATGAATTCGCTTACATGTTTACATTCAAACTTATATAATTTAAAATTGTGTGACTCAAAAATCATTGTCACAAGGTACACACTTGCGGCTTTTCAAACTCGAGATGTTATCCAGACTTGTCATTACGATGATAGAAAAGATGAGAAAAGTGGGTCTGCCCGTCTGTCTGTCTGTTCGTCTATACAGCCTAAATGGCTGAATCGATTTTCTTAAAACTTGGTCTTGGTACATATTGGTTTCCGGTGATTTTTCATTTTTTCTTAAAACTAAAAAAAACGGTTCCTGTCATACAATTTGTTTTTAACAATTTTACAAAATTTAGAATTTTTCTCAGAGAGGGCTCCACAAATTTTCTTTAAGAAATTTAATAAATTTCTTTTGATAAAAGCTACCTTTAGGTGGAAAACCATTATTCAAAAAATGGTTACTAATGGCACCTCCCAAAAAACCATTTTTTTTTTATTTTTGATTTCAATAATTTTTTATACCTACAGAAGCTTCTAAGCAATGTAAATACGAGTAGTGTTTGGATTCTTAAAATAATGTTCAAATTTTTTTTAAATCAAATATGTATTATGAAAAATAAATAATCGATTTTTATAAAACATAATATTTTATTTTGAGAAAAAAAATGTATTTTAATGAAAAAATAATGGTATCTTTCATACAAATGCTTGAACACCGTTAAGGAAAATATTTTTGCTTCAAAAACAGCTCGTAAGGTTTTAATTAAACTTTTACTGTGTGCTTAATTTAGTGCGATATACTACCTTGCAAAATTATTAAAAAAAATTTCCAATAGCAGCTACTAATTGTTTTTCTAGTAGACCGTTTATTTTTTTATATTTGAGTTTTCTCATTATTGGCTGAATAGATTTTAGTTATTTTTTTTTTTGTATTTGAATGCCAAATACAAAAATTGCATATCAAAATTAAAAAAAAAAAAGTTTTTGGTTTTTTAACAAAGTTTCATTTTTTTTTTTTTTTTTTTGAAAATTCGATATCTCGAAAAAGCATATGATTTTTTTGACATTCGAACTGCAGCTAATTCCATTTGAGAAGTCAAACAGGAATTGTTGTTTTCATAGAATAAAGTGAATTCAGAGTATTAAAAATAAAAATATTTCTTTAAAAAATTGGAATTTTGAATGAAAACAATAATGGATAATTCCAAAAAAGTAATTTTGCTTTACAAAAATTTATTTGCTTATAAGTTTTTTCTTTTATTTTGGTTTTGACAGATAGGCATAGAGAAAACCAAAACCAAATGCGTCAAAAAAAAAATCCAGTTTTTCATTCCAATGTGAACACCGTCTATGACTTCTCAAAAGCAAAAAGCATATGACTTTTTACTTTCTTGACATTAGAACTGCAGCTAATTCCATTTGAGAAGTCAAATACAAAAAATACCGTTTGTTTAAAAATATTTTATTTTAAAAAATAAACTAACGTTTTTTTAAAAATCTTAAATATATTTTTTTTACATTTTGGAAAATATTATTTGTATACGCGTATTGTCTAGAAGCTTCTGTATAAGAAAAATTATTGAAATCAATATTTCCGTTTTGAACCATTTCTAACCATTTTTTGAAAAATCCTACCAAAGCCTTTACTGAAAGAAAATTACTGATTTTTTAAGAAAAGTTAAGAAAAATTGATTAAAAAATTGTACTGTTCAATAATTTGACCCTTAACGGTGTATTTTTTTGATTAAGTAAAAAGTGAATTTATATCAATTAAAGAAGGTATCACTTATTGTAATCGTAAAATACAAGTGCTTGTATGCTAACGATTTTTTTCTAATCATAAATAAATTCCCTATTTTGGAAAAGAAATTTAAACTTAATGGTGAGTCAATGAATTGCTTAAATATTTTTTTATATAAAGCTAAAAAGACACTTTTTTTAAATTCATATTATTATTATTGTACATACATTCATTAATTGCTAGTTTTTCGTAACTGCTAATTAGTAAGCCATACAAAACTGACTGTTCTTTTGATTTGCGAAGAAAATGTAAATCATGTGAACTTTAAGAACATAAATTTTTTTCGAAAACGAAAAACAAAAATTATGAAATTTAAAACTTTATTATTAAGTATTTCAAATAAAACTTTTTATAAAGACAACAAATTATTCGCTGATTCAATAAAAAGTCAGTAATTGTTAGAAATTTCATTATTTTACGAAAAAAAAAGTTTTCAGTGTTGAAACGTTATATTTGTTTAGGACTTATCATAAGTGAAAGGGAAGACTCTTCAAAGAAAGAAGCCTGATTGCTCCCATCAAAAGTCTTTCCAGAAAAATTTATTCGCCTTGACTTAAAATGTTTATTTATTCTGTTTGTTACAAAATATTGTGTACCTAACTTACACCATATATCAATAAAAACATTTTCTAAATCTATCATAAAGGGGTATAGGGCTAAATTGATTTTGTATATATTAGGGTGGTCCTAAAATTAGACATAGTCTTAAAAACTAAAAACATTTCCCTGATTTTTTTTCAATTTTTTTTTTCACTTATTTTGTCTCCCTCTTTTCACTTTAGGGTACTAAATATTAGTTAAGGGTGATTCTATCTATCTATTCTATAACAAACAAAGTGTAAAGATTAGATTCAGAGGCGAAAAAAATTGTATTGAAAGGTGTCTATTTCCCCTCAGTCCAGATGGGAGGAGTTATTTTCTAAAAAATTGACTCAAAATAGTAAAGAATTATAAAATGGACTTGTGGCTTTAAAAAAAAAACTAAAGAGTGTCATTGTTAATGTTCCCGTTGTTTTTATAATAATTTTTTTCTACTTTGAGTCAACTTTATAGAAAATTACCTCCCACCTGAACAGTGGGAAATAGACCCCCTTTAATAAAATCTTTCCTCATCTAAATCTAATTTAATTTGATTTTTGTCGTGGTGTTATAAGAATCACCCTAAGCCCATATTTGGCACCCTAGCCTAAGGTGAAAAGAGGATGACGAAGGGGGTGAAATAAAAATCTGGAAAATGTTGGGAAATTGTTTTTCTAAATATATAGATTTTAATTTGATGCCTATCCAGCTTAGAAATTAAAAAAAAAAAAAAACAATATAAGAACCACCCTAGTTGATATACAACGACAACCACACCCAAATATTCAATTCCGTAAAGTGACAATAACGTATAATTTTCCAGGAAACAAAATTCACAAAAACATACCTATTGGTTAAGTACATAGATAACCTTGCTATATATTTATCAGTACATAAAGGTATGAATCTATAACTGCCTGTAGGCAAGGGCTTATTTAGATACTTTGAAATAGATAAGTTAAGAGGATAATTTCTATATTCAATTATCAATCACTATAAACTATGGTTGGTGTATCAACAATCTTTTATAATATACAAAATTGGATAAACAGATATAGGAATAGATAATTAGTTGTTCACAAAGGCAAACAAGATTACAACTTTCGAACAACTTGACTTGAATAAATATATGTAAAAACTTATATGAGAGTGGGAGTGAAGTGAGAATTAATGTAAATTTACATCTGCTGCCTGGAGTTTCCATTTACTTTTATTAGTTGTTTTTTTTTTTTTGGTTTTCATTTAGTGTAGATTTTTATTGTTCTTGTTTACATAAAAGGGAACTCACAAAGTAAGTTTATTTTTCCTCTGGGATAAAGTGAAAAATCCTTTTTGTTAAGAAAAAGTTTTTATAAAAGTTCGATTTTCAAGAGTTTAAGTTGAAAATATGCTGAAAATAACTTTTTGCCAACATTATACTTTTGAGCAGTATGGGTCTTATCCAATAAGCAAAACGGTACATTTTTGTTACAAAAAGCTAAAGGCAAAGTATAGAGTATTAAGCTAACTTTTCTTTGAAACACCACACTATAGGTACCTCTTTGAGAGTGTTTTAACTTATTTGGCTGAGACAAAAAATTAAGGGTTACCCCTTTTATTTCCATCTATTGTTTGAGTAGTTTGTAGGCTATATTGTTGTTATTTATCATGCTGGTTTAAATAGAAACTTTTGAGTGTAATATGTACTTATTTGTGTAGAAAATTTAAGGTCGTTATAGAAAGTTTTTGCGTTGATGATGGTGTTTGGTTGGTTTCTCTCACGTTGAACTATAATTTTGTCAAGTTAAGTTAAAGGTAAACTTATTTTCCAGGCAGGTCACAGTCAGTTAATAGTGCTGCCCTACGCAGGATAAGCAGTAACTTAACTTTTCCACAAGGTCTGATTACAAGGGAAAAATTACAATGCACACTCAACAGCTTCAAACCATACACAGGACCAGATGACATCATTCCAGCTGAACAGCTCTCCACAGACTAGTACGTACCATCGAATATTCCCTCCATAGTAAAGAGTAGGTATACAATGGTTGTCTTCCTCGATACAGAAGGCGCCTTTTACAACGTCGACACATCGGTAATCGCATTTGCGTTGGCATCTCTAAATGTTGATGGGTCGCTTGGAGAATTGATTAATCAAATGCTTACAAGCAGGGTTATTAATTCAAAACTGGTTGCCTTCTCGGCGAGAAGATCTATCAGTAGGGGTCCACCGCAAGGCGACGTTTTGTCTCCCCTTCTTTAAAACTTAGTAGTTAATGAGCTGCTGAATTGTTTAGAAGCGGATAGCTACAAAGTGATTGCCTATGCAGATGACGTGGCTATAGCAGTATCAGGAAAGCATCCTAAGACTCTAAGGGATCTTTTACAAAACGCTCTTAGCAATCTAACACAATGGACTGATCGATGTGGACTTGGAGTAAATCCACATAAAACAGATCTTGTTCTCTTTTCCAGAAAAAACAAAATTCCGCAATTAGACGCCCCTTTTATTAATGGTGTTCCACTAACATTCTCAGACAAAGCTTAATACTCGAGTCTCATTTTTAAAAAGAAGCTAAGCTGGAAACCTAGCATACAAGAAAGGGTCAAAAAAGCCACCGTTTTTCTCTTGAAAAAAAGCCGTCGGTAGTAAGTGGGGCCTTTAACCACAAATTATTCACTGGCTATATATTTCGGTAATTAGACCAATTCTAACTTACTGTTAGTGGCTGTATGGTGGACTGCCTTAGACAAAGCTAAATATCACGATAAACTAAGCAAAGTCCGAAGAACTGCATGTCTATTCATAAGTGAAGCACTTCGGTCGACTCCGTTTGCCATTAGACACTCTACTCCATCTGACACCTCTGGATATTTTCAGCAAACAAATGGCACAGCCATTTGCCTCAAAGCCTCTTCACAGTGGATCAATAATGAGATTGGCCACTCCACTGTTCTGAATTTGTTTGCATCACTTCCAAGTACTCGTAACACTGACTACACAATCCCTCTATTGAACTTCGACAAAAACTTTGAAGTTACCATACCTTCCAGATCCACCTGGAAGGATGTGGGATTATTTAAAGATCAATTGATTTACTTCTACATCGACGCATCGAAGACCAGAGATGGGGTTGGTGGAGGTGTGTACTCTGATTCACTAAATTTAAGTCTCTCATTCCGTCTTCCTAATCACTGTAGGGTATTCCAGGTGGAACTTCTAGCGATAAAAGAAGTATTATCTTGGCTCGAAGCAAACGTGATTTTAACCTCGGATATTCGGATCTTCCCTGATAGTTAAGCCGCTATTAAGTTTCTGCACTCTGTCTCTATAAAATCTAGAACTGCCCTTAACTGTCAAGCATCTCTGGTGGAGATGGCGCAACAATTTAATATTCACCTTTGTTATGGGTGCCGTGTCATAATGTCATTCCAAGTTACTGTAAAGCTGATGAACTCGCTAGAAATTGAACACTGCTTTCCGTTATGTCTGAAATAACAAATATTGGTATACCCATCGCTTCGTGTAAACTTTTGCTGAAGCTAGATGCTTTGGAGAGAACAAACATAAGATGGAATACGAATAACATCAATAATTGTTTGGTGATGAAACTAGTATGGCCAAACCTTGATTTAAAGCGCTCCATGTGTCTATGTCTCTAAAAAGACTGCACATCAGCTCTGTTTTAACTACAAATGTTTTTTGTAGAAGCTGTATGGAGGAGGAGGAGAAAGAAACGATTCCTCACCTTCTCTGAATATGCACAGCACTTTCCAACAGACGTAGGCTCCACTTAGGAGACTACTTCTATAACGATCCTATAGTGACCTGGCAAAGTAAGGAAGAAGCCTTCCAGATTCATGTGGTATCACAATGGACCAATTTTGGTCTAAGTGTGTCAGTATAAATTTACTGACAGCCACTTCTGCATAACTTAATTGGATAAGCTCAGGTAGAAGGTGCTCGTCAAAAACTATACATGAAATGGTCAGTAATATTTTCTTCCAAAAACCAACTTTTAGAATTAAAAATATAACCATCACACCTGGATGATCTCTGAATTGGACAATATTTAATTATGAAGGAATGTTGAGAACAAGACAGTGAAATTTTCACGATTAAAAGGTTTTGGGAAGTGAAACTGTCCCTTAGCGTCCTTCCTATATCGGCTAAAGTTGTTTTCTTTTTTTGGACTTTTAGTTAGTTTTAAGACAGCAAATTAAAATAGTTTTTACTTTTTGGAGTTGGCTGTCAAAAGTTAAAAAAAAATATATGGAATACAACTGATGTTCCCGTGGTTTAAGGTCAGCCTGTACTACATAATAAAAATTAACAACTTTTTAACACACACGCTTTTTAAACGCATGTGCTCGAAAATATTTTAGGTATTTTTGTTGCAGCTCTCCAAATTTAAAAAAAAAGTTAACTCGAACTTAAATATGAACAAACTATATACGAATAAAAAGTGCACTTAAAATGTAACATTAAAACTCCCATTAAATACGCTATAAACTTTTCAACACTCCGTGCCAGAAGGTAAGTATGTTTTAAGTGCAACCTATATACCTAGAGGATTTCGAATATTTTCTATAAAATTTAATAAACGTTCTCTAGCGTGTAATTAAATTTTAAATCACTTTAACAACTATATTTCCCCATTAGGTGCTTCATTTTAAGCACCATAGAGATGATTCTGGAATACGCCTTCAATATTATAAACGTATAAACGTGGATGTAGAGTGTAAGGCGTTTTTTTAGACATTTTTTTTCTTTTTATTTTTTTTTTTTCGTTTGCACAGAATATTGTACATACACTCAGAAAATTGAACTATGAGTTATTTAAATAAAAGTATGTTTAAATGAGTACAAATAGATTTCAATTTAAATCTACTTCTTATCTATTTGGATTTAAGAATTCTAAGGCTATTCATGAAAGTTCGTAAAACCTTAGATAAGTTTACAAATTGGTTAAGCTTATCTTTTGGTTAATGAACTGTCAATTTTTTTATGGGAAATGATTTACATAATTTGGTTAAACTTATAAAAGGATTTTGTTGCTCGAAACTACCCAAACTGGTTAAACTTATCTAAACGTCATTGTGACTCTTACGTCGTCTTTCATTGGTTCCACTCAAGAAGACACTCAATCTGAATTAAATGGAACAGTGTTTATTACACCCCGACTCCACAGGGCATACAGATGTCCAACATCGCAACTACAATCCAAACAACAATCAGCTGATTTTTTTCTCGCTGGGCAAATTATGTCATGTCGTTTCTTTTCTCTCTCATCACTACTTCTATCTTTTGAAAAGATATTCAACTCAAATTGTAGGAACAAAGGTCACGTAAATAAATGACAACTTTTGCATCAACACTTATCTCCAAAAACAACGATATTTAGAGAAAAAAAACTCACACGCACGTGAAATCTCTAATCTCATGGCCAAGCTTTGAATAGCATTCATGGTCGTACTCAAAAGTTGGTTTTCTTCGATATGTCGTCAACATTTCCTTCGTAATAATTGTGCACTCGAAAACAAGAAATTTAATATAATTTAATAAACAAATTATTAAATTAGGGGTAGATATACTATTGGTTACAATTTTTTTGTGCGCCAACAAAAAGTTTCTATTTAATGATTCTTCATTAATATAAAGACAAAACTTCAGTATTGAGTAGAAGCAACAAGCACTGTTCCATTGGATTCAAAATGAGTGCCTTCTTGAGTGAAACTGACCTTATGATTCTCTCTTATCGTCTTAAATCATTACAAATGGAAATATCTTTTGTTTTCTGAAAAAAAGTAATTGAGACTTATTTCGTAGATCATAGCTTATACTTTTGAACCCGACGATGTGCCTTCAGAGTACAAAGAAGTAATTTCTAGTAAAATTACCTATCTAATTTTTAAGATATGTAACTAAAAAAAAACAAAATAAAAAATAAATAAAATTAAATCAGTAAACTGACATTTTTGTATTTAATTTGAAGAAAAAAAAAAAACAACATTGAAATATTGATTTAAACAAACAACATTTTTGACTTAAACACGAATAAAATGAATTAAAACAAACAGAATTAAATATTTACGGAAAATAGAAAACAAAGTAATTTTGAACAAAATCAAGTTCAAAATCGCTTCAACCATGAATTGATACAATTCTATTTAATATATAATTTAATCGGTACCATGCCAAATCATATGTGTTTGAGTTTGATTTAAATTCATGAATATATTTAAATTTTTTTCTCAGTGTATGGATACGAAGAAGAAGTGAAATCCTAGATGAGCATCCATCCAGCAAGTGCAAGGTCGATAAGGAAAGGATTCATTTTAGCGCGAAGTAAGGTTTCTTTTTTTTTATTTTATATTTTCTTGCAATGGGCAGACTTACATTGTACTTGCAAACAACGTCTTCAGTAGACAGTGAAGGCTTTAAGGTATGCCATATGAATGCACTTAAGGTATTGAAGTTGAACAAAAAGAATAGAACATTCGAACATCTTATTGTTTATAGGTATGCACATTACATACGGCATACCTAGGAGAATCTAAGTGAAAATAGTTAGGTATATACTACATATCTTATATAACTGACAAATACGAGTGTAATGGATTTCAAATTTGTTAGAAGGAGTTCCATTTGGAATTGATGGAAGATAATATATAAGATTACTTTAAGATATTACTTTATTAAAAAAAAACATGTATTTAGAAAAATGAAACAGTGTATAGCAGTGTTTCCCAACCTTTTTTGTGCTTTGCCTCACGAAGACATTTCCAAAATGTTTATGTCCCCCCTACATTCTGCTAAATTGAATTTTTTTAAATGTTCACTAAAAACTTAGATTTTTTTAAAAATTAGAAAGAAATCACCAGAACCAGAATTTTTTTTTAAATCCTGTGATAAATTTTCCAGACGGTGAACAATCACAAACATTAGGTGTGGAATCGGACGAAAAATCGACATCGCCCATTCGGGCGAGGAAAAAAACACACCTATTGAACTTGTCAATATTTGAGTTGTAATTGTACGTCTAAAATATCAATAATGGTAGCGAAATCAAAGATCTTTGTTTTTGATTCCGCAAGAATTATATTTTTTTCATGAAATGGCTTAGTATCGACCGTTTGCAAATTTTCGTTCCCAGTTTATTGCTTACTAGAATCAAAAAGTTCCACCAATACGAGTATTTAAAAAAAGTTTCAATAGTCGTCTTACTTCAGTGTAAAATATAAGTTCCTGATGCTCACATTTTGTTTTGTATGCAGAAAGAAGTGTTTAAAATTTGGCACAAGCAAATGCTTGAACGAGCCAAGATTGTTTCCGGACTCTTTTCGAAAGTAAATTAGTTTGAAAGTGAGATCATTTTTTTCCTTCGCACTCTTTTCATTGAAATCCAAAATGGTTAAGCATCAGAATGTAAAATTGCCCACCTGAAAAATTGAATTGCTCCCTGTGGGGCGTGGGCCCCACGTTGGGAAACACTGGTGTATAGTTATGTTTATAGGCTAGATAATAAAACGGCAAACATGAATTTTGTGGTACAATTTGCGCGGTTTACAAAAGTTTAAGGCATATAAATTATATACCGTTAGATAGGTTTATTTGCACAGAAGTTCAGAATGCAAAATTTTTTTATATACCTCAAAAAAAACAATAAAGGAAATTGCGTAATAAGCGCGAGCGGGAGCGAGACCGAGTATTTATCTGTTTTTATTTATCGTAACCTAAATGTGACGTTTCGATTTTTTCCACCCACCAACCAATCAATTTTTCAGCACTGACTGTAAGGATTATTGGAATGTGCGATGGCAGCTTTCAGTGCTACAAAAAATAATAATAAGTAGCCCATATAATATTTAATAAGAAGCTGAGTATATCTCTACGCTAAAAACTGCTTTTAAACGATGGATTTATTCTTGCGATTTTTTACTTAACATTGGTGGGCATAAGGGATGGTGCGCTTGCTTCTGCAATCAGTATTAATTTCTTAAATTTTGAAAGAAGTTAATAGGCAAACCAGGGCGTATGCACAAAACTGTGTAACCGGTGCGAGTAACTTGCTATCCATAATTTGTATGGAAAGCTCAATTTTGTAATAATTTTTAACATGGTTATTCCAATTTTATATTGAAAAGATTAAGTTTTCTAGAGTATAATGTTAATTAAAATATATTTTCTTGAAATTTGTCAAATAGACAATAATGTTATTTGCAGTTGAGTTTCGATGGCTGGACGTACTTGTACCTTTTAATATGAAACAAATTATTTTCAAGGGCCTTATTATTAAATACGTTTTCTTGGTGCATATAAGCATAAATAAGCCAACGCGTTTCGTCTTCTTAGGAATGGGTCTTACATACGTGGTGAAGATTGACTTGATGACGTTAGGGTTGGAGAATTCTTTCACCCAACACTTTATAAAACCAAGGCTGGAATTCGCTTTTGCAATAATATGGTCAATGTGTATACGGAAATTGAGTTCTTTATCACAAATTATGCCAAGATCTCGGATAGAAGAAACTACGGGGACAGGTTCACTGCAAAAGTAATAATGGCAGGTATGGGGAGGCGTTTTCTTGAAAAGTTCAGGGATTGACATTAACTCACATTGAGTTCTAAGGAATTGTTCAATATTATTTTTATATCGTTGGCATAAATAGAAAGGTCAGAGTAAGAAGTAATGCTTTCATCATCATTAATAGCAACGACAAAAATTAGTAGACCAAGATGGCTTCCCTGAGGAACACTTGAGGTGGCATAGATAGGTTTAGACTCGGAACATCTGAAAATTAACCTCTAAAGCTGGTTTTCTAAGTAGGATTTAACCCATAAAATAAATGATGAAGGAAAACCAAGACTTTCAACTTAATTTAGATAATTTGGTGAGATATTTTATCGAATGCCTTACTGAAGTCGGTGGTGACAACATCAACATCAAAGCCTTTTTCCAAAGCACAAAGTGACATGGACACAAATTGAACAAAATTAGTGGTCGTGGACCTACCCTTTAAAAAAAACCATGCTGAAGAGGAGAATCTATTGATTTACAGTGAAAGTTAAGAGCGTCGTAAGCAAAGCTTTCAAACAGCTTGGGTATTGATGAGAGTTTAGCTATCGGACGATAGTTTGAGATGTCGTTCCTACTATCTTTTTTATGAATTGGGAATATGAACTATAGTTTTTCTAAAATGTGCTTTCTTTAACGAACTTTTTTATTTACTTTGGTAATATTTTCAGAACTGAATTTGACAGTTTAACTTTTTAAACAAAATTATATATCCTATTGCATTAGATGATTTTAAAAATTATATACAAAACATTTAACCTCAAAAAGTGGGACAAATCAAGTGACTTTTTCGGAGCATAGATAACTAAGGACATGCTCATAGGAAAAAAGATAGAGGCTCTCAAAATTTCAATATGACATACATAAGTGGATTTTATTCAAAACGAAGCGAGACATAGCCATTCAAACTTTACAGTCTTAAAAATATTCAAAATCAATATTTCGATTAAAATATTGCAAAAAAACTGAGTAGAAATAATAAAGTTTGAATGGGAATATGTCTGACTGTTTTTATTAGAAATAATTTAAGAACATATCATAAAAAAAACCTTTAGCTTCTACTTTATTTCATTTAAGCATGCCTTAAATGAAAAAATGTATGTTCAATTTGAAAAAAATTGTTATCTTTGATTTTTCTCATTTTTGTTGGTTTTCGTTTACTTTTCCTGTTAGTTTTTTTGATAGAAAATTAGATTTTGTACAGGTCAGTTGGTTGGTTTCACCAAACACACATTTTACAAGAAGTCCAGTTAAATTTCGCAAAGAGTGCCTCTTTTAAAGTTTAAATTCACAAATCTCGAACAGAAAAATGCATGCGTAGTCCGCTATTTTTAAAAAAGGCCTTTGAAAAAAATAGATGCGATTTTCTGGGCTTCTGTTTGGTTAAAAAAACTTATGTAACTTTTGTCTTTAGTTTAATTGTTGACGTTAACATGTTTTCAATGAAAAGTTATTGCCACAAGAACTGATGAAATTTTTGAGTAAAAATGGATTTTAATATCGGTAGTCTTTGTTTAATTTTTGCGAAGATCTGGCAAAGAATTATGATTTGAAAGTTTATATGCATATGTGCACAATTTACATTAAATTATTGTTCATTATAAAAAATTGAAAGTACATATGTACAAATTTATTGCTAAGCAGATTGACATCTAAGCCATAGCTTTTTTATTTATAAAACTTTAAACTTATTAAAATGAACAACTTTAATAAAATTAATATTTTACTTACTTACTTAGATACTTCCTTACCTACAAAGACCATAAATCACATCTAGGCACATAAATGAATCAACAAAATCGTATTTAATCGTATGTACGAGTATCTGTAAATTCCTCATCATTTTTTATCAAACTTCATCTGTTCAATCAACTGAATTCTCAACATTTAACACCCTACTTTTTTTTGGATGTACGATTTTCAGGCTACCCAGGTATACCTTTATACCATGCTACCATACATAATTAATGGCTTACTCGAGTTTTGGTTATCAATTGGGATTTAAGTTGTTCGTCACCTGCTTAAGAAGATTTGTTCTTAAGGACTAATAAAAATACTTATTCTACATCAACATATCCGAGGTTGATATTGAAGTCAGTCATGTCCTTGTTATAAATTTCAACTAATAAATCAAGCGCATAATGTTTATTTTTTTCTGTTTTTTATGGAAGGTAGCAAAGTTTTAGTCAAAGAAATGAAACGTTTTATTAAAATGTGTAATCTGAGATGATTTATTATGAACCCTATTACATATTCTCTTGGTAGAGTGTTGATTTAATATATCACCTCACTTAAGCACGTTGTGTTAAAAAAGCAATTGAAGTTATGACGTATGGGAACAAATTTCAATAAATAAATTATAAATTCTTAAAATTTTGAAACATTATGTTTTGGGTATTCGGAACAACTGTATTGTATAATTTTTTTAAAAATATGCCAAAAGTCTGGTAGAAATATTTCTGTTCTTCTATTTCCCTAAATTTGGAAGTTTAATTTCACCAAGCACACAATTTAGAAGAAGTCAAGTAAAATTTCGCAAAGAGTATCCTTTTAAAGCTTAAATTCACCAAGTTCGAACAGAAAAAATTAATGCGTAGTCCACTATTTTAAAAAGGCCTTCGAAAAACGTTAAAGCGAATTTTTGGGCTTTTATTTGGTTTAAATATCATATGTAACTTTTGTCTTTAACGTTTACATGTTTTCAATGAAAAGTTATTGCTACAAGAACTGTTGAAATTTTTTAGTAAAAAATTTGTTTTAACGTCGTCTCTTGTTAATTTTTGCGAAAATCCGACAAAGAATTACCCTAACAAGCCCTAACAAATGAAGCATTCTATCTCATTTGCACTTCATAAGAAAAAATGGAACACTACTTGCATTTTTGAAGGTACTGTCAAAATAAATCTTTTCTTAAATCCTTTTGTGCGTTGAAAACACTAACACTAGCGATGAATTATGTGGGAGTATGCAAATATGGTCCTGGGAAAGCACTTCCAAAAGATGGGTTTAACGGCGAATGGAGGACCAAATACTGTCAACAAGAAAAGACACCCAACACTGACGTCTCGGTCAAAACGTCACTACAGACAGCCATAGTTTCTTGGTGGTCAACTTCCAATTTCAACTCAATGCACGATACCAGTGAACAAGAACAGTGACACCGCAATAGCCGCAAAAGTAAAAAGCTAACTACTGAGGTGGAGGCGTCACCTAGAGCAAATGGATATCAATGCTTCGTCCCGGAAGTCTGTGAATCCAACTGAATGGGATGGTGTAGAAGAGGAAGAAAGCGTAACAGGTGGTGCACACAACTTTGTGTGTGAAACTAGAGACAGATGACTAGAGACCGATCCAGCTGGAAGAAGCTTGTTGGTTGAGGCCCTGGTAAACCCCAGACTTAAGCACCACCTTAAGTAATTCAGATCCCTAAGGCTGCATCCAGATCAATAAAAACTTGCATTGTGTTCCATATTCCACGCAAATATTTGTGTAGATTGTAGAGGGACTATATAATCTTTTGTGTCACATTCAACGCACATTATCCGATTCCGATGGATTTTCGAAATTTATGACGCACAGATGTTTTGGAGGTGTTCATACCAGCTTCACGTGAGGCGACTCATTTTGGCTTTTCTCTTTTCATTTCATTTTAACTTCTTGAAAAAAAATAAATGGCAAGTTAAGGCAAAACTTTTCAAAAAAAATTCAAAAACTTCTGCCTCACTTCCTTTTCAAGAGATGAGAGTGAGATACACATTAGAGACGTCAAAATGAGTCCTCTCATGTGATGCTTGTATGAACACCGTCTCGATGTGGACAAAATAAAATATTTTGATGCTAACTGAGTACTTACGTACGGCATACTAATTGACTTCCAAATAAATTATAAATATTTGTGGCGAATACAAAATTCAAGGTCACTGTGCGCCACGTGAATTTTTGCCGATTAGGATGAGGATTTAAGCTTTGAAGTGATTTTTTTCAAACTTATGGTAGGAACTTTCAATTTTGTGTCTTAAGATTCCCTAGCAATGAGAAAATAATTTTTAGCTCTAGGAACAACTATTTACTACAAATATTCAAATCAACGGCTTAACTGATGTTAAATAAAT
Source organism: Dasysyrphus albostriatus (assembly GCA_946251815.1). Classification (NCBI taxonomy): domain Eukaryota; kingdom Metazoa; phylum Arthropoda; class Insecta; order Diptera; family Syrphidae; genus Dasysyrphus; species Dasysyrphus albostriatus. Next base: position 14,071,266 of record OX276337.1, read on the forward strand.
AATTTAGTTATTTTTGTTTGTATTTAAATTTATATGCTATCTTTCTTTATTGCAAATCAATGTTAGCTTAAGACTTTTAAAAATAAAAGTAAATACATCAATTGAAAGCATCTCACATAGATTTTTTCGATATGTTATTTTTTCTGCTCATTTATTACGTTCTTACTTAAGCCTACGAAAGCCTTGAAAGTAAACAATTTAATACAAATTCGTATATATAAGAAAAAATGTCTAATTTTAAGATACTTAATTTCAAATCTTGTTTTCACGACGTAAAATATAATTTTATAGCCACTTAAGAAAAAAGGCAGAAAATTGTCTAATTTTAAATCTTGCGTAAGCTTTCTTGATTCTCTGATGTATACCTACTATAGGTTTAATATTTTTCCAGAGGATTATCATTATTCGACTTATTGCTTAAAGATCTTATTTTCATCATATTTAATCATGCATAGCAACAAAAAATAATACAAAAATATAAACCACGCCAAATTATATCGCAAATAGCTTTGCAAAAACAAAATGAACGTAAAGAAAAAAAACTACAGCCTGTCTCCAAACTCCTGCTATGAAATTTACCAATTTTCCATCCATTTTTCTTTATCGATTTGTAGATAGGTATGTATAGCTTTACCAAAAATAAAAAAGGTATGTATGTATGTTGGTGTGGGTGTAACAACTTATATTCGATGTAATCATTCACGGAGCACAATATAAATGGCCACAAACCATCACCATCATCACCATCATCATATAGGTGGCATTGTGTTGTTTGTTTTACTTCCAATGTGCCACAGATAGTATATCTTGTAAAAATATATCCATGGTTCTATAAAAAAAATACAACAACATGATCAATCATCCAAATTGATACTCAATACGATGAATTCATTTTACAAAAAAATCTATCGTCTTCGGTTTTTGTAGGTGGGTACTAAGTCGTCAGTTGGTGTGTGTTTATTTCTATAGCTCATAATATTTTCTTAAAATCCTCATTCTCACTGTTGTCAGGAGAATGAAGGACAGCTAAGGAGAATTATTTCAATAAAAATGAATTGAGAAATTCTGAAATCATAAACTCGTGTGGACTTGTCACTTTTAAAGTTTAGTTCACTTGCTCTCATATATTTTACGAATCAGATTCGTTTCAATTCACGGAAGCTCTTTTGGGCGATTGAAATGAAAATATTCAATTAACAATATAGTTTGGACTTGTTTAATATAAAAAATTAAACTCGAGTGGAATCGAGTTAATATAAAACGGAACCCTAAGAAACCCAGTCTATTCAATAAATAAATTTGTGTTGACAATAAATGTAAGTACTCAATAATGTTTTAGTATAAACCACCATTTAACCAATTAAATGTATCTATCACAGCAAATGATGTAATGAATACAAGCAACATTTGTATTGAGTAAATAAAAAATATAACAGTGTAGGTTTATTGTAATTTCTATAAGTTCCTGGAAAGATTTTAGCTCTGTCTAACCAAAGTGAAATTTGAGCTTTTCACATAAGAGAATGAACGGAAGAAAGCTGTGCTAGGAGAAAATGATAACTAAGTAATAAATGACAAAATACTGAAAAGACAGAGTTTTGAATGGACACAGTTCTGAAAAGACAAAGTTCCGAAAAAACAAAGTTCTGAAGAGACAAAGTTAAGAAAAGTCAAATTTTGCTACGACAAAGTTATGAAAGCAATCGCCTTTTTTGCATCAATTTCAAAGGCATTAGTCTTTTAAATATCGACTACAAGATCGTGCCGTCGAGTTCTGGTTTCCTTTTGAACTGATACAACTTATCGGGAAGACTTTGGAGAGTGCTCGCTATTACGTTAAAATTGGAAGCGATTCTATCAAAACCTTCAGAACCACCAGAGCTGCTTCAATATTGTTTCTGAGAGAAAATTGCAAATCACTCAAGCCAACACAAGTGGCACTATGTGGCTTTCGAAATCCAACTGACACAATGGGTGATATGCATAAAACAAAAGTACTTACTAGAAGTAATAGGTTAAAGTAATTACTATAACTTCAAGTAAGAGAAAAAATTTGAAGTTTTTATTGCATTTCGTATGCATAAAAATTAGTTTATACCAGCTGGAAAATACTTTCAGAAAGTAGTAGATTTATCCAAGTAAATACTTAAATTCATCGTAAATTAATGGTAAATACTTATATTCCATTAAAATTATAATGTTAAATAGCTGATTTTTACATTTCAGCTAATTTGTATCGTTTTACTATAATACGAGTAAGAGAGGCTGCCAAGTTTAATTTAAATTCGTAAAAAGGAATACAACTAATGGAAGATTCTTTTCACTTGAGTACTATGGCTTATGAGTGTCCCTTTACTGTAATGATACGGGAAGGTTATTTTCCTTGGCTTAAAACATTAAACATAAGCGATAAGTGAGCCTTCAAATATTAATTCAACCTTAAGCTTTAACTATTCATGAGTTAAAACGTAAAGCTGGAATTGAAGGTAACAAAAAGATCAAGATAAAAAGAGGCAAACGAGACGACAGAGTTAATTTCCCTTTTGAGCCAGGTTTAATTGGGCTAATATTTCATTTAAATTGTATCTTTAGTCTAAATTAAAACATTTCTAACTAAAATTGATTTCAAATTGAACGCGATTTCGATCCAAGTGACGCAAGGCCCTAGAATAAAGTGGTTTAAAATAAGACTCTGAACATGATCTTCTACTTTTGTGGAAAGGCTGAACATCGCCCTTAAATGAAGCAGGAATATCTTCCGTTATAACCTTTTTAGACTCTGAGAATTAATACGCACAAGTTTCGTCTTTTCAGTTACTATTAACACAAAACCAATTGAAAATCAGAGCCTAGACTGTTAATTTTTGGTTTCACATCTCCTTAATTGCGGCCTTAAGCCAAAAAAGTATGAACTTTGAAATGTTCATGCTGCTAATCTGCAACTTCGAAAAAAATCAAGTACTTACTAGAAAAAAAAGTACTTTGATGGCTTGGACATATTGAGAAGAACGAAACGAACAATTAAAGGTGCTTTATCTCGCTTAGTCAGGCACTGCTGTGAAGCCCCTGGAAATGATGTCAGCACTGAAATCAAGCCTACAATAACTCTAAGGTACTCGCTGGTTCTTTCAAGCGAAGGAGCACTTCACACTGTAGCACCAACTATAGTAAGTAACTACCTCAAACTTCAATTTTTTTACACTATTAGACTAAGAGCCCTGAAGAATAAGCGATTTTCAGTTTTAGAACCATAGCTCGGTAGCAGTTTTTTTTTAGCTAAAACACTTACATTATTTAAAAATGCAAATCAAACACGAATTATCAATAGTCAGTGAATTAGATGTCAAATCTTAGCAATAAATCAAAATTCAAGACAATAAACTAATAATAAACCGGCATTGTTTTGAATTTTATCTTTTTTCAAAAATAAATCATATAAAAAAACTTTTCTCCCCCTTAACTCCTTGTTATTCACGAATATACTCACTGGTTTTGACATTTCAATTCAATCGCTACAATCTTCACTTAATATAATTTAATTTATTAATATAATTTAATTTATTTCTTGTTCCCAGAACTCCCGTTTTAGTAAGAAAATAAATTAGTATTGGGCTAAAATTTGCGATACTTTTTTGGCTCCGATTTTAAGCTACACAAATTTTAAAATCGGATCATCAAATTAGTTCAAAACATGGCAACCCAGATGCTGAAATGTCAAATTGTGACATGCACATGACAGAACATGCTTGACATGTTTGGACTCTGTTCGGAGCTCTATTTTGAACTAAAAACAGAAAAAGGCCTAAGGTCAGTTCTTTTACTCTGAATTTCGGTGAATTTTTCGTATTGAAAAAACTCGCAGTACTCGCAAACATATGTATCCCCTATCTATGACATTATGATTTTCCATCCAATAAATGTCTTTGAACTTACTTACAATAGCAACATGTCGACAATAGATAAGCAATATAAAGATGACAACCCTCAGCTGTCAATTTTTTTTGCCTACAAGCTGAAAAGCGAACATCTGATGTATTAGATTTGCAAAGTATTAGTGAAAAACAGTGCAAAACGCACACATAGAATCAACTCGTCCATTCAGCACATCATTCAGCACAGATCTTGTTATTGTTGCAATGTGAAACTACAAATACAAATACAACAATGTAAGCAAATGGGTTTTTGAGGGGTGGAAGGAACGACAATTGATATTCTCTGGTGTGAGGGCTTCTGGTTTCGATTTAGAATCAAATCCAGGGGCATTTTCTCTGCTATTCAAAATAAAAACTGTCATTCTGCCCCCAATAGAAAAGGCTTATAATGTCATGTGTGTTTTTCAAATCACGTGATAACTAATAAGTAATATCTACTGTGAATTTGAGTGAACTTTCGTTCTTGTGTACTTTTGAATAGTTTGGAAAGTTTTAAGAGAATTTCATCTGCAATCTTCGAAATATGACACTTTGTAAATTTCTGTGCAGAAAGTTAAGAACTATTATTTATAGTCTGTGTCATAGTTTACAATTTGATTTTTTTGTTTACATAATTCTGTCAACCTACTCTTCTGCTGAAATTCCCCAAAAATCATGTTCCTTTTAATATAAATTCCAAATCCTTAGATACTCGTAAATTCACTTTTAGTTTACTCATCCAATGAATGTTAAAGCCACACCAAACTACACCACATCATAATATTATCGGATTTCTTAACTTGACCATTGGGAATGATTGGTTTGACATTCAAGAGTTTTTTGGGAGGTTTTTTTTCTATCCTTATAGAACATTAGATTGCTATCCCGTCGTCGTTTATTGTCAATCGATTGAAAACTATTAAATTAAATAAAATAAATAAATGAAAACCGAAACCGAAACCGAAACCTCTTTCCCCCTCCAAATGAAATATAAATGAAAAACTCCTCTGGGGGAACCCATCATCCACATCCGGACATATTTATTGTGTGAAAAAAAAGCTGTCAACAGGCAGCATATGAAAACATGGGAATAGAGGGAATTTATTCTCTCCCCTAACACCCTTCTTTAAATTGATAATATGTCGAGGACATTTTTGTTGAAACAAGGATGAAGGATCCAGTGCGTGTCTAAGTGAGTATATGTGCCTTTTGTTGAGGTAGTTGAGTAAGGGAGGAAAACGAAAATTCAATCAACTTCAGGCAAAAAGAAGACAATTTTGTTTGTATAGTTGGGAAAGGATGATAAAAGCTAAATTCATATGCAAGTCTGGGATGAGGGACTATTACACATTATTTGTTGCCATATTCAACCATAGTTAAAGAGGTTTGATTTTGCATAATATTCCTATAAAGATTCTTAGAAATATAAAAACATATTTTTTTTTTTGCTTGGAACTTTATTAGTTGGAAGTTCATTGAATATTTTTGTTGGGTTATAACCTCCTTTTGTCTCATGGTATAGAAGTTAAACTAAAGAGTATTATTGTTCTGAGGATTTGTACTTTTGTCTGAATATTTGAGGTTAAATTTTAAAGCTTAACATAAAAGAGAGTCTACATTGAATTTGAAGGTTGTGTGGTTGCGGTTTTTTTGGTTTTGGTTAATTAAGCAATTTATATTTGAGAACTCTTTGCTGTAAGTCCTAAATACATACATAATATTGAATAAAATGTTGTAAGAGTACTTTTAAAAGATAAATCTGTGGTTGAGGAATAAATGGATAGTTTCTCTAGAATTTGTATTCTACTGTTCATAGTTTAGCTGTGTGCTTCATTTTAATTGATTTAAAATTCAAAAGTTCTACTGTTTAAAAATCTCTACAACTATTTTGTACAAATTGTATAATTTGAAGACGAAATATGTTTGCCTTGACCTTAATTACTAATTGATTCATTAATACACCCGCAATTAATAAACTTTAGGCATAAAAATGGAAAACAATTATTTCTGGATGCTTAACACATTTGCATGCAAATAATTCGGTAAGGTGAATATATATATATATATATATATATATATATATATATTAAGTATAAACTGACCGTACCCACAAATGGTTCTTATTCATCACACTATTTCTCGTACGAAAATTAATTGCCAGTCAATTGTTTTGCATGTTATTCAATGACAGAAATGGAAAGAGCTTATGTAAATCTTTTCGCATGCCAACAATTTATTGAGGTGTAAAAACAATTTTCTTGTGTATGTTTAGCTTACAGTTTCACGTAACCCATTGTTTTTGCAATGGAATGTAATGCAAAACAGTTGCACGGCAATTATTTTGCTTGCAAGAAATAGTGTGGTGAATAGAAAATATTTAATTGTGGCCGCTTTACACTAAAAAAATTAAATATATTTACCTCGCAGCATCATTTGCACGCAAATTTCTGCATCCAAAAATAATTGTATACAAATAACTAAACAGGTTTAACTCCGAAAAATAAAAAGATATACACTAACGAGTAATGTAGTTAAAAATAATCTCTAAATTCTTGCCAGAAACTTAAGACACGCATTTAATTTAAAAGCCTTAATGAGAGAGATTGTGTTAAAAAGTTCACATAAATGAGCAAGTGTATGCGCAGAAGGGTGTTCTTTATAAAGGCCATTGTTTAGTTGAAGTTGGTGCGCCCCCTTTATTTCTTTCAAATAAATTTTAAGAAATCCTGTAAAGTCTTAGCTCATTATTTTGCTCATTATTTTTACGTTAATGTGAAGTTTAATAAACACTCTTTGATGACAACAGAGATTTTATTGGTATACTTAGTAGATATTTAATTGAATTTGGTACTTCACGTGGAATAGCAATAAATATTTTGTATATTAGGTAATTTAAGTGATTTAACATCTGTTTGCATTTATGTTTTCCAATTTTTTCCAGTCAATTTACTCTTCTTCACATGAACCAGTAAACTTTTCTTCTGAAATTCCTAAAAATCAAGTAAATATCGGTTCCTTAAATCTACAAACTGTGATGGTGAAAAAGCCTTATGTGAACTCAATCCCAATAAACCATCTGGCCCCGATGGCATTCCTACAATCATACTTAAAACCTGTGTAAGTTCCTTATTAGAACCGCTAACTTTGTTTTTCAACGCTTCTCAAAACACAGGCCAATTTTTAAATAATTTGAAAGCCTTTTTTGTTACTCTTATTCATAAATCAGAACCTTAGTAAGTAGTCAGCAACTATAGTCTTATTAGTAAACTAAATTCGATTCCCAAACTATTTTAAAAATATTTGATGAAAAGCTATCTATTATTGTTAAAGAAATTATTTCCCCATTTCAACATGGGTTTGTTTTAGGTAGATTGGCGACAGCAAATCCTTCCATTGTTTATAATAAAAAAACTTGATGTCTTGAGCATGTCATCTATACTTGTTATCTGTCGTCATTATTGTTACTTTAGGTATACCTCAAGGGAGCAACTTGGGTCCATTACTTTTTTACTTCTTATTAATGACATGCCAGATTTCTTCAGAAGCTCTATATTTCTTATGTTTGTTGATGACATAAAACTGCTTCGTTGCATCAAATCTCAATAGGATTGTCTTTTACTTCAAAAAGACCTTGATTCCTTAGCTGACTGGCTTATTTCTAACTAGTTGTTTCTTAATGTTTCTAAATGCAATTTCTTTTCTTTCCGTTGAATTTCTTCACCTGTTAACTTTACTTATATTATAGATGGTACTCCCTTGCAAATGGTATTTGAAAAAATTGACCTTGATCCTAAGCTTCCTTACACCCTTCACATTGACTTCACCGTTGCTAAGGCAAATTCTTTACTTGGACTTGTCGCACGAAACTCTAAGGAATTCTCCTCCCCAGACACACTTTTTTACTCATACGTTACACCCGTTCTCGAGTATTGCTGCATAATATGTAATCTGCCATACACTCTGGTAATAGATTCCATTATTATTATTGAACGCGTCCAAAAACGCGACTCAATTGGAATATGCCTTGTTGTACTAGATGTAATTTACTTGGTCTTCAATCTTTAAAAACTCGAAGAAAGTACTTTGAAATTGTTTTTGTTCGTAACGTTCTTAATAACCAGATTGACTGTTCTTTTCTGCTATCACTTAAAAAAATGAATGCTCCTGTGAAGACTCTGCGAGTGCATTCTTTGTTCCTCGTCATAGAGTTCACTATGGACTCGATGAACCGATTACTCACTGCATTAAACAAGAAAACCTCATTTGTAATCATATTAATTTTCATGACAATCAAAGTCGAGATATTTTCAAAAACATGTCATCTATGTATAAACTAACGTTTCTCAATCTATCGTTTACAAGTAGTCTTAAGCAAGGAGAAAAACTATATGCTATTTATTATTATTGAACTGTAGAACTGAACACTGCCATCGAATATTTCAATAATCTTTCCAGTCTGTACTGGAAAATTGGTTAGCTGATTTGTGGATAAAATTGAAATGTAGGTTATGAAAAATAAAAACATAAAACAAAATACAAAATAGAAAATGAATAGAGGTGTTAAATTATATGAAACAATGATACAAATGAATAAAAACAATTAAAAACAGGTAAAAACAAATAAAATATTTTAAGCAAAGGATGATTTTGAAGGCTAGAATCTCCAGTGGCTTACTACCCATTTTTGGTATTAAAAAGCGAACACGCCATTCGAATTTTTTTTAATTGGGAATTTTGGAAATCGAGATTCTGTCTTTCGGGATTTTGTCTATTTGGTTTTAGGCACTCCCATTTTTTATCATTTTCAGGATTTTGGTATTAGGAGGGCTTACATGAATCAACATGGTTGGACAACAATGCTTGATGGAAATATTCAAGAATATTCAAAATATTTCGAACACTTTACAACAAATTTAGACAACAGGGTGTTTTTGCGTTTGATTGATCTAACATGGATGGTTGTCAAAAAACGTTGGACAAGATGTTGATCCATGTACAACTCCCCTATTTGAAATTTCGTACACAACGCTTTCCAATGGAATGTTAATATTTATCTGTGTGAATTTAAATTCAATCAAAACGATACATTTTTAATTCTTTAATTCAATATTTTGTTTAAAAATGGAAACGTTATTTTTGCTTTATTATTAATTTAAAAAAAAAAAACTAAAAAATAAAATGCTCATATAGATTGCACAAATTGGCTCATTGTTAATCAAATATACAATGATACTAAGCAATGGATATTAAAAACTTTAGATTGATAACTCAATGAAAATGATACTAAATAAGGAAGCGTATAAATGTAAACACGATGGTATTGATAAGATGCAAAAAACATTTAACTTGGCTTTGTTTCATTGAAATAGTATTAAACAATTTATGTTCAAAATTTAATCAAAATCACAACAGATGCTTTCAAATAAATTTGAGCGTGAAAAATTGAATTTTTCTTAAGAAAATTGCATACACAAATTCATTTCATTCGATAAGAATCGAACTTTCCCCAAAGTATGGACACATGTCATGTTCAAAACCACAGTTTTTCATACGGAACCAGTACTTGCCCCATTAGCACGTGGAGCTATCATATAAATAAAATATATTAACGTATCCTACCTTGGTTTGTTTGAAATTTAAAGGTGAAAATTCACAATGGAATATAGTAATATCATACGGGAATTTGAACCATGCATTCTAGATTCAATTTCAGTTGCAGGATGGCATATTTTGCCAACCACAAATCATGTGCTACTACATATATCAAACCACAACCAAAAATTCCTGATCATATATCACTCAGCGTATGTGTGAATTTTTGGCTGATACAAACAAAAGAAAAATATTAATAAAAAAAAAAGAAAATTCCAAATAAAACAACAATATACAAAATCAAACAGCATAATTTCCACAGAGAGCACTTTGTGGTTGAAACTTTAAGCCTCGGCAGATGCTACAGAATAAATAATGTTACACAATCCAATCGTTGGTTTTGTGCGACTTTACCCACTTTCGCTGCTCGTAGATACATTTATACCACTTCACAAAAATTTTAACAATAGCGAAAAAGGATCTTCGTGCATTTTAAAAAGGATATATCTACATATGTATATGTAGGTCGTCGTCCAATGGTAAATGTTGGTTATATTGCTTGTTGATGTTCAGAGTATGACTTTTTAACTATTTATTGATGTTTTGTAGATGGTTAAATTTCATACCTTCTTTTCAAATTAAATTATATAAATACTTGAAAGAAGAGACTTCTTTGCTTAGAATTTTGTACACAATGTACGAATATAGGAAGAGGAATTATTATTGTTTTGAAAAGTTTTTGACTTTTTTGATTGGATTAGATGGTGATGTGATTAGATTAGATTTTATTTTTCTTGACAACAGCCAAGTGTGTTGATCCCGCTTAAGTTCAGTCAAATTTATGCAAATCCGAAATGAGGACTTTGAAATATTAGATTGTCTCATAATAATATTTTTTTTTTTTTTTTTTTTTTTTTGACGATGTTGCTAAAAACAACTTCACTCACACCTAATCAATCTTTATTTAAATGCAATTCAAGGTCGAAATAAAAAAAAAACCTGAAAATTTAAACTTTTATTTCATAAAATATACGAAAAACAATAAAAGAAGGTATGAGTTTTTCATTAATTTTTCTTGTTTCATTTTCTGAAAAATAAAAACAAAGTACACGAATGGGACCTACAATTTCCGGATGAGTGGGAATGACTTAGATGAGGAGCACTTTTTCATGACAAGTGATTGGAGGATTTATGACTTCCTCACAAGAGACAGTTCCTTTGGCAAACAAAACTTACAACTTAAGAAGTACCCCCTGGGCCCAGTTAAATATGACATAAGGTTCTTCATTTTGAAAACAAAAATCTGAAAATTTTAAGCTGATTTTTGTCAGCTTAAAATTTTCAGACACAATACCAGGACTATGTGCATGGGACTGTCACGCCGAAGGTCTCGAATTAACTCCAACCAAAAACAAAAATATGTTTTCTTTTTCAGAGTTACTGCCTCTTTCAAATTCGTCCAAGAATATCTGTTGTCATAAAATAATGCATTTCATATGTATTAGCCGTTATAGTTCCTTCATTCCTGTCAATTAAAAACCCAACCAGAGGAGTATTAGAGAGATAAAAGTCACTCAGTCCTGGTTGTCCATGAGCTGTTCATTCATTTTGTGGTTTCAAGTTGATAGCGCTGGCATTTGACACCTGTCAAACTCAGCTGTCATTTGAAGTGCCATTATATTAGTTGAAAGTTTGTCATTTACGATAATGGATAGTTAAATGATCAAACAACCTATTAAAATTATTAAAACTTTCTTACTAAAAAGCGGTTTTTCAAACTAAGCAACTTCTTGCGCATTATGCGATAATTATGGTCGTCATAATCGACCGACTACGCAAGCAATCGGTGGAATTGTGAAAAATTGGTGCTGCGAGGGAAAGTGTTGCTGCTGTTCCGAATTTTCGATTTCCCGCGTTCAAGCAATTTTGGAATGATAACCGAATTTTTTGGCCAGCGATTGGAGATCATAACTTAAACAATATGCGGTTTCAACATGACGGGTCAAAAAACCATGCAACGTGACCAACAATGGCTTTATTACGTTGTTGGGCGCGTAATTTCACGTTTTTGCGAAGTCAATTTACCACAAAGATCATACGATTTGACAGCGTTAGAGTTTTTTTTCTGTGGGCCTAAGAAAAAGACTATATTTAGGTACGTCAATAATCACCGGACTCTACGTCGTTGTAAATGTTATTGTGATACAGAATTTCATCATACGAAGGAGGAATATCATATAAAATTCAACCAGATAAGTAAGAAAGTTCCAAAAAAATTTCAGTTCATTTTCAAGCCCAATAGTCACAATATTTTCATTCTAATAAAAATAGTATCCTTCAGCAAAAAAAAACAGCCTTTTCAAAGAAAGGTAATAATATCCAACTAATTTTTAAGTTCTAGCTAAAAAAGTACGTATACGCCCCAGAACACTGTGTTAAAGGCTGTTTTAATTCAATTTAATTCAAACTCTGAAATTATGTATCAACATTGAATTTATAGTTGTTGGTTAGGTACGGAATCCCAAAAAACTAAATATCCTGAATGCCAAAATGACGAATGATTCAAAACAGTGCGACAAAAGAAATCGTTGTAGCAATTAGAAACAGTCATGCACCTTGATTTTTAATGGCGTAGTTATTCAAACACGATAAATGACAATATGGCTTTAAATATAAATGCACATATATGTAAATTAAAAATCGAAGCGATTAAAACAAAATTAAATCAGTTCTTTTTTTGAGTTTTTTCTGTCGTTCAATTGAATAAGACAAATCAAATAAAATGACCCTGCAGAAAACATAAAACTCGTGGTTATACTTGCGATTTAAAATACATAAAAATTCGTGATCACAACTAGAAAAAATTATGCACGCACTTGTGATTTTAAATCGTACAAATATTTTTCCGCAAGAAATGAGACACATGGTTTTAAATGTGAATGCGAACATGAATGAAAAAATGGAACCATATATTTTTTGAGCGTTTTTCAGTCGCAAAATTAAAAAGATCGCTTGTGCATGTACTCACATTAAAAGCTCTATCTTATATTTTAAACAATTAAGGAATCGCACGATAAATAATCGCAAGTAAGGGCACGGCCATAATTTCTGACTGAAAATCGCAAATGTGATCCTAGCCTAATCGTCAACAAGCTTTGTATCATTAAAAGCTGTGTGTTGTATGTTTGGCAAATAAAAAATCACGTGACAAATAATTGCAAGTGAGTTCCTGAAAACAAATTCTTGAGATACCCATTTTTCAATCGCACTGCCTGAAAATCGCAAGTGTGGTCCTAGCCTTAGAGTTATCTCATAGGTGTTAGGTTTGGAAAGCACTTGCAATTTTCTGTCATGCAACCATTCATGAGATAAAATGAGAATGAACGCACATGATACCAAGAAATCATAGTGGGTTGCGATCAAAATTATTATCGCAACGCAAGTGCGGTCCTAGCGTTATAGTAATAATTCTACATCTGCTCCTTTCCTTAAAATAAAAACACCCTTTCAACATAGATATCCTAATTACAAATGAAATATTTATTCCAACTTTCTGATGAAAATTTCTGGCAACGCTGATTTTGGGAGACTTGTATAAACTGTAGATATAGCATAGAAAGTGCAATTCTACCTCGATACTAATTTTAATATTTCATAAATAAATTTTTTTCAACCTCAGAACTTATTTTTCTCAAACCATATATTAAGAAAAGTAATTAAGGTAAGGCAATTTATAAATTTAGTTTATCCCGATTTAATTCACAATAGATTTGGTGGATTTATTCCAAGTTGATTCGAGACATAAATTGACTGACAAACATGTTCTGGATCTAATTCAAGCTAAGTCCCTCCATAGGCTCGAATAACTTTGACCTATAAAACTAAGCCTCAATTTTACTAATTCAAGGCTTACCTATTTTTAGTATTAAAAGTTCTTCCTTTTTACAAAATACAAACAAAAATTAAGGTACCTTGAACTTTAGTAAATGAAATAAAAAGCATGTAACCATCAAAGGACTAAACTTCGTGTCGTTAACTTTTTAAAAGAAAATAAGTATTTTATGAGTTTAAGAAACCGAGAAAGTGCACGTTTTTGAATTTGTTAGATTTTCCTTTTTTGCCAAATATACCAACACAAACATAGATTACATACATCTAAACACTTAAGCTAAACCTATATTGGAGGAGAAAAAAAAAACAATCAACCAAACCATTAAATTTCTTTTTCAGACACAATTTAACACGAAGGACTTTTTTTTCGTATAATTGTTCGCTTTTGTCTAAGTCAACATCTCGAGAGCTGTTTGCTATTCCCTAGATCCGAGACCGTGGCAACTTACTATAGAATTCCCATTCAGAAACCAACAAATCCACCTTAAACTCCCCACTGGTTTCTTGTGTGCTCTGTCATTTGGATGATGAAGCTGCCTACGACTTTTTCATCACCTTTAAAGGTCCCTCACAATGTAAACTCAAACACTCAAAACCACTCTTTTCTGTAATGGTGTTAATAATACAAAAATACTAGATGTTCTTCAAAGTCGGGTATGTTATAATTGTTTGAAAGATTTTCTGTTTGAGGCAGAGGTAAAATAGTAAAACATTATAAGGGTATTCATACAACAGTGTTAACCTTCGAATAATTTGTTGAGAAGGTAACAAATGAAATATTGAGTAGGCGTACGGTGTTTTTATTAAAGGTTTTTTTTTTTTTGTTCTAAACTGACAACACTATTTCTAGATTGCTAATAATATGACGGATAAAATTTGCGCTCATTACATTTTGACATTTCACCGTGAATAGACTTATGACAGGATAACACTCACAAATTGGAATTGCTGATGTACTTTAAAGATGTTTTCTATTTTAGCTCTGCGTAGCATGGAGCAGAGCCCGAGCAATCGAATTTAGCTCTGAGCAAAGCATAATTCGACACACATCTAAGCGTTGAAATGTCCGGCGATTCGTTATTAATCAGAAATTCAGTGCTGACTTTTAATTTTCATCTGACAGCTGGCCAATTAAGAATTCGAAAAATTAAAAAGCTGAACCCAAATTTGATTTGTTGGACTCCAGAGTAAAGTACTCAACTTTTTGCTCCATTCACTCAGTCTTTTTATTCTGCGCCAATGGAAAAGGGAGCATAATTCGAGCCAGCTCTGATTGATAAAAGAAACACAAGTTGATTACTCTGAACAAAAAAAGAAACACAGATATTCCTTGACAGCTCATTACTATGCTCAAAACAAAAAAAGAAAAACGCCTATTATATCGCCTTTGTTACTCGATTAAGTGTTAGAAAGCTGGACTTCCAGAGGGCACTATAGTCTTGCATATATGTCTTATGACCACAAATTATATCTTAAAATAAGACAGATATACTAATTCCACCAACCTTTATTTTAGTTGAAATTTTGAAAATGAGGAATTTATAACATCCCTGGAAATTTTTGATTTACCAACATAAAGCAATAAGATTTCATTTTATTTTTCATCCCTTCCTGGACATTTATTTTTTCCACATAATCTCCAAAACGTTCCATATAAAGTAGGCATCAAGCATGGCACAATCGTTCAAGAAGACCCACAGGGCCACACCACAGGAAGAAGGAGTAAGAGAAGAGCTTGTTTTTAACAACTCGTAATTTGTTCACATCAGGGATGTAAAATGTAATACGCAATTGAGCAATTTGTTGAATTTCATTTGGAAATATAGTATATGTGTATAATGTTGATGTTATATGCATTGTATGTACATTTGTACATATTATTGTTTGTTTGTATGAATACTTGTACATATATGTAGAGAAAGGCGAAAAAGATACCACCAGTTTTGAGGTGGATTACTTTCTTAAATTGAGCACAAGTTTTATCGCATTGTGTTGTTGGCCTTTAATGGAACACCCCACCCTAGTTCCAGACGCCTTTTAGACCAGGAGAGTTTGGTGGTCTTACATGATGTGTGTTTGGATTTTGTTGGCATTTTTATTTGCCGTTCAGATAAAATAAATGAGACTCCAAGGAACAATTTTCTTTTGCGGAAAAGATTTTGGAGCACATGCAGTGTGTCTCCGTCTCATGTTGAACAAATTACTTTTAAAGCATTCATCGGAGACCAGTGATGACTCTTCAACGGATGTCATAATATCTTGATTATGATAAACAACAAAAGAAATTGTACGTAAGCAATGATGTTTATGGCATAGAATGAAAGGAATTTCCTTTACATTTTTCTGTTTTATTTTTCGTTGCATAACTACATTATTATTGCTGCTTGTGCATGCCGAAAATATCTTTGAAACGCATAAAAGTGGAAAATTTAATATATTCACATAGATAAAAGCGTTGCGTTGCTAGAATTTAATATTTTGACTCATCATCGTCCAGAATTCTAAGTTCTTTGGTGAGGGTTGTATAAGAATATATAAAATAGGGGAAACCCAAAATAAAATTAATTCATCTAATAGCATAATGTTAAGAAAACGATATTTTGATAAATGTATATATATGTGGGTGGAATATATGAACATGCATATCCACATACACACATTGGAATATATGTTTTTGGATGAAGCTAGAAATTATATGCCCTTTAAGTAGAAAGGTTTTATGAGTGGGTTTATGATTTGGCGAAAATGGAAATTATTTTTGCTGCCTTATGCTTCAGTAACAGTTAAGCTTTGCTATTTTCTTATAATAAAGAATACAGGTTACGGATATATTTATTAGATCTATTTCTTTTCTCGACACACATAATCATAGTATCTTCGTTTATGCACCTAGAACTCCAAAACTTTTAATTATAATTAAGTTTAAAGCACCTAGAAGTACAAATAACAAAATAGATTTCGAATAGATGGCACTCAGAACTATGAAATCTATTCTATTATTTTGAATAGTAGAAACTCAAAAACAACTCAAGACATTGAGTTGAAACTTACATTATAAAAATGGAGCAATACCTAAAAGAGAACATCTTGTTTTTATTTGTAAAAAATAAATAATGAATATTCATGTAAAATTTTGAAATTTCGATGGCGTTACTAAATATATTACTAGCCAACAGATTGACGTTCTTTTTGGAGTATCTTTTTCAGAAATTGCCGACAACAATTTCAGTATGACAGCGCAATCATTATTGGGTTACTAATAGTCCAAATCGAGTCTTGGGAAATATTTCTTTTCGTATAAATAAATCATAAATAAAACACTTTGCTCCCCCTAAACATACTCTTTAAGCATTCCATAATTTTGCACCACTTTTTTCACTGAATAGCCCTCTATTACACAATAATTCTTTGCGTCTTACTCTTTTCAATGGGTGCGATGGTGGAATCAGGTATGAAAATTCAAAAAGAGTCAGACGCAAATCATGTAATAGAAAAGACATTTCCAATCAACTGCAACAAACTTGACTTAGAAATCATTCAGTTTCTCTGTTGTTCCCAGAATTTCCATTTAAATTCTTTTGTCTTTTATGAAGACAAAATTTATTTATTTTTTTTTCGTTTTTAATTGTGATTTAAGTTATGAGAACAATTTTACTATTATTTTTGGGCTACTGTTTGGGCTACTATACTATTGTTTTTGGGCTACTGTTTGGGCTACTATTCGGCTCTGATTTTGAGCTACAAAAAAAATTAAAATTTTGCTTTTGAACTTGTTAACAGTCCTAAGAGTTTTCAATTAATGAATATGAAAGTAGTAACGCAGTTGATGCTGAAAATATTGTTAGTGAATAATTACAACGATCTTTATTAAGATTTTAAGCTGACATTTTACATAAACTACAGGAAGCAAAACTTAAATTCACAAACCCAATAAATTTTCGAGGTCAATCAATTAAAGGAAATTAAAAAAATAAATTGCATGAAACTGACGTACGATATTAACTTCAAAAATGTACTACTGTCAAATATCAATTATTAGAAGGGCTGCGTTAAAAAATTCTCTATACTGACAGCAAATATAAGTGAATTCAGCTAATAATGGCAGAACATGGATGTGCTTGATTATCGTATCTATCTACATACGTATAATGGATTAAACAAAAAACAACTCTTTATACCACATATATAATTCTATAGCAAACGATAATTTTATAGCTCTAGTTAGTGATGACACAATTTTAACACAAGCCATTTTCACTCAAATTTTGATCAAAAAATCTACTTAACAGCTGATAGCAGTTATCAGTTTTTGGTGTGGATTTCTGGGATTTTTTTAATGCCAACTCAAACAAATCGCTCAACTGACTTTAAAAATACCGCGCTTTAGGTGAATATCACAAAAAACTACCAGTAACGTTTTGACGATCTGCGAAGCACAGCTTGTCATTTATCGTAGTCAATATGATATTTCATCAGTTTGAGAATACGAAACGCTCTCAAATTGTATTCTGAAAAAAACGAGAGATGAGGCGATAGTGGTTGAATTACGTGAAGCAAATCATTGACGATCACGTTTACGATTATTGTTTTGACGATTATCATTTTGAAAATTACATAATAATTTTCCAGGTCATAATAGAAGGGAAAAACAATTGAAGTATCGCTTCTAAAACATCAGAAAGAGTATACACTCCCAGAAAATTTTTTGACGCCAAGTTAAAAAGAATGTTTTATATTAGTTTGTAGCGAAAGATCATATATTCAAATAAAGAATCAAATTCAATTCGAAATTCTCTTATCATAACGTTGATTTCCATTTTGAAGCAAGGAAATATAAATACAACATCACTAATAGACAAACAAAAAAGATGAGACGTGCCAGTTGGCTAATATGTAATCCAGCCAATGTAGGAATATGTTTTGGAACTCGATACTGACAGCCAATTCAAGTTGACCACATCCAATTCAACATCATTAATAGTCAAAACAAAGATTATAGGTCCTAAATTTTTTCTCTGAGGTACTCCATTTGATGTAGGTTGTGAAAAATAATCTAGATAAACGGTCAAGTAAGCACGTCTAAATTCAAGACATAAGCAAATTTGGAAAACAGCATTTTATCACATTTAGCTTTTTAGATATTATGGGTATTTATGCAACGATGTAAACTTTTTGACATAGTTATTTTTTTAGTTTGCGATGCACGTTTCATGACCACCCTTTTGAAATGGCTTGCATAAGCATCGTAAACTAATCCACTGTTTTTTTTGACGTCACATAAAAAGATATTTTCGTCCAATTTTGTGTTCCATTTTTATTATTTTTCTTTTAATTGCATCTTTCCTCAATTATTTTGATCAAAATGTTTCTCGTTTTGATATTTTAATTTCTTTTATTTTTATTGTTTTTCATTTAGAATTAGCCTAAAAGTTTACCACGTTTACCATTTTTATTTACGATACAAATTCATGTAGGAAAGTTTACGATTTGTTGGAAAAGATTTCTCATACAAATATTGACAGTTTGTTAACGATTTAGTAAATTTTCGGGCAGTTACGATGTTTACAATTATTTTCGGACGTTGCATGAATACCCTCATAATATATTTATTTGATCAAAAATTGAGAAGCAAAAAGTTGTAAAGAGAAATAATAAGGGCATTCATACAACAGCGTAAAGCTGTCGTAAACGTTGTAAAGTTTTAAATTTTATAGTTCTGTCTCAATTTATAAAGAAAGTTTGACAGATTTACGCAGTTTACTAATTTACTACATTATTGGTGTACAATTTGTGTCTACGATTTTAAAACTGATGGCTGTCAATTCTTCTGGTGTTTAATGGTGTTAGTAAAAGAGGGGTAAATCTGCCGAAAAATCCAGATCTGCAAGATTGATTTTCAATAAAAAAAATTGATTTTTTTCACCATTGGATGGCTTTTATTTTCAAAATCTGTGTTTTGACAAATCAGAAGGGAAAAAATCTATTTTTGTTACCAAAAAAAACTCCATTAAAATTCCATTTTAATGTATATCAGCTTAAATCACTGAATTCAAATGTCAATGTCTTGTAACTGAGTCATGGTTCCATTTGGTTCTATCAAACAGTTTTAAAACCTAAAACGATCAGAGAATTCCATTTTGTAACCATTCAAATCAATTTTTTGTGTCTTCTAAGCAATTTCTTAAAACAGACATACGAGATTTTAACAAAAAAGCCAACGATTTTATAAATTTTAAAATTTTATTTTCTCATTTTAAATAATAAACTTTCATAAAAACCTTATCATTTTTTAAATGCGCTTAACTCCATTGAAAAGAATTATTCTTAAACAATAATAACTCTGACGATTGTTTAACAATTCAAAACAACAAACAAAAACACAAATATTTACATTAGGTAATAAAATAAAAGATATACCTACATACATAGTTCAATGTCAATCTTCAAAAGAAATCAATTAATATGTTGATTGATTCTATCTTCTTAATACTTGAATGAGAAAGGCTAACCCTTGATAAAATACGGATAAAGGGATTTGCATTACACATTTGATGTTATATAAAAAAACAACTTCTTTTTAGTGAAAGAAACAAGGAAACAGGGAAAACCTTTTTCATTTAAGTCCAGACAAAAGTGTTTTTGTATATGTATACCTACATAATGTTACCCAAATATGTATCCTTCCATCTTTGTTTTTACAAGGAAAGAGTCATTTTTGAAATTTGATATACCTAAGACCTAAACCATCCATCACCCGCCTCTACCTGAGCAATACAAAATTCTACTGAATTTATCACTTAATTTATTCATTGTTGACCTTCTGCCATTATTTGGGTGACATGAGACAGTCTGAAAAAAAATATTGTCAGGAGAAAATTACAAATAAAAAAAAAACACAACCCCACATAGCTAAACCTTTTCCAAGAATGAAATGTATACCTACAGAATTTCAAAGGAAATATCCCCAAAGCCACAAACTCTACCACTATCATTGTAACTATGTAACTGTGCGGTGATATTGAAATTTTCTAGAAAACTGTCTATATTAAATCAAAACTGAAGTAATACGTAATGGATATAATTATGTTCTGTCTGATTACTGATTCCGACACGATTATATTTTTTTTATGGAAACAATTTAATTTCATTAAATGAGATAATAAAGGTTGCTATTCATACAACAGCGTAAAGCTATCGTAAATGATGTAAAGTTTTAAGCTTCTTAAATCTGGTACAATTTGTATGGACAATTAGACAGATTTACGCAGTTTACAACTTTACTACGTTAACGATGAATTTAAGCCGTTACATGAATACCCTTAATATTTTTAACTTTAACGAGAAACCAGAGTCTTTCTTACTTTAAAGTGAATGGGATTTTACTCCTCCTTTTCTTCATGTAGCGAAGTTAATTTTAAAAATTAATTAAATTCAAATGTGGAGAATATTTTCGTGTATTTATACCCCAGTTGCATACTAGGAACAACCAAAATTTGAAATGAGTTTTTAAACAGAGATATAAAGTTTTTAAATGCAAACTTGTTACGTATGTGACACAACTTTTGAAAAGTGAACTCAGCGATGTTGTAGAAGCCCTTTGTTTTTCTTTAATTTTGTGATGATTTTCCAAAAAAGAGTGCAAATTATTTCAAAAACAGGAAATTAATGCAATGAATTCAAATAAATGCAAGGAATGGAATGCAAAAGAATGCAAGTATCCTAAAAGATTGCGTTCAATTGATTGCTGTAAAAAGAATGAGCGGAAAAAAATGATTGCAATCATTTCAATGTCAAATGAGTTTTAATTGTAGAATTTGAATTTGCAGTTTCAAAGTGAATTACCTAAATGAAAGTAATCTTTTAAGTAAAGTCATAAGAGATTGCATTCACAAATGATTACATTCTTTTACAACCCTGCATGTACATATTTAACCTCGCTGCTTTAGCGATTTGTTTTTAATAAACTTATAAATGTTTCAATATTTGTTGTCCTCAATTTTTACTTTAAAAAATTAAAAACTTCAAAATAAAAATATAATTTTCTTTTCATTTTGTTTGTCTTTTGAAACAACTGAAAATAAAATTACAAATACAAATGTTGTCTCACACAATGTTTTATATTCAAATAAAACCTTACCCCCCTCCCCCTCTAACTTGACAGTATTGCAAATAAACAACTTTACTCATAAAAATAAGCTCCCAACAACGTTTAAGGCATAAGGGAGCAGAGGATTGACTCATCATGCATACTAAATTAATAAAGTCTATATATTACGAGTATATAACTTGCGGTTGGGAAATATGGAACTTATGGTTGTTTAGTGCAAACTGATGTTTTTATATTGACATGTTGCTTTTCTATATATTAATTCCATTAAGGCTTTATCAGTAGTACACTCTATGAAAATTTGTTTAATTTTTTTTTTTGTTTGTTTATTAATTTGTTTATCATTTCAATGAGTGGGGGGCTAACAGTAGGAGTATTTATATTTGAATTTGTAAAACAACAGAAAGGCAGCAAAAATATGTGTGATATTTATCTCCTGTTTACTATAGGACTCTATTCGATAAATTTATCAACATAATATATACAATTTCAATAACTGTACATTAAATCAATTTTAAGCTTGAGTTTAGGTACGGGGTGTATACAGGAATTGATTTTGTATAAAATGTGTAAATAAAGTTTTGTTTATATTGAGAGAAATTTTGACACGATAATAATATTTATTTTCACATAAATTTGTTACTTGACTGCGGGAAGGGTAAAATGTGAATAAAACCACATTACATGTTAAGCCTTATTCAATTAGATTAATTATGTAATTTTACTGTCAATTCAAATGAAATAAGTGTGTTGGTTTAATATACAAAGGTTGAGTTGCTAATTGATAAATGGGTTTTTCAGAACAACATGCATTTGTGCAAACATTTCAGCATTCACGTAGTTTTATTAATATTTATTCTCTTAACTATGGAGTTTTTTTTATAAAAGAAACTATTTGTTAAAATAAATTCGTGACATGCCAAGTTTTTTTTTTTGCAAAATATAATTAAACTAATATCACATTTATTTTGATGAGATATCGGTAACATAAACAATAATATTTTATTAATTTTAGTTAAGATATACTTACAGTGAATGTTGAAATTTAAAATTGGTAGGGATATAGTCATTCAAACTAAACAGGATTCAGCTATTTAAATAAAGTTATGATAATAAACTAAATTTTTTATACCAACAAATTTCATAGTAAAAAGGTGGGTTTCTATTTGACACTACTTTTACTAAGAAACTATCGAGATGAGTGAAAGCTGGTGAGCTAGTTTCATGAATTGTCCACTTACCAGATTTACTCTCTAGAGCAGTGTTTCAATTCAATCAGCAGTTCAATTTTTCAAGGGGCAATTTTACATTCTGATGTTTCACATCCATTGTAGATTTCAATATTGAACGAGCCGAAAGAAAAAACATCTCACTTTCGCACTTATTTATTTGCGAAAAGAGTCCGGACTCAATCTTGGCTTATTCAAACTTTTGTTTGTGCCAAATTGTGAACACTTCTTTCAGATATTCTGTAAGAAACAAAATGTGAGCATGAGGGACTTATAAAAAATAAATAAATTTAGTGGTGCAATAGCTCGTGGAGAACCAAGGCCTAGTGACGTACGACTCTCAACCATTCCTGTGTGCATGTTATTGGCAGGATGGAGGGGACCTACAATTTTTTGCCAAGTCCGAACGGCTAGATGAGAAGCATTCATTCATGACAGGTATACTCTTGGAGAAACATTTCTGTTTTTAGTTGGTAGCGGCTGGAAATAGTACCCTTGGGGGGCTTATATTGATTTAAAATATTTGTGGTACTTTTTGATTCTCTCAAGCAGTAAACTAGACCTGAAAATTTGCAAACGCTCGATTGTAAGGCATTTCTGAGTACGGCCGACCACGATACCAAACCATACGGTATTTTCGTAAGTACCTATCGTCAAAATCGAAAAATGTTAGTATCGTCTCGGTATCGGTATCGTATAATTCAGTTTCGTTTGGTCTCGTAAATATAACCAAGTCTCGTTTCGGTATTGTTTCGGATGCCTTTGGAGCTGGTATCGTCTCGGTATCATTTCGGTTTCCGATACAAAGACTTTTCTGATATCGTGGCCAGCCCTATTTGCTAGTCTAAGTCGATATTTTCGAAAAACTAGACTCATTTAATAAGCAACTTAAACAGATTTTGAATGTTAAAAATGAATCATAAATTTGTGGGGACATAAACATATTGGAAATTTCTTGGTGGGGCATAGGGCATAACACAAAAAAGATTGGGAAACACTGCTCTAGAGCTTATCGGTATCTTTTTACCCCCAAATTAAATTTATTTAACAAAACACAAAAGAAAAAAATTCATATGTATCTTAACAAAAAAAATTAGAAGTTTCTAATTTACATTCAATTCAAAATGTAGATATTTAAAGAAATAATCAAAGATTATTTTTTACTGCAATTAAAATTTAAATAGCTTTCCATTATTTGGAAATTAATTAATTTAATTTTATATTCCTAAAGCGGGAATCAATAATCGAAGAGGAGGTTATGTACTTAATGAAGCCAAATAAGTAAAAAGAACCAAATATAATATTAATAATTATGAGAAAAAAAAAGCATAACTCAATAACTGTCAATAAAGACCACCGTATAATAAATTAAGAAAAATTCCTTCTTCTTAAGAAAAACCTACCATAGATTTGGAAAAGACATGGATTTAGAAATTTAGGATTTGACGTTTATGAACATATTCTCTGGCCTCTCAATATTAGACGTTTTCTTTTTTAGTTCAGAGTAGAGCCCGAACTGTCAAACAAAAAATTGTCTTTCTATTTTACCTCAGAGCGTTCAGAGCTAAAAGCTTGTATTACTTTTATCGTTTTGAGTGTGTTCTGAGTTTGTTCAGAGCGTGCTCTATGAGCTCAGAATAAAATGACTGAGCAGACAGATTTAATGCTGAACACAAGTATTTGACAGCTAGTGTTCTGTTCAGGTGTCTTTCCAAAATAATTCAGAGCGCTCAGAGCATGCATGGTTCAGATCAGAGGATGTTCAGAACATGCTCTAAATGCTCTGTTCAGAACTCTATTCTGAATTAAAAAAGAAAAATGCCTATTAGTATCAAGCAGATGATGTTTTCGATCAAGTGGATTTAGCAAACTGCATTATTGACCACAGAACTTATTGGTGTGACCCCAGCAAAGTTGGTAGGTTGGTTATTTTAAATTAAAATTTTTAAAGTCTCTTTTTTAATTATTTATTTCTGTATTTTGTAGTAATAAACAGATTTTGAGTTGAAAATTACTTTCCAATTTTTGTTATTTCTTTAGCTGCACACATAAAAAACTAATCCAAAGATTTAGTTCAATGCCTCTAAGATTTTTGAAATGTCGCTTTATACATTCTTACGGGAAGGTATCGATACATAAAGTTAGTTTCTACAGCTATTCGCTTCAAAAAATATTGTGTGGGAATTATCATCATTTTATTCCATTGCTTGTAAAATCCGTGAATAATATCATGCAGCAAAAATTTACATTATTTTTTGCGCAAAAAATCACCACTACCTTGATATTAGATATTTTGAACACCATATACTTTTGTTCGTGGATCGAACCATTTTTGAGTATAGTGTTTGTCAAATTAACCTTTAATTTGTTCGGAAAATATTTTAACTGCAACAGTTCTTTTGCAAAGTGCATTTTAAATGTCAAATCTTAGTAAGTATTTTCATTGTGAATTGCGATATTTCCTATGAACTTACATAATATTTATTGACTTTCTTTTAATTCAATATGCCTTCTTCTGTTCTAAACGTTTCTATTATTTCTACACGGTTTCTGATACTATATTGTATGACATTTTGGGTTCTAGGTATGTTTATTGCTTAAACATTTTTATATTCCAATTTTTCAAAATTTATCCTGGTTCTTCCCTATTCTGGTTTGAACCATTACTTTTTTGCCTTGTTGCCCTTTATGTCCCTATTACTACCAAAAACTTATCTGAGATTTCAGAAGAAATATTTCTATGATTTGGCTGAAAACAAAATCTTGGAGTTCACTTGAAGTGTGAATGCTTATAGCATTTTGTATTTTTTGAATCAAATTTGTTGTAAGCACTCCAAGAAAAAATATCATCCTTATTGTAAATCACACTTAAGAAACCTGAATTATTAGATAATATAAACTAAACATACTTAAAAAGGATAAACACCACACATCCATTGATTTAAATGTGACTGGGCGTTGAACTCTTGAGTCTTGAATTTATGAATTTTATTAGATAAAGGAACTTATTAAAAGTGAAAGCATTTTCGAAAAACTCATAATTTTCTTCCTCTTAATATTTTGAAGAGAGCCCATAAGTAGGTACCAAGGGTGGGTAGGTACTTAAGAATATTCTTTCCGTCGGCTATTAAAATCCCGTAAATTATAATAAGGGTCTCCAAACTCCTACTTTTCCAGAGCTCTCACTCCTTCCCCATGGCAAAAAACTTTTGCAGTTAGTAATAAAGTGTTGAGTTAAAGTATTCCCATTCTACGATATGCTTTATGGCAATTGATATTCACAAAGACCAAGTCATTTTCTTGTGGTTGGCGAATTGCTCTTTATTACTGGTTTTGTATTCACATTCTCATAGCTCTCTTCAGTCTCCCCTGTATTTGGCGTCAATTAGTTTTATGATTCAAGGAGCGAATTAAATATGCGTGGTCCTGGAATATACATAAGTACCTACATAGCACAAAAACCTAGTGAACACATCCGCGCCACAAATTGGTGGGACTGCTTTGAAGGAATATTAATTTTTCGACAAAATGGAAAATCTAAATACTACATATTTATTTATGTAGGTACATATATTAACATATCTTTTCATATAAGAGCATGTACATATTTGCTGAGAATCTGAGATATATTATATTATCGAAGGATGACTTTGAGAGAATTTTCCACGGGCCACACTGTTTGCATAAGAATGAATTGCGTGACATCGATGACAACTGATAAATGAGAAAGGAACAACACCTTGTTTTCTTTCCCAAGCCTCGGCCTCAAAGTTCTGTGTTTTTTTGAGGTAGATGTGACGAAGAGAGGTTGAAACTTAAATGATGGAGGAATGACGATGACAAATTATAACAACAACACATAATTTTGTGTTTGTACCACGTGCGGCAGTTATCAGTATAAAGATGATGCCCAGGATGAGTTGGAAAACCTGGTCGTGCAATCAGAACTGAGTTATTTGTCCTCGGATTTTTCCCTAGCTATGCGTTCACAGGTGGCTAAATCTTCTTGGAAACGATTGTGCTTGTGTATAATATGGAATATGGCAATGATAATGACAATGCTAAAAATAATGGTGTCGAAATAGGCCTAGTGTAACAAAGTTTTAGAGTTGTGCATTTGTCAAAGTTCGAATGGAAAGGTGGTTGTCTCTATCTCTGTCTCTGAAAAGAATTTGAAATTAATGAGTTTTAATTAAAAATGTTGTGTAAATTAAATTATTTTAATTAACTTTGTTCACTATGATATGAGACGAAAGTTTCCTTGAAACTTTTTTAAACTTAGTGTACCTATGGAAGAACTAAGTATAGATAACGCGTCTTTCTATATTAAAAATAGCTCTGCAAACATGTTACATTATTTTTTAGTTTACTAAACCTTTGGTCCAATATAAGGTATTTCAACATAGCTAAATATGTATGTACATACATACATATATAGGAAGTTTGTGAAAAGAGGAAACTTTATCGTTTTCAGTTACAACAATTTAACATTGATGGTAAAAAAAAGCTTAACAAAGGTAACTGTTGAAATTCTTTTTCCAGGGCCAAAACAAAAAACCAAAAACCTTTTACTTCGAGAAGCAGCATAAAAATGATCTTATCTAGTCGACTAAAAATTGATCAACAGAATTACTTTATGACTCGTTTTAGTCTTTTACATTTGTATTTATAAACTTTGTCCAACTTTAGACAGACGTCTTACTCCAAAACTCAATATAAACTTAGTTTGCTGTTGTCATTAAGTCGTCTTACTTAGCCAACGAAATTGGTTGACTAAAATTTGTATAACCTGACATTTTTTCTAATTGAATGAAGTATATTTCTAATTATTAAGGACTTTTAAAAAACTGTCAACAAGTCAACCATCAAAAAAATCAAATAAATAAGGCTCCTAGTCTTTAGTCATTTAAACCTGAATGGGTGTTAGTCTTTCAACTACAGTCCATCAATTATTAACTTTCCAAAATCTTGTAATTTTTCCAGGGTGGTGCTTTATGCTGGCTGGTTAATTCTAACACTTTTTTTCTCCAAAAAAAAAATCAAGAAAATAAAAATGCAAGTTTTTTTTAAAACATCATTTGCTTCAAAAATACAACTACAAGATGTTCTCAAATGCAAGCTTCAAAAGTAAGCTCAACCTGAAATTTCTAAACCAAAGGATTATTGTTCGAAAATTAAAAGCGAAAGTTTTATGCGGAAAAGCACTAGGTCGTTTGCGAAAACGTCAAATAAAAATCAATTTGATTGTCAAATGATCGTCGTTTTTTTAGGCAAATATTTTTAATATGCAATCTTTCTTTTTTTCACAAAATCTTTTGTCGACGTCAGTCCTTTCTCTTGAAAAAGCATTTGACGCTTATGAACATGTTTGATTTTTTACTGCAAAATTGCACCACAGATGTGACTTCAACAAACTGCAATTTCAAAAAAAATACCAATGCCGTAAAACTTATATTTGCGTTTTCGAACAGAAGAATTTTGCAATTTATGTTTTAAGAACATTCTGCAAATGCATTTTTGACGCAAAAAACGGACATATTTTCAATAATGCAGTTAGTTAAAGTCATATGCTCGGTAAAATAATTTTCTGTGTAACTCCGCAGTAAAAAAATGTCAAAAATAATGAAATGCCAGACGGCGTCTTCGAGTGATGTGAATGACTTACCTATTGGAACCAAAAAGTATTAAAAGCCAATTTTCCTATATAAAACAAACAAACCACCCCAGAAATAACAAAACTAAACCAAAAAAAAATCCAAAAACGATCCAGTAAATTTGATTGGAGGGCCATTTTCAAAAGCAGGTATAATTTCCCAGTTTGAGGGTGTCTGGTGAAGAGAGAGTTGTTGTTGGTGTTGGTGAAATATTATTTAAGTTATGAGCCTGATAAACTTAAGAGCCGTTTTTGAATGCTTGGTGAATACCGCCCTTAGATGAATTGTTTTAATATTTCAATACATATGACTTAAATCAAATGTGGGAACCATAATTAAAATTAAGAAACACGCCCACAGAAAGTTACAAACCCTTTTCTAACTTTAAACAGCCATCCAACTCTATAAAAATATTAATCTATATTTTTCATTGCTGTTTAAGAGTTGTTTAACTTAGTCACTGGAATAAATTGCCTGAACTTTGATTAAAGTGGTTTTATTTTATTGACTGAGTATTAT
This sequence comes from Dasysyrphus albostriatus, assembly GCA_946251815.1. Classification (NCBI taxonomy): domain Eukaryota; kingdom Metazoa; phylum Arthropoda; class Insecta; order Diptera; family Syrphidae; genus Dasysyrphus; species Dasysyrphus albostriatus. The sequence continues at coordinate 14,100,169 of OX276337.1, forward strand.
GTCCATTTACTTATAACTTTTAATTTAGACACAGTTTAACTTAGCAACCATATCTTGAAAATTTCCTCTGATGGTTGTTTAGTTAAACAGCTGTTATTTAGCTAACATTATTTGAACCAATTAAGCACTCCATTTAATTTGATGATCGCATTTAGGAATACAAATATGTCCTCGAATTTGTACATACATATTTGCTGCTGCATATAAACATGGGATGATCTTCACTTATAAATTAACACCCCGACTAAGTATTGATTAAGAAATTAATCATTTCTTATGTTATAGATCATTACCCCCTTTTCAGATTTGTTTTCCAGTTGAATATTTTTGAAGTTATGTAGCTTTTATTTTAATGAACTGAACATTCACTTCGCTCAGGGCTGGACTTCACATTCATTCTGGTTTTAATCTGGTTTTAGTCCGCGTTTATTGTGTAAACATAAAATTAATTGACAATACAACCATTTTGCCAAACTTATTGGGTCCAGATGTTTAATTTTTTGAAACATTTTTTTGTTTGATTATAAGTAAAGATTAGTAAGTTATGTTGTCACGACATTTGGAAGCCTTTAAGCTGATTAAAAATATATTCTATATTCTATACAGGTATAGGTATCCATATATACATACTTATTTATAAATTTCATTCTTAATCTTATTACTTTGATTTATTGACTTCAATGATTGCTTTATTTATGCTTAAGCCTTCTTAAATTCATGTTCTTTATCCTTTAATTTCTTTCAAGATTCAACCTCATAGTACATAAATACGAAATGCACTCATTTAACATCCTATAAATCCTTCATTTTAATGCCTTGCATAAAATGTCAACAATTTCCTTTTTGCATGCGTTTTATATATACGCAAAAAGGAAGAAGGGAACATCATTTGATTTATTTCATTTTCAATGCTCTGTGTGACCTAGGACTCTGATGGTGGAGACGTTATAATATTCCCAACATTTCAAACTGGGTCAATGTTAAAAAGAAAATTTTCTTAAGTAGTATAATAAAGACAAGATGTTCATGTGATATAGTCTCACCACAAGGATGTTAAAATATATGTATGTTCGTTCTGTAGTCATTTTAATATGAAGGTTTTTCTATTAAATTTATTTTATAAGATTCATGCGTTTGATTATTATATGGTAATGTAGCGTAAGGCCAAGTGTCTTCTTTTTCTAATGGTTTCATCTTGGGAACAGGAAGATGGCAACCTTTAAAATAAATATTAACAGGCTTTCCGGTTTCGAGTCTTCCTTTTTTTTGTTTTTTGAAACATAAAATTTAAAGTCTTCTTTTTTTTCCTTTTTTCATGGTCTTATTGGAATATTTCGATATTGTTTTTCTTAAAGGTTTTTTTGGGATCACTCCACCTTTGAACAATATTTTAAGCAATACAGTACCTACAATCTAAGGGATCTAGTACCAAGAAGGTCAAGGAAGGGAAGGTCTAATATTGTAATATCAATTATGTATAATGGATTGTAAACAGCATATCAGCATGAAGTACCCACATATGGGAACGTTTCGGAAAAGGAATTACACCCTAGATTAGCCTTCATAATAGTATCAAAAGATCGTTTATGAATGTTCGATGGAAACTTGAATAAGACAATGATTTGTCAAATCGTATCCTGTTAACTAATGCTATGCAAAAGGCAAAAATTTAATTCAATGCTCGAAAACTGTATGGGGAGCAACTAATCTCGGTTGAGAGGATAAAAATCTTATTTTAATGAAAAAGAACTTTGCAAATTTATCAGAGATGCGTTTTTTTCGCTAAAAATTTGTCAAAATTAGTACCTGGAAAGTAATGTTGCCCAAATCTTTGAAAATATCAGCTTGAAGCTAAAGCTTGTTTTCTTGCATTTAAACCTGGAAAACATTTAATATTTTCCTCTCGTAGGTCAGCAGGTAAACCGGTAATTTGATTTAAAGCTGCAAGTTTGTCTCTCGTGAAAAATACTGATATGTGTGAAGATTTGCAGATGAGGATATATTTTTCTCCAGTTGGAAAAACTTTCAGCTTACCACGAAGTTCAAATAACTTGAATAAAGCTTTTCCTCAAGATAGCCATCGGATTTCATGCTAACCTAGGTACCTACCATATTTTTGCACACACTTTTCTGAGCAAATCTACTGGAAGTGGATACCTTTCTACGAAATTTACAATTTTTTGAGGCTTCCAAAAACAAGAAGTATGCATATCAATAATACAAAAAAAGATTCTAGGTATTTTTACCAAAAGTCAATTGAAAGTTTTTTTTTAACTACTGAAGAAAATTATTTTTTATTTTTATTTCAAGAAATTCGCGGAACTCTGGAGATTGATTAGGGTTCCGTGGAACACAGTTTGGGAAACGAGGTGTTAGGGATTTCACTTACGTTGGAGCCTCTGTCCAAAGAAGGTGTATCGATAGTACATCCTGAGAAGTGAGTACTCAAATGAGTTGATTCATTACTCTTCTTTTTTGAAAAGCCTTCTTGAGTTTTTCCTAAAGACAAGCAGCTCTTTTAACCACCAGACGGTAGATACGCGGGTTGATTCTACTTTTTCCTTTTGTTATAAGGCAAAAACTTTCTAAAGTACTATTGATGACTAACGTAAGTTCACTGAAATGTTTTTCAATAATAAAAGCTCCACTTGTACTTGCTAACAGCACTGATGATAAGCGGACAACTATTCTCTTTATTTGTTTTACAATTTCTCATACAAATTGCAATTCTATGAATGGATACTTCCTTAAACGGATTCTGACACATTTTCTTGCTCATTTTAAATAGAAAACGTCTCAACAAACGGACACATTATTTTATTTACGGGTCATTTTTGTATTAACAAATGAAGCGAAAAAAGCATAAGATCTGTTTTCCGCACGTCTGTGAAGTTTGCGGGGAAACTTTCACCCACGCAAATGGAGCTTGACCGGAATTTGCAGTTTTCTGGCATTTTGTTTACATTTCTATTCCCGATTTTGCAATTCGCCAAAATAAGGTTGTAATGAAGTGCCCTGCTAACTTCACAGTGAAGTTAGCGCAGTCACAGTACACAAATAGAAAAAAATTACCTCAAATTTTCAACCTAGCCTAGTTGAAATGCAAAAAAACTGCTAACTTGGAGCCTAAATGCAAGTTCCTGGCATGCTTGGCTCTTGAGATACACTATGTGATCTTCTTACTTCACTATAAAGTGACCTGCTAACTTCACTGTAAAGTTGGCAGGTCACACGATTACACCATTATTTGGCAAACTGTAAAATCGAGATTAAAAATGAAAAAAAAATACAAATTCCTGTCAAGGTCCCATTGGCTTGGGTGAAAGTTGCCCTGCAAACTTCACACACGTTTTTTCCGTATTGTTTGGGTTTAATTTTTTGAATGCATAGGCAGATCGACGAAAAATCACCGTTAAACGGATGCGAATATCTAATAACCGGACATATCGGTGATAAATTGAGAGCTTAGTAGCGGGTTTTTTGGATAACTAAGTTTACATTACCTCAAAAGTCTATGATTTCCATTTCCCCACAGCGTTCCTACATGGTACCAACTAGATGCCAAGAGAAGCAGGTAGCACGTTGGCAACGTTGGACGAATGAGTGTCCGCTTGTTGGGGCTTTCACTGTACTTTAACCAAATTGTATAGTATTTGGAAATTTGCATGAAAAAGGACATTAACCGAATTTTAAAGTAGATGTTAACCATTGTATTGAAATAGTTGTTGCTTTAAATTAAAAAAAATCGTGTCATTAATTTGATTTTTTGCTAAATTTGCATATAAATTCGGAGTTAATTTTATTTATTTAAGTTTAGTTTAACGAAAACAACTGAATGTTTATCCTGCAATTTATAACACTTCTTTGAATAGCCTCAAGTCTCTATATAGTAGGTATAATCTACTATATAATTCATCACTTGTACACATATTAGTGCTACTATTTTCCAAACAATTTTCTCTTTGTTCTCAACATTTTATTGCTCGATGATGCGTTAAGAGTGCGCATAGTAAAAACAATACAAAACAAAACACCACCCATAGGTTAAAGCACATAAAGTATCATCAATGTCACCCGAACCCGTACTTAGAATATACGTATACAAAAAACACACACAACCTCTTTTGGCCTTAATGTGTTGACTGACAGGGTTTTTTTTTTTGTTGTTAAAAACACCCGTTCCATCTACCCTTTGGATATAGGATAGCACCTGTTGATTTATAGCCACGCTATATGATAATGTTTGCCACTGTGTTGTTCAATTAAGTTGTGTGTAGAGGAATTTATTTTTTGTTATTGTAAAACTTTGGGTTTGTTTACATACGTTAAAATGGGGTAGATAAAACATATAGTCAGCGACGACGCTGAAATTGTGTAAAATATTGCACTAGGATTACCACCGAATGACACACAATCTAAAGGTAAATGAGTAGAATGAGAAGGAAACCAATGTTTATTTTGCGCTTAAATTTTACAAAATGTTAAGTGTTCCCATTTTATACGAAAAATACACTATTTGTGATTTTTATTTAGAAATTTCAATACTAGGCTAAAATGTATGGTACTTGGTAGAAACATTATAGCTGCACAAAATAATTTACGTCTACTTTCCATTAAGCTAAAGCCTTAAAAGATTGACCGATTTTCTTCAAACCTGGAACATAATTTTAAGATAACTTGCTTATAAAGATCCCTGCACTAAATGTGTGAAAACTTTTTCCAGTCAAATTGACTGAAATTTTAGTATTCTGAATTAAAAAAATATAGAGGAAAACCGCTCGAGAAACAAATAGTTTCGGTGAAACAGGGTTTCAAAGCATAACCAAAAATGGGTAAAATTAATAGCTATTTTGGCAAAATTTATGAATTTATTGTCACCAAAAAATTGCCTACGAAAAAAAAATATCTGGATTTCTTATTTTCTTAGTCTGAGAATTATTATTATGATTTTGGCCTTATTTCGATCCTGTTATAAAATATTTACCGGTTTTTTGGCATTTTTTTAACGTTTTAAATAATGATTTGTTGATTTATTTTTTTTGTTTTTTTTTTTTTTTTTAATGGGACTATTAATACTCGTACACTTAATTCATTTTATGAACTATTGAACTTTCAAAAATTAAGTTTTAATCATATTCCACCAGTCAGTTGCTCGTTGAGGTTGTATTTTTTTTCTCTTATGGATCGCATGAGGATATTCTGAGCTATTTATTCGACAATTTTGTTTATTCACGAAGCTATTCAAATAATGTGCGCACTTATCGGTGAAGTTCAAAAATGTTTTGGAGATAAATTCAGCTATTTTTTAACAAGGTATTACAACAATACAAAGCTATCCAGCTAGCGGAGAATAAATATCAGAACGCAGCCAATGATAATGCATTCCTCCCGTGCATAAAGCTCCATTTTTAAAAATCGGGATAGCAAAGATAACAGCTGCCAAATTTCAGAGCTGCCATTTGCACGAAATAAAAATTTTTAAAGTGAAAAAAAAATAAGAAAGTTCACTCTAATTGAGACACCCTTTATGTGTTAAGTAGACATAACAAATGCCCCTGAGAATGTTACAAAAGATCACTCAATTGTATAAATAGTAAAGGGTGTTTTTTTAGACGCGTGGTTTTCAATCTGGCAATAGACTTTTCGAAATAAGTTTTTTTGAAACCTGTTACTTGATTTATGCTCACTTTAGCTTGCGATTTGGTTCGGTTCACGACAGCCAATGAAACAATCAATTTATTAAAGGAAAATTTTGGTAAGCGCATTATCTCTTGTTGTGGGCCTTTAACGTGGCCTCTAAGATCGTGCGATTTAACACCGATTGGCTAATTTTTGTGGGGTTATGTGAAGCCGCTTGTCTACGCATGGAAGAGAATATTCGGAACGTTAATGCTGACATATGGCCCCAAAAAACATTTTTAAAACAAAAAGGCAAACCCTTATCTTATGATAAAGCTAAATTCTTGACCATAACATTAAATTATATACGATTTATTCTTCTTGAAAACCACACGTCTTAAAAAAGCACCCTTTATGTAAGTATGTGAGTGGTTTCATAAGTAAAAACAAGATTCCTCAAATTGACCAGCAAAACTATGAAGTTTATATTATTATACTACATTTCTACCTAAAACATTTACCTGAAATTGAATCATTTTTTTTTTAATTTTAAAATTGACCTCAAATCTTCTTCAAATCTCGAAGATGCATGTATGTATGATAACATTTTGAAAAACTTGAAGATTAGAAATAAATCTTTTTAAATCTTCCTAGGGCAAATAATTTTACAAATCAAACTTACCTATTCTTAAAAGGCACTGAAGGATTTATTCATGGCTGAATTCAGTCCTTCACACATGAAACATTCTATCTCTTTTTCACTTCATAAAAAAAAAATAAAACGCCATTTGCATTTTTAAAGGTGCTGTCAAAATAAATCTTTTTTTAATCTTTTTGTGTGGTAGAAACACCAAATAGATTTATTAAATCTGAACTGTGATAAACCGAAGGTGGAAACAAAGAATAAAACGGTGTTCCCATTTGACTGAAAAACTGAATTTCTTTTTGACTTTTCAGTAATCTGTGTGAATACTGAAACGTCAAAAAAAGTCCAGTTTTTCAGTCCAATGTGTACATCGTCTTACGAAACTTAAAACAAAAAAATAATGCCCCCACGAAGAGCTCTGATGAAATTATATACATACAAACATACATACATACATACCTACATACATACATACATACATACATATGTACATACATACATCTCTGATAAATTCATAGTAAACTATCGTCCCAGGCGTTAAGTTATCGTCTGATCGAACTTTCATAAAATTTATTGATAGACATACATACATTGATGTGGACTTATTAGTTTAGTTTTTTGTATTCATGTCAAAAGCATAAAATAAAGAAAGATTTATTTTTAGCGAATATTGAAGATAGCCACTCTGATTCATTTTGAGTATGCCCTCTTAACTTTGCTATGTGGCTTATATGATGGTATACTCAATGGAATAACATTGTGTGGGATCTATAGGGTTTTAAGATTCCTTTAGCAAAAGTTGTTTCCTATTGAAAAATAGTTTTTCATTTGAAAAAAAAAAAATCCAAATGAATGGTAGGAGTGAAAATGGACGTAGAATAATAGAGAAAATGTGGGACTTAAAAGTATCCCTTCATAGTTTAACATTGTGGGTTGCTTGAAAATTCATTTTATTCACATTTTCATTATTTTCCTTCAAGTTTTTTTTTTTGTTATTTTCATCCCTGTGACGTAATATTGTTGAAGAGATAATAAATGACACAAAACTTTTGATATTATTCTATTGGAGTTGAAGTAGAATGATAATATTTTTTTTGAAATAGACAAAGAAGTAAACCAGCTGTCATCACAATGACTTTTAAGTTTAATATTAACATTCTACTACATATATGATGATGGTTCATTTGTTTATACTTTTGTCCTTCATAGTGTTTGTTTGTTTAATAGCCATTTAATGTGTGGGAGTTTTAATTCTTTTTGCTTATGATCCGAAACACCCACTCTAACAGTAGACAGCAGCTGGCTGCTGGGTGTGTGACATTTATAGTTATTTTTTGTTAAGCTGCCATTTTCATAAGTATTTTGTCTCTTCTGGAGATGAAATTCTCTCTTAGAAATGGTCGAATAAATTAAATTTAACCAGTTCATCCTTCAGAGATATTAAAATGTGATTGAACACACATTATTAATAGCACAAAAAACTGAACACTATTTCTCAACAAGAAGTCAAACCTCTAAGAGATTTTGTAACAGAAACCAAAATAAATTTTTTCGAAGGTCTTAGGTGTGCTGAACTTGAATCCGAAATCGGAAAAGTCAAATACGCTCAAGCTGTGATGCACACTGATATTTTTCTGAATCAAACATGCCACATTTAGTGTACATTTTGTATAAAAACAACTTATACCTCTCTATCGATTGGAATATCTCGAAAACGGTTACTATGAACAAAATTCCTTAAGATTTTTTGTGGGAAGTTTTCTAAACTACAACCTAATCCTTGAGATTGTGTTTGTAACAGTTATCGTTAAAGAGATTTTCCTTGAAAACCATTTAGGGAGCCTTAGAGCCCCGTAAAATTATAATGTGTCCACTTCCACCCACCAGGGACGTGGTATGAACTTTTCAACCACAGTGGAAGCTACTAATGTCTTACCCTGTTTTGTCAGGAGCCTATCACAGGCTTACTAGTGTGGAGTGCCACCATGGGGTTATTCCACTGAATTTATTTCCTATACCTACTGTCCCATTCCAGATTTTACTAAATATTTCAATAACAGGAAGCCAATTCATCCTAAGTAAGCCCATTGAGATTGGAATCCAAAGCAACAAGTGTTCAGAATACCAGACCATCGGTAAACAATTTTTCTAATAGAGAGGTTTTGAATACCATTAAAATTTTCAAAAACGAGCAAGTGTTCAGGAAAATTACAGAGAATTTTAAAGAATTCCTTATTCGTGTAGTGTTGCTGAAGAAAAAATCTCAGTAGCTTACAGTATACATCCAAAATTACGTTCAAGGTTTAATTATGAGAATTGTGTTGCAAGTGTTAAGGTAAAATTGTTTTTAGGGAAGGACTGATGCTGTCTGTTTTACTAAATATGAATAGAATAAAGAGAGATATAAAATATTTTATAAGTGTTCAGGTGGTTGAGATTGATTTACCGAATCATATTTTATTTCCAAAATCAGCTATCCATAACGCTCAGTCTCCGAAGACCAACCACTGTAAACTAAAAATATTTAACTTAATATCTTTTTTCTAAAAATACACAAATTTTAAATTATTAAAATCATCACACTCTGAGCTGTCAAAAAAAAACACTTTAAAAGTGTTCAAAGTGTTAAAACGGATGATGTAACTGTTATTCAATGGAAAATTACTCACATTTTATACAAGATAACTGAGAAAAATAAACGTCACAAGGGACATATACAAATTTTGAAATTCGTCTCCCAAATACATACCTCCACCCTGCGATTCTACACGTGGCTTCATTCTTTTAAACCAAATATTAAATTAAATTTGTAAAAATACACAAACATGACAAGTACCTTCGCCCTGAGAGAAATGGAAATGAAGACTCAGCATTTGTTTACCCTGATGTTTAAGCCTCGAAATATGACAGGAATTACACTTTCACATTTTGTATGGATTTCCATATACTATGTACCAGTATCTACATATGTATATGTACATATATTCGCCTCAAAAACAACAAAGAAAATGCCAGTTTTTTTTTTAATTTCTAGATGAAATTATGTAAAAATATTTTGGCTGCAAAAAAAAAAAAAACAAAACGGATGCGGTAAAGAATGCGAAACTGCCTGCAGATAAAAATAAGAGATGAATAAATAAAATTAAAATGAAAAATTGAATTGGAATAAGAGTTCTTTATTTTTTTTATTTTTATTGATTTTTTTTTAGGAATGTGAATGAAAGTGAATGGTTCTTAGAGACAAATTCGTTTGAAAATTGACTTTTAAGTCGAAGAATCTTGAGACAAAGTATTTACCATAACTAAATTTTAATAATTTTACATAATTTTTAGCACAATCCTTTTTGGCAATGAAATTTTGAAAAGAGTAGGAGAAAAAATTCAAACCAAAGGCAATTTTACTTTGTTTGTTCTTGAATTATAATGAACAGAGGAACTTTTAAAGTAAGTAGCCATATTTAAACTACATATTATAATTCATGAAATATTACAACCCAACAATTATTGCCTTTATAGTATTTATATTTAAAGCCCCCCAAAATACCCGCATTGGCTTTTTCTGTAGATGTAAAGGGTGATTTTTTAGCTGGTTTGGTTTTGGCAACACTAGTTTTGACAGCTGACGTGTGTTTAGTACCTTGTGTCACTGTCAAACAGCTTCAGTTTGGTTTGCAATTTAACCATGGATCGTCTTACAAATGAACAACGCTTGCAAATTATTGAATTTTACTATCAAAATTCGTGCTCGGTTCGAAATGCTTTTTTATCGAAAAATTGTGTTCAGCGATGAGGCTCATTTTTGGTTGAATGGGTACGTAAATAAGCATAATTGCCGCATTTGGAGTGAAGATCAGCCAGAAGCATTGCAACAGCTACCAATGCATCCCGAAAAAGCCACTGTTTGGTGCGGTTTATGGGCCGGCGGCATTATTGGGCCATATTTCTTCAAAGATGATGCGAATCGCAGCGTTACTGTCAATGGTGAACGCTACCGAGCGATGATAACAAACTTTTTTTTGCCCGAAATGGAAGTTCTTGACTTGCATGATATGTGGTTTCAACAAGACGGTGCCACATGCCAAACAGCACGCGAAACAATGGCACAATTGCGAGGCGAGTTTGGTGAACAGTTAATTTCACGTTTCGGGCCGGTCAATTGGCCGCCTAGATCGTGCGATTTGACACCATTAGATTATTTTTTGTGGGGGTATGTCAAGGCTAATGTCTATAGGGACAAGCCCGCTTCGATTGACGCACTGGAAGCCAACATCCATGCATTCATTCGTGAGATACCGGCCGATATGTGTGAAAGAGTATGCCAAAATTGGACTCAGCGGATGGGCTACCTGTGACGCAGCCGCGGTCAACATTTGCATGAAATTATCTTTAAACATTAAATTGCAAGGTTCAAACTATCGATTCAAATAAATATTTCATTTATTTTTTCGAATTTTTTGTGTTTTTTTTTTTTTTAAAGTTCTAAACCTCTTACAAAATCACCCGTTATTTGAAAAGGTGGAGAAAGGAAAAAGTTGGAGGTCTATCAAACTGGTATCTTTAATTTGGTACAACCTAATCATAAGCTACATGCTTTGAAGGTCCCTTTTAAAGCTGAATTTAATAAGATTTAAACCAAAATAATACGGATACCCAAACAAAAGTGGGTTCGATTCCCAGCCGCTGCCACCTAAAAACAGAAATGCTTTTTCTCGAGGTGCTGCCTCTTGCGAGGAACTGACGAGTCCTCCAAGAGTATACTTGTCATGAATAAGTGGTTCTCATCTTGCCGTTCGGACTCGACAAAAAATTGTAGGTCTCCCCTCCATTCCTGCCAATAACACGGACACAGCAATGGTTGAGAGTTTTGTAAGTCACTAGGCCCTGGTTCTCCACGAGCTGTTGCGCCACCAAATTTATTTTTTTTTTTAACAGCTTTTTTTAACTCTTTTCGGAGCAAAGCATGAAGCATGCTAAAATAAAGTAAAATAGAGTTTTAAGGCCTTAATGTGACATGTCAAAAAGTCATATTAATTGAAAACTGTCAGAGATAAACCTTGCTATTTGTTACCATTTTTAGTAGTTTTTACCAAAAGCCTATTTTTTGGTACCACATGACGAATTAAACAAATACCAAGTCTTATATAAACCAGACCCGCCAAAAAGTTGTGGTCATTTTTTATATAATTATTGCTTGTTTAAGTATAGCAAAAATACTTTTGATAACCCTTGATGGCTAAGGATACGTCTACAATTGTAGATAGTTGTATTGAAAAACAAAATAACGAAATCTGGAATTTTTCAGATTGTATTTTCTTTTAAGGGCTTTTTGATAACATTTGAAAAATAATCTTCCACACACGTCAAAATGTGGTTTCCACCCATCTGTCAAGGAATTAACTGTCAGATTTAGCTTAGGAAAATAAGACTTTTATTTCTAAAAAATTTATAGGGGAAAGGGAAATCCAGTTTTTGTAGATTCCACGAAATTGTAGGTAAAATAGTATAGCTTACGTAATTCTACACAAAAAGGATTAACATAGCTAAATTTTTTTTCAATAGATTCTAGTCAAAAAAATTATTAAAATTGCATTAATCGATGATCAAAATTTGGTATATAATTTGTGGTTGACTACATCTTTTCATTATAAAACCAAGATCTAACTTTCGCATTCATTTACTATATTCGAAAAATGTCCGTTCTCGATCTTGGCTTGCTCAAACGTTCGATTGTGAATTGTTCTTTTAAGTGGCAAATCGGCAATGAAAATCTTTAAATGTTCGATGGTAAGATATATTTTTGAGTTATTAAGTCAATATTTTCGAAAACTCAAACTCTTATCGAAGCAAAAATGAAGAAATTTGGTTTTGCTACCCTTATTGATATGTCAGACATTATAACACAAAATTTTGTCAGGTTTTATTGGCTCCAAAAATTTGAAGTGACTCTGACTGATGCCGTTATAAATGAAATTGTTTACCCACCTGGAAAATTTATCACTAGATTCACAAGAAAAATTTTGGGGTGCTGGTGATTTCTTCGTGATTTTTAATCATTCAAGTTTTTTAGTGAACTTTTCAATTTATTGAGTGTTAAAAAATTGTATGAATATATCGTTGGCGGCACAAATGAGTTTTAGAAAAGATTTGGTGGGGCATAGCTAGCACAAAAAGTTGGGAAATACTGTTTTAGACAGTAAAACGATCTAAAAAATGATCTATTTAGGTATTTAGACCGAATTTTTAGCGGGTCGAAATTGGTCTTTAAGTTTTGCTCTTTAAAATTAACAAAGTTTAGTTTTCTGTAAAAATCTTGTTAGTTTTTTCCAAAAAAATTGTGAATTAAAATGAAAAGACTCTCCACAAAAAATTAAAAATTGTGAGAACAAAAAATTTTGAGAAACCCGTACACAATAAGCGCTTTAAAAAGAATTTTTTTCTGTAATGAAATCTATTCAATACAACCACTGCAGTATGCTTGTGAAAAGAAGGTAATGAGTGCATATTTAGTTCTATAATTATAGAAAAACTATAATTTTATATGAACTATATTTTATTTTAAGAAAACTTGTACTGCTTCTAGTTTTCCTCGAAGTACTGCTTTCGCATAAAATGAAACCGCAGCCCTAATTCCCACTTGTCAATTTGTGAAATGAGCAAATGACGCAAAAATGCGTCTTCTATTGGGACATTTCAAATTCATATGTCAGGAAAATGTTTGAAAAATCAAACAGAATCACAGTAGTGAATGATTTTTATATGTCTCTATTTGAGAGCTAAACCGTTAAAGCTTATAACAAGCAAATAAATAAAATCAATTTCCTTAATATTAAAATAATAAAAATAAAATCGACAGTTGCACATATTTTCATTTATTGATTTTGCATATCATTTTTTCATGCACACATTCATGTAAAGTATGAGTATTCAAAAAATATATATTTATTTTGTATTTCGAAACATATGCGCTTAAGAACTTAATCGAGCGTTAGTCCTTCCAGTTTCCGTGTATCAAGGACTGATGCATTAACATTTGACTAAAAGATTTACTTTAAATCGAAACCATTTCAATTTATGTGTCCACTTCTTCCACCCACATCCCACACATAAGAATACACATACATACATACATAAATAGAAAAAAAAATAGGAAGTTGTAAATTTTCTGGTGACAATGATTTAGCTTGACGCAAATTCAATTTCAATTTTATAAAAATAAAATACAAAAACAAAATAATAAAATAATAAAAAAAAAAAATGGGTAATAAAAAAGCAAAAAGACTGTTGATGTTGTCTGCATTTTTCTGCCTCTATTGTTATTCTAAATAGAATGACGTCATTTTGCACTTAAAGATTTGTGTATATACAATTTATTTGTTGGCAAAATGACATTGGTAACGAAGACACACAACATAACAAAATACTTTCCACTGGGGAAATAAATCACAAAACTAGAGATGCAGTCATCAGGAAGATCTTATATAGAGTGTATTAATTTTGTTTTTGTTATAAGAGTCCTTTTTAAAGAGGATTTTTTTTTATGGATTCAATAAATAAAACACCATCAGGTTTTCTATTGCTATTTCCCATTTATACCTTAATGTATAAGTTGGGTAATGTTGCAAATAATTTTCTACTCACAACCTCTCCATACATATGTATGAATGTACATACCACACATGTCTCCAAGAACTCTACTTTATACATAAAATTTTTAATAACGTGCCATTAAACGAGCTTATGAAAACTTAAATTTCCTACAACAATTTTATTCGGCTATCTTTAGAGACAGAGAGACCTTAAGGACAGTTACAAAAGAGATACCAAGGATATTTTAATGTTAGAACATTACAGTATGTTTTTTTTTGTTTTTTTTTTTTTTGTTCTAACAATCGGTTGGGTGTTTAGTTCCTTCAACAGATTCAAAGATATAATAGCTATGGGTACATAAAAAGGACACTCTGTCATAAAAATATTAAATAACATCTTGTTTAGAAATATTTTTTAATGCTTAGTTGAAGAAACTCATAAAACTTTAATTTTGTTTTCGCAAAATTACTATACCATTTCTTTTTGTATTTATAAAGCAATAATTGTTTTAATGTTTTATTTTTTTATGTTTAAACACATTTTTTGAACTTTCAAATGTTTTTGGGACACATTTTGTCCATTTAAAAAATATCTTTAACAGAACGAGTTGTAATAACTAAAAAAAAATTCTTGTTAATTGAAATATTGTCTTTAGCACAAATCAAAATTCAGTGCATCTAGAAAGAAGCATTTTAGAGAAGCAACCAAACTACGAACCTTACGTACTATAATACAATCAGTATATCTGCTCTTTAATATCTTAACTAACTAGAAATAAATATTTTTCAAATTATAAAATAACTTAAAACAGAATGAAAATTACGTATTGCTTCAAACCTCGTTTGATAATTTTGCCTTTAGTTGCCGGTTCGATAAATTTCTAGTTGTATCGATTTGTTTTAGTGAACTTTTATGAGTGGACAGTAAGATTTCAATTTCTCCCCATAGCTAGGTTAAGGAAAACTTTTTTGCTCTACTTGTAAACAAAAACACAAAACTTTTGCTTTTGTCCTAAAAATATTATTTAAACGCTTAATACGAGTACCTAAAGTTTCTTTGGCAGGAGATATTAGGAAAACATGGAAAGTATCTTAAGATAATTATATTATTGAAGTCATTTTAAACTTAAAGAAAATAATTTTAAACTCTAAGCGAATGGAAATATGTAGGTACGTAAATACTTTAAAAGTTATTGAAATGAAAAGAAAAAGAAAACTTTCTGCTTGACCTAGTTTAAAGTGAATCCAAATTAAAGAGCCATTTAATTTTTAAATTTGTTTTGTGTTAAAGTGTTGCTGCTAATAGAGCAGATTCTGGAACACGAAAAGAAGATGAAAGATTAAGAATTTGAATATAAAGAGTCCTTGAGTTATGAATGTTATATGTATATTACAGCCTCGTCACGTTCGCTGGTTTTCATCAACGTCAACAGCTATAATGCTATGAAAAATAAGTGCTCTAGGAATTAAGTAATTTGGATGGGGCTTAACTATCTGATTTAACAATTAATACATTTTTATCATATCGGATATAGTTTACCCATTAGATTTTTGCTAACGCTAGTCAACTGATTATTCTTATTACTTCCTGCCAATCGATCGCGATCGACATTTTTTCAACTGCCCTATAAGCCAAAAATAGAAACCGATTTTTCAAATATGCTTGGTATAACTAAGCCGAACTTGACAGTTAAACTTTTAACAATTTTTGTTCAAAATTGAATTTTATATCAAAATAGATGGTTAAAACATTTTGTCAATTGTCAAGAACCAACCAAAAACAAAACAACTGTTTACAGATCAAAGATAGGCTCAAAGCATGGTTTAACAGAAAAAATTAAAGGCTAGTATTTTTAATATGACATGTTCAAAAAGTAGTTTTTATTTTAAATTGACAGAGATATACCCATTCAAACTTTACAATTTCTTATCATTTTTTGCAGTGTTTTCCTAAAGCTCCCTTTTTTGCTACTACATGACAAATTTAAAAGTCCTTGTTAAAAGTCTTATATACATATGTAGTTCTAGAAGTATAAAAAAACAGTCGTGAGTTCGAATATTTTAATTTAACGAATGTTAAATTTGGCATGTAGAATCGAAAAAGGGGCTTTCTTGACCGCAAAAAGTTATGTGTGTATGGTAGATTCTCAGCCAAATTTGATTCTTTATGTCTAGTGCATTTTCTGTTATTTAATTAAACATAGCCTTTTAGGCTATTCACTACAGTCATCATTCCAGATCATGACTAAATTTCCTCTTTAGCTTAGAAAAGTGTAGTCAAAATGTCAATACCGTGGCAATTCCCTTCCTTGTTTTTTTCAATCAAATCTACTATTTTCTTATGATAAACTTAATGTAATCGAAATAAGAAATGTTGTTTTTGGACTTGAGTACCTATACTAAAATTTGAAAATAATATAATTTTGAAATAATAATATTTTTGCAAAATTTTGTCAACTTTTTGTACTCAAACTTTTCGAAGAAAAATCATGACTGAATTTTGTCTGAGGATTTTTTTTTTAAATTCTTGAGATTTCCCGCTGAACCGCTATTTTGTGTAAGTTTTAAGACTTTGTATGGTGGTATTCTAAAAGAGATACTGTTTATTCATAGTTAACAAATATTCATTTTATTTTGAAAAGATACGTAGTTTTACGAAGAAAGTATATCACAAAATTATTTGTCAGTTCCGTGGCAGTATTTTATCAGCATGATGTTGTGACATGTATTTTGTATCCCTTTTAACGGCATAAGTTAAAATTTTCTCATTAAATAAGTTTTCTTATAAGAATTGAGTAGTGATGTTACATTAACAGTCTAAATGTCAATACCGTGGCGTTCAAATTCTTATTGAACTTTACTTAAAAATTTTTTTGCAATAATATTTACTTTCTGAAAATTTTCTTTATAAAAATATTTTGTGTTTTTAGTATAGCCAGAATGTATTTTAACTAGTCGAACCAATATCGACATTACATATATCATTGAAAGGATATTTTCATAACTTACAATATTTTTCATATCAGTTCAGTTCAAATCACTGTACGAACAAAGTTATTTGCTAACTATTATAATATTTTGATGCATTTTAGTGTGAAAAAAATGTTTTTGCGTAGTATGGGAAAAAATGTGTGAACACCAGTTTAACCAATAACAACGAGACTTTTGTGGTTGTTTTGTGGTTGGAAAGATATTTGTATGCACTACAATAGTTGGTAAAGCAGTTTAGTTCAAATCACTGTGCGAAAAAGTTATTCGCTTATTATTACTACCAACGTTACATTAATTTTGTTTCAAACAAATTCCACACAATAATTTAAGGTAAGTTTCATAATAAATATTATTGTTCGTAAAAATACTTTTTCAACGATTTACATCTTATTGGTATTTTGTTAGACCGCATTTATATTTTTTCCATACTGAAATGCATAAACACAAAACCATGTTAAGGGAATAACTTTTTTCAAATAGTGATTTGAAATAAGCTGCCATTGTGATTATTGTAGCACATGTAAATATCTTTCCAACATGTTAATATCTTTCTTTTTGTTATTGGTTCCTAGACCACCTTCCATATATTTTTGCCAATTGTCTTTTGCACAAAATATTTTCAGTCATTTAAAGTTATTGTATAGTAATAAACAGGCAATTATATTATTGTATTTAATTTATTAGTTATTTATTAGTTTGATTAATTTTAAGAAAATATGCAAAGTTTTGCCACAAAGCACGTGTCCGAAAATTAAAACGTCAGTTACCAACATGTTTTCGATTTTTTTAATAACAAAAAATTTTATATTTCCAAAAATTTAACTTTTTCCTAGAAGTCGAAATCATAACAATGTAAAGAGTTTATATTTTGTTTTATTTATATTTATATAAGAATGAGCATTTTATTAAAACTCTCCCAAATGTAACGTGAGTTACCATGTAATTTCCCAGAAATTCAACAAAAAAGTACGCATACGCCCAAGTGTACCATTTTGTTTTAAAAGAGAAATTATAAGTGCGGCAAATTTTTTGATGGCCCATCTTATTTACGACTACTCCTCAGGCGTGGATTTAGAAGAACAACTAGTTAAAAAACTTAGAGCCCAAAAACAAGTACATATGTCATTTGATTACTTGAAAAAATATGAATATGCGAAAAAAATTTATTTATTTTATATCTATAAAATTTATTTTGTAACTTAACATTTTTAAAAAAAAAAAGTTTTGGTTTGCCAATTTTAAGTATGTATTAAAATACATTTTTAAACCTAGCTTCAAAAAATTCATCAACTCATTTTTGAAATATTGAATTTAAAAAAAAAAAATTCTCTAGAAAAAATTTTACAAAAAAAACCTTAACTTCAAAATTTGAAGAAAATTGATTCGGTGGTTTAGTCTGTAGGTCGTTATACGGACAGATAGACAGAATTGTGCCACCAACTTTTTTCGTGCCATCGTAATGTCATGTTTGATTGTTATCTCGAAATTTTGTTTTTGCGCGAATCCAAAACTTGCTTTATAGTTCCTACATATATCTGAAGTAAAAATTGCACGGAAAGTCTTGAAAAATGTTTAAAATAACTAATACCGTTTTTGCCGAAATATCAAGGTAACGTAACACTAAGCTTAAAGGCCAATTGCAAAACCCAATTCAAATAAAATCAAATAAATCCTTGATAATAAACTAGTCCCACATAGTTTACCACACATATTTGTCTGGCAATTAATTTTTGAATTAAGATCACAATAATTCTAATGAATTTCTGGATTTTGAATGAATTCTAGTAAATTATTAATCCAATCATTAAATCCTGATTCATTAAATCCAAACATTCAAATCCATTTCCATATTTTTCACGCCTAGGCACCATTTCTAATCAAATCTCATTCTTATTTGTTAGTGCATTTTTTACACTTACTTCATAAAATTGAAATTAAAAAAATACTTTCTAGACATCTATTTGTTTGTCGTGTATTTTCCAAAACTACGAATTTTATTTTTTGTATACATATGAGTTTCGACAGAAATTAGTGCTAAATTCGTAGAAATTCGTAGTTTCTTGGAGGTATGCGAACAGACATTTTATCTTCACCAAGTTTCCTATTTACAATTTAAATATTTTTAACAAAATTCAACAATAAAAAAACTCCATAATCTTTTTTAACAATTTGACAAATTGAAATAATATGATGAAAATGACAAAATGTGAAAGCTAAACAATTTTTATTCAAAATTATTTATTTCACATTGAAAAAAATAATAAAATGTATTTAAAAATTAAATTTATTTACTAAATAACAAATATTAATGACTGTTTCGTGCTTTTTTAATTTTATAGCTCAGAGCTCACTTTATTATATAATATAAATATATTTTGAACTTGTTTCCTTTATTTGTCTAAGAAAAAGAAGATTTATGGTACAAATTTTATCTGAAACTTTCTCGTACTTGATGATTAATACTAATTTTTATCTAAAACGGGTTTTCAAAGGTGACTAAAAAAAGTTTCAAATTTATTTTGTATCTAAAAATATTTTCATGGCGTGAATAATGAAAAAAACCTACGACAAGGTTGTTAAAAATTTAATATATTTCTCATAGAGGAAACCAAAATTCTTTGTTAGTGACTTCACTTGTGCCTGAACTTTGAACTACAAAATAAATATGTAGTTTGATGTAGTAGAACAAATATTTGTAGACAGTGGAAAATAGTTTCAAGTTTAGAGTGATATTTGAATAGATATAGGAACAATTTGAAAAAAACAGTTCATTGACCCTAAAAGAAAATTTTCAACTTAGCTGTACAGCTAAAAAAACTGAATCGTTTTTTTCCAGAATATACAGAAATATATATATTTTAGGCACAACAAAAAACTTTCCAAAACTATAAATATTGGTATAAAACATTTTTCAAGTTTAAACAGTAAATCTAGCTGCAATTTAAATGCCATATCATTTTTCAGCGTATTAGTTTTTCACGTTGGGCGCCATTTTTTTTTTATTATTATTAAATGAATGCTTCCCGATTAAAAAAAATGATTAATCATACAAATCGTTTCATAGAATTTCGTCTCTAGTGGATGAACAAGGAAGTGAAACATTTTAAAAGTAATTAAAATATTTAAATAACGCAAGCGTATTGAATATTAAAATACTCAAGTACTCTAAAGAAATTTTTGTTTTTTAAAGCCCAATTTGTAAGTAAGTGTTTTCTTAAGTTAACTCTTTTAGATAAAAATCGGACTTACCTATTAAATATTTAAATTGTCAATCCTTTGAGTAAGTTATCCATTAAAAAAGAGTAAGCTGAAAATTTGTCAAGCTCTATGTTTTTTCGTTATAGAAGCACACTCACAATCATTAGAAATTCAAGTAAATTTTTTTTTAAACACTTATTAGTTGTTTAATACACACAAAAATACACGAATTTAAGTTCACATTTTCAGTACATGCATACATTTAAAATTTATGTAACATTTGACTTTTTTGATTTGTGTTTTTATTACCATGAATAAATTCAAACCACAACAATAAAATAACCGTTAACGCGCATCCCAGTTCGACGTGTATTTTTTTTTTTAATAAACTAATTTTCCTCCATCAATGTTGGCTTACAAAATTTACATATATGATTCTCGATTCAATCTGTTTCACTTTTTGACACATTTAAGCATGCATTGAAGGACATATTGAAAGGATACGAATAAATTTTGACTAGAAACTTTTTTAGCATATGAATGTGCTAATTAAGCTAAAAAGTTTCATTTTAAAATGAATAATGTAAGTACCGTTTTTTTTTAGACGTGACAAGGAATAAAAGTTTGACGAAACCGTTGTGTTTAGGAACTTTCTGGTGTTAATCTCCTTTCTATCAAATTATTCACTATATGTTTCACTTCCACAAAAGATAGAGAGATATTGGGAAGAAAAAAATTACACACACTTAATCCTGGAAGATCACGACTGATAAAACAGTGTTAGACGTCGCAACGTTCACGAAAAGACTGAATGTGAAGAAGAATTCTGTGCATTCCGGGATGCTTTCACATACGAAAAACAAGATGATTCCTTTGCCGAGAACAGTAGAGAAGCCAGTCAAAAAGCCCCGACTATAAAATCAACCATCGGAGAGCACAGAGAGTTGAAGTGTTCTTGATGAAGACACATACAGCTTGCTTTCATCTGTTTTGAGGTTGGTTATAACAATTACCCTACACTCTAACTTTAAATAGAGGGTGGTATAGTTGTTTGGAATAACATTGAAACGGCGCCGTCGCCATCGCCATTGGGCAATAACAACATCTCTATAGGATACGTAGTAGGATAGGACAGGGAATTATGGAATTCTCATTCATAAAGATATAAGAGTGCGTGTTAAAGCTCTCTATGTAGAGAAGAAGAGAAAATCATTGTTAATAGCTTTAAATGTCTGAAACCTGTTGAATAGAGGGTGTTGTTTGGGTTTGGTTATTTGTTTAATCCCTGTTTCCATCATATACATCTTACTCAACCTCGTTCCTACTTTCATTCATATACAAAACGAGATATAAAGAGAGTTGTTTTCATTTTTTTTTCTGAAATTCATCTCTTGAAGTGGTCCATAATGAGACATGATTACACTTTAGATTGTGCCACCAGTTATATTTCAGGATATTAATCTAAATTTAATTAAACTTAATAGTGAATTGGTTTCTGTTGTCAAAACCACGCAATTCATTAAGCTAATCGTACTCGAAATCCCTTGAGTATCTCAATTCAATTATGAAATTGCAGAAGATACTATAATGAAAGTAAACTTGACAAGACACGCATTCCATGTTAACTTCAAAAGTACCTTATAGCAAAAAAATATGAAAGTAAAGACTGTCATAGTAAACCGCTATGGCAAATGTTATAACATATTATTATGGTATTGTAAATGGAAGAAATAGATCTATCAACGAATGAACTAATTCCCTAATAGGGTTGGATGGCATCATCATTTTTTGTTTTTATATTGTACACTTGGAGGTGGTAAGTTTTTCCAAGGAAAAGTCAAAATAGCAATTTGTATATGGTGTTTGCTTAGGTATTTGTATTTATGATTCAAAATAGCTTTTAATGGCTTTTACTCTTACAAATTGGCGTTTCGTCGAGCTTACCCACTTGGAGTCATCAGTGACATAGTGAGGTCCTTTGTCATACGCAATATGTATGAAGTTCAGTTTAACTTATTTGTATTTCAGCAGAGCAAAATTGTTTGTTTTTTCTTGTCTACCGTGAAAATCTTTTTTCTTTTGACAATAGAATGTAATTTCATTGGTCAAATCAGCTTATTGATAAAAGACTGTCACGTCACTCAATTTTAAGTAACGATAAATTGAAATAATTGAAGTCATTGGGACTACACATACGGGATGATTTCTGGCCGGCAGAAAATAGAGTTTATAGGAGAGGGAAGGTATGAAATACCAGATATTTCACTTCCCTCTTCTATAAACTCTGTTTTCTGCCGGCAGGCTCATTCATTGTTCAAGAAAATCATCAAATTAGGTTTGTTCGTGTACTTTCTGGGCTAAATTTGGCAGTCTGTCAAAATTTGACGAGTGGAGATGCAAGTACAGTAAAACTGTGCAAAAGTACACGAACTCACAGAACCAAAATTTCTACCACTTTTTGAACGTCAATAAAAAGTAAACAAAAAACTTCATAAAAAATCAAGAAAACAAAGCCACATCATTGGAATTTCAATATTAACTTTATATTTTAAAAACAAAATTTTTTTTTTTGTATAATAATCTAGTAATCACAAACTTAGCATTCCAGAAATAAAAAAAAATTAAATACGCTTAAAGCAAAATTTCTTTATTATTAAATAATAGCTTTTTTGTTATGAAATATCAGTTTCTTCTAAAGAAAAAGGTCTTTACAATAAACAAAAATACGAAATTCACTATTAAGTCACATTTTCTGTTTTAAAAATTGATAAATAAATTTGTTTAATTAAAAAAAAACGAAAAGATAAGAAAAGAAAAGCATTTGTACCAAAAAAAAACAAAACTAGAAGTAAAAGTAAACAACAGCCATTTTGTTTTTTGTTGTTGTTCTCAACTCAGAACACAAAACTGACAATTTCTGTCAAAAGAAATTTCTTGGGCAGAATTTGGCAAAAATTGTCAGGAAGGGGAAATATTTTACTCTCTCGCTAGAGTTCTCTTCTGCCAAGAACTACACAATTAGTGTACTTCTCAGTGTTGACTGTCATTTCTAGTTTTTTTTTATATATAATAAAAATTCTATATACTACTGAATTAAATCAGCCAAGTAGAAGACTTAGCATTATGGATTGGACTTGTTGAAATATTGAATCAAAATAGTTTTTTATGGTATTTAGTCCTACAAATTGGCGTTCTGTCCGGCTTACCCACGTGGACTCCTCAGTGACGTAGTGAGGGCCTTGTCTTGGCTGATTTATTTCAGTAGTATAAGGAATTTGTATTATTAAAAAACCTTCTTATAGAAACTATGCCTGGCCCCGGGCAAACAAATTTCCCGCTTAATGATTAGCAATTCTAATCTTGTTGAATATAGTTTACAGTGGATTTTTATAAAAGAATTGATGTAAGTTGAACTGAACTTAATACAAATTGCGTATGACAAGGCCCTTACTACGTCACTGATGAGTTCACGTGAGTAAGCCTGACGAGCGCCAATTTGCAGGAGTAAAGGCCATAAAAAGCTATCGAAACATCCATTGATCTCATATGATAAAAAGGACTTCGATGATTGAGCCAAAATCTCGAACTTTTTAAGCTGACATCACGATATGTCTAGACACAAGTTTTTCTTTTTTAAATATAGTTTAGTTATTTTGCGAGTTTTTAAAGTCGTTTATAGAAAGCTGAACTACATCAGAGAGTATTAGTAAAAATCAGATAGCCTGTTTATTAAGCATTAATTCCCTTTATTTTAAAAATGTCCCTTTATTTTTTTATCGTTAGATCTACTAACATATTTTGATAATAATAAAAAATTAACGTTGTGCGCCGTGCGCCATGCGCCTTGAATTTGGTATTCGCCAAAAATATTCCGCCGAAAATTCGAAATAAAATTTTTGCGTACTATGCCGTACTTGAAGAATAGCGTGCGTTGAATGTGACCCAAAAAATTTGCCCCCTTACGTTCACATTGACGTATTTTTTGCATCTACACAAATATTTCCACCGAATACTTCACACAAAGCAAATTTTAAATGATCTGGATGCGGCATAAGATTTTTGTTACATTTTTAAAAAGAGTATCGTACACCAATTTTTTGTATTTATAAATACACTTTAAAATTAAAAACTTAACCAAAAATTCATTAAAATGTTGGATTTCCAAGAAAGTTAATATTTCCAAAAATTCAAAATTTATTGACATTTTTAAGAAGCTTTAAAATACATTTTTTAATTGAAATCCATTTAAATTGTTTACTTTTTTTAAGCTCTATTTTTATGACTGCAAAATAATAAAATTAACTGGGAGCGGTACGATATCTCAAAAACTAAGATCTGGAATAACAAAGTCTCGCAAATTAAAATTCTTGTTTATCATAATCTCACAATTAAAAAATCCCTTATTTTAGACCATTAGGGGTGTTAGAATTTTGTATATTCAAAATGGGCAATGGTTTTTCTGATCACTTTTTCGAACTATGGTTTTTTTTTACTTAACAACGGTAGCGGGGTCTCAAAAAGAAGCAATAAGGATAAGGGAAAAAGTGGGCATACAACAAATATTAAGCTTGCAGTTTTGAATAATTGTTGTCGTAGGTCAAACTCTCTATAATTAGTCGCTAAGAAAAGAGAGACCAATGAAGTTTCCAAAAACCACTCAGGTAAACACATAATCCTGTCCTGAGTGGTTTTTGGAAACTTGAAGTAACTTGAAGTTTCCAAAAACCACTCAGGTAAACACATAATCCTGTCCTGAGTGGTTTTTGGAAACTTCATCGCTCTCTATCTTCTTAGGGGCTAACTACAGAGAGTTTGACCTATGACAACAATTGCTCAAAATTACAAGCCAAATATTAGCTTTTGTCATTTTGTACCACAGAAATAAACTCGTAATCTTATTTCTGACTCTAGTGATATATAGTTTAAATTAAACGTGTTAAAATTAAAATAACCAAAACTACTTTTAACTACTAACGTGTTTTTATTCAACGTTTATCGAATGCTTATTTATTGGAATATATTTTCTAAATAACTATGTTTATATAATATTAACTGGGCAAAATAAAATCTAACTGTTTAGTTAGAATTTCATTGAATAGACTTCAAATGTATCATCAGAGCCTCACATCGTTGGCACTCACGCGTTAGCTGCTTAACAGCTGTTGCATACTTCCTTTGCTGTTCGACCAGATGCATGAGCTGACTATTCAAAGCATCACGTTTGACTTTTTCATCATCACACTTTTGTAGAACCTTATTGTGTGTCTGCTTCACTCCATCGACAATTGCTTCGAATTGTTTTAGAAATTGTTCTCGTGACTGGGGTGTTGTCATGCCTTCGTGATAGTTTTCATAAATCGAATTTAGTAATGAAAGTTCTTTTTCCAAATACAACTTGGTATCGTCCAGAGTGTTGTATAAAGTGTAGAATTGCTTTGTTTCACGATGTTTGGCACTCACTAAAAAGGTTATTGAATTTACAAAATGGACTTATGTAAAGCGAAATAAGAATGAAAATAAAAGTAAGAACATAATGTTGTCAAGTCAGTACAAGATCCCATCCTAGGTAGACCTTTCGTCATCTAAGTTCAACTTTTAAACGTTAAGAATACAGATAAGTGTAGTTCGACCTAGGTTGGAATTTTAAACTAAGAAAAAGAAAACGAAGGTATTAATAAACTTTCTATGTGTACATCAGCTTGTGAGGGTAGTTCGAAGCCCCTCAGTTGGCTCAACGAGTAGCAATTTTTGTTTTATTGTTCTTACCTTGATTGTAAAGCTCCAAAAATCGTCGTTGATATTGAGCTAATTCAGTTCGATCTGGTACATTGTCAAGTTGACGTTGAATCGCAACTATTCCACGATTTTTTTTTGCTAATTGCAACCTCAGAAGCTGAAGATGTTCTTCCTGTTTGGCAATGATTTCTTTTTCATCTGCAGGATTGTTCTCTGCATTTCGTTGCTCCATTTCTCTGTAAGGTTAATATTAATATAAATCACACAAAAGAATATCTCATACTGGATTTCTTTTTGCAGTCTTTCAAGTTCCTCTCGACACTGTTCCTTATACTCAGCTTCTTCTTTCTTTAATTGCTCGTTCAATTCAACAAGACCTTTGATTTTCTCTAAGACACTAAATAAAACAATTTCTTTAACAAATATTTGTTTGTAAGCGAAGTAAATTACTCACCTCTTATCAGATTTTGCTTCGATTTTTTCAAATTCTTTAATTTCAATCATTAAATCCTTTTCCAATTTTTCTTGTTCTTGAAGTTTTAATTTTTGCTTTTCCAACTCTTGATTAAGTTCTTGATTATCCATTTTAACTCTTTGCAGCTTCTTTTCCAAAACACTTTTCGTATTTTCTAAAGCTTTAACTTGACTCTGCTCAGAGAGAAGCTTCGTATCGATTTCCATTTCTTCCTTGAGATCAGCATAGTGTTTCAGAAGGGCTGCTTTGTCCTTTTCATCTAGAACTGTTGTTTGTGGCACGTCATCCTGTTCAAATTCAAATATGTTAGAAAATATCATATTAAAAAGAATCCAAAGTTAAATGCAATACATATAATTATATTCTATGCCATAGAATCTATAGATATACATTGTTTGTGGAATAATTTCTAAGTGAAAAATTGGAGTGTTTGTTGTGACGTCTAAGTGAATTAAATACATTTATTGTGTTTTTTTTTAAGAATTTTATAAATATTAAAGGAATAATAACAACATTTTGTCTTCTCATTTGATTGAGTGATTGATTTGTTAATCAAACTATAGTTTGCCTGCATCCAATTTTACACAGAGCAGGTTGTTTAATAGAAGCACAAAACATAGAAAAGAGTGGGGTTAATTTAGAAACAACTAACACAAGAAAAAGTGCATTCATACACAAAAATGTTCACATTGATTGAACCTATCAAAAGATTTTGTTTCCCATTTAAATATTAATTTTGTTTTTTTTTATAAATGGATCAAAAAGGTATAGTAGTGATAGAAGGAATAAAATACGAAATCTGAAATAAATGAAACTTCAACTTAACTACGAAGATTAAGAAAATTAGAAATAAAATAACAGTTTCATCTTGATTCCGAAAATTCTGATAATATTGTTCTTACCTTTAGCGAAATGGTTATTTTTTACAGACAAAATTATAGTTGGTAAAATTTTCAATTAAAAATTATCCTTTTACAAGTGGTACGGAATTTATTTTTAAAAATTTAGTCAAATTAGTTTTTAAATTAGTGAAATAAATCGATTAAAAAAATGGAAAAACAGTTATAGCTGTTGGTATAAAACAAGGTGAACAAATGTTCCGAGACAGCCACGCTTTCGAGCTTATATGTATGTATCGCTGTGTTAAGAATCAAAAATGTGTTCGCTTTAGAAAAGGCGATCTTAATAATGGTTCAAAGAACCACGTACGTTACATTAATTTAAGACATTGTTCATCAAAAAACATTTTTACATAATTCTTTCATGCAAATGACACAAACAGGGACACTCATGGGCAACAGTAGAACTTAAATTACTTTGTTGAGGCTTTTAAGAAAAAACTAAGGGTATTCATGCAACTTCGTTAAGCCCTAGATAAGTTTACAAACTGGTTGAGTTTATCTTTTGGTAAATAAACTGTCAAATTTTGTATGGGAAATGATTTACACATTTTGATTAAACCTTTCCAAGGATTTTCTGCGGAAAATTAACTAAACTGGTTAAACTTGACCAAACGTCACTGTGAATCTTAATCTGATTGAATTACCTTGCATTTAATCAAATGTATACAAAAGTTCATTCATGCAAGCTTTGCGTTAATTTATAATTTTACGCAATTTGTAAACTTACAAAAATGGATAAGTAAAAAATATTGGAAGCAGTGATATGCTAATATTTTGTTTAATGAACGCATCTGCCAGAGGTCCCCTCTTGGGAGAATATTCAGGAATCGACTGACTAATTGAAGGGGGATTCATTAGTTATTCTTAAGATGCAGAAGTTATGTACAATACCAACAGTTCTAGTCTTAGAGCTGACAATAAGTTTTAAGTGTGGATGAATAACCAAAATATGGGTCTGTAGGTGCATGTGTCTTTACATCGAATACAAAAGTTTGGTTTATTGTTTACACTCTTGTTCAAAATATGGGAAATGATGCTCTTACTTTTCTAAGTCAAAATAACTATATTAATTTTAATCTTTTAATTGATTGAATTCAAGATATAAACTATTTAGGCACAGCATATCGTGAGATATTTGAAGATTTACGAAATATCAAAAATTAACTAACAAAAACTCCAAAATAAGCTCATATTTTGAGTTATATAATTCGGATCGTCAAAATTCAAGTCTGTGGACTTACCCTGAGGTCACACAAGCCATGTACTAATAGGTACATCGACACTTTTCTTACTCGCTCGCCAGCTGCTCTTTAAAGCCGATTAAGAAGCGAGTGATTTGACAATTTATTAATTTATGTATGTACCTACCCAACTCGTTAGCGACTATACTCAATCGAGTGGCCTCAGGGTTAAATAAAATGGCATTTGTTCTATTTCTTAAACAAAACCTGAAATATTTAACAATATTTACTCATCCGAAAAATATAAAACACAGCAAGAAGTTTTTTTCATGTTTCAACTATTCATAAATAAAAAGTAAACAAAAAACATTGGGCTAGTTCAGAAAATTAATATCTGGCAAAAAAATTGAGCAAATGAAATTAAATTTTTTTCTTCAGTATTTAACATTTTAATATCAGGATTGAGATATTTTTTTAATATCAGGATTGAGACATTTTTTAAGTTAAGGTTTCTGAGACTACTGTTAATTTTTTTTTTGCGAGGATCTTTTTATAGACTGAGTTGGAGTAGAAGCCTAAATTAAATTTCCTTTCTAGAAGTTAAAACTAGTCTCCTTCCTTTTCTATAAGGTTCAACTGGAACAAAAAATATTTGAGCAAGCGAATCCATAAATTTCAGTCTCAGCTTTTTGGAAAGGAGTTAGGAATTTACTGAGGAATTTTTTCACATTTATCTTAAACGTGAACTGTTTGTAAGTCTTTCTCGATGTTTCTATCTATTTCAAAAACTAACCCCCAGTTGCACAGTCTCGTTTAAGCCTTGAACATGTTTCAATTTTTTCACTGAACTAAAGTTCAAACCAAAAGTGGAGTTTAAACTCGCACTGCGAAACTGGGGGTAAAAAGACCTTAAGCATTGAATAATATCATATTTTAGGGGGAATTAATCGAATCTAAAATAGTATCTAAAAGGTAAAAAAACAAAAAAATACAAATTAAATTTACGAACAACTTTAACGAAGTTACATTATACATTTTAAATAAACACACACACACTTACAAAATTTGAAAAGTAGCAACAACACAACAAGCAAAGTAGTTTCCATTTCCTATTTAGATATTTGAACGTTTGTTTTTTTTTTTTTTTTGTCAACGGACATTTATAGACAACACATTTTCATTTCAATAAAAATGACAATTAACATGTACAAATTTGACTCTTTTTTTGATTTTCTTACGGAACAAAAATGTTGAATAGGAATGAGTTAAAATAGAAAGGATAAAGACAGTTTACCTCATTGGCAACGTATAGGTTTTTAAGCAGCTGGTCAACATCGATCTGCAATTAAATTTGTTTTTTTGTTGTTTTGTTTGTTTGGCGTGTCTTTTAGCTGTTCATTTTCACATATACAAATGAAGTATTTAAAGCTTGCGAATATAGATAAAAATATTTCAAGTGTTTTGTCTGTGAAGCTTTTTTTGGAAAATAAAAAAATATTTCTAATGCGAAACAAAATTACATGCAACGCATTTTATAAAAGAAACAAATAAAAAAAAAAAGAATAACAGTACAGCAAACCAAAACACAGATTTAGCTCACTGAAATTGTGATGAAATGAGCTTCTCTGTTTGAATAAAAAAAAATTAGTAAATTTCAAATATAAGCAAAAATTCAAAGCTTGGGACAAAACGATATTATTATCAGCCATAACGAATCACCTCACGCTCGACAATATTATCGTCGAGCTCTGTTCCAGCAGATTGTGAATCATCCGAATTTTGGGATGGATTTTTATTGGAAATTAGAGCTGGATACACTCCTTTGTTGCCGTATTCGAGCAGAGTTATCCGCACTCGGGTTTTCTCATCTTCGTTGCCAGTTTCTTTGCGTTTGTACTGTCGATGGGGACTATACATGTCCTAGAATGGGTTTAAAGAGTAAATTTAAAAGTCAACCAACATAATATTGTATAAATCAATAGTAAACCTGAATTCGCTTGATATTGGCAGATGCTGTACGCATTTTTTGAAGATTCTCCTTGTCAGAGTTGTATTGAAAGTTATTGTGGAATTGGCTCACAGCAAACGCCTTTAGTTTCACTGCTCGTTCTGCACGATTTTCCACCTAAAAGTCTTTCTTTAATAACATATTTGCATTCGGGCAATAAACGCTACTTACTGATTTCTTTACCAGCCATTGTATGACTGGGAAAATGCTTATAAATTCCAAACCTTGAATCTGATGTGGTTCAATCAAATAGGGGCATTTCATTTTAGGCAGCACTGAGACTATTTTCTCGACTAAAGCACTGAAAATTAAATAAATTACTTTTGGTTATTTGGCAACTTTAAGAGAACACAGTTACATTTTTTGGCCAATTGTGAGATTCTCATGGAATAAAAGATCCACATCAACGTCATAGTCACAGCATTCGATGCACCAAGTCATTCCGCCTACAATTTTATCAAATGGTGATAAGCCCTTGATGCGGGCACGATAGTAGCCAGCATTGACTAGAATCTCGAATATTTCTTGCTGCTTGGCATTTTGTTCTTCGTCTTCACGACGCTCAACCTTTTAAGGACGAGAGTTTTGAGCTCAAACCACATCATTCATTAATTTTGTATATTTCTTTTTACTTACTTGAACTTCCTTTCCATCGGCATCGAATCGAGTGGCCAACTTAATATTTGGCAAGGCTTTTGCAAATATTTCGCGATTTGCCATAATTTTTTAATTGAAATTGTTGAAAATTATTAAAAATAAGATTTTCAGGAAACAGGAAGAAACAAACGGCACCGCACCACACAGCTGATTTTTGTTGTCAACCCAAACCCTACAAATGCTATGACCGGTTGTAATGGCCGCGTTCCGCTGACTATCAGAGAAGTGATCCAAGTCGGTATTTATATGACCCAATTTTTCCAATGCGATTTTTGTTTTTGTTGGTAGAAAGAAATTGAAAACCAATGTATTTCAACGAAAAGATCACCACTGAAAAAATAGGGTCATGTAAATGCAAGGCATTAGTTGTTGGCATTTCCTCATTTTTATTTCCCTCCTATTCTGATCACAAACAAAAACACGTAAAAACATGTAAGTACATATTAATATGACGGCATTAAGTTGACTCAATTTTGACACATTTTGAAATTACAAAAGTAATAATATTTTTTCCCGCTAGAGCAGTTGTTTTGTGAACAAAATATACAAATTTTTCCTCAACCAAAATTTAAGCTTTCTACATCATTTTTATAAGTTTTCTAGTGAGAAAATCTATCCCAAAATAAGTATAAACAATTTCCCTTTTGTAGTTTTTTCACTTTTTTGGCTTATGTAGTCAGGGTTTAAGGTGCCAGTTTCAAAAATTAAGGAGTGCTATTCCTTAATTTTAAAAAATTTTAATGATTGATTTTGAGACAAGGTAAAATCACTTTATTTTGATGCCAGAATAAAGCTAATTTTCAAACCACAACAAAATGTTGACGAAGCCCTTCAGATAAAATAAATTTTATTATTTAAACTAAACCAATGAAGTATTCAAAGTAATTTTATAACAAGGGTATACATTCAACAGCGTTAAGTCGTCACAAACGTTGTAAAGTTGTAAACGACGTAAATATGCCAAATTTTCCATAATTCGGACAGAATTATGAAGTTTAAAACGTTAGTACGTTCACGACGGTTTTACACTAGGCGTGTTTTATTGTAAAAGTTATAGCTAGCACAGTAAAATTTCACTTTGGCAAACAACAAAAAAACAGAAAAGTGTCAAGGAATAAGTAAGTTAAAAAAGTAGATATAAAAGTTGAGATAAAGTTTCGTTAAGTTTCTCTTATGTTGCGTCAGACTTATTGGGTTGAATATAAAAGTGGGTATAGCGTTTATTGGTGTTTGCATTGCTGTGCTAGCTATGAATACCAATAAAATGCGCCTACTGTTGTATGAATACCCTTAAGCCTCTCCCAAACCGACGCGAATGCGGAGATTCGCAACGAATCCTTCACAATAGTATAAAATATGACAAATTCCCAATGCTAAACAACAACAAAAAATCGTCATCGCTCCGCACTCGCATTGGTTTCGGAGAGCCTTTATAGTTTTGATATTTATTAGAATTGTTTTTTCTGCTTTTAATAAATAATTTCCGAAAAGTACTACTTGAATCACATATGATTTACAACAACTTTTGACACCTTATGTGTATATCCTGTTGCAAGGTTTTCACGGTAGAATGTCCCCTTTCACACGAAGAAACAGGTTGCTGGAGATTTTTTTGACGTTTTCTTTTAATTTCCTTAAAAATCTCTTGTACTTTTCACACAAGGAAACAAAATCTAGGCAATTTTGAGATTTCCTGCAATTCTCTTGGTTGAACGCACCTTAACCGTAGATGTGAAAGGAAATGTCAAAAAAAAATCTCTTCAAATCCTCGACCGGTGGAGATTTTGTTCACCCCTCTTTCCTTCTGCCCTTCTTACCCAGGAACTGAAAGTTGCTAGCAACTCAGTTTGCTCGTGTGAAAGGGGACAATACTGCTTCCAGTCGTCAATACAAAATATGTCTGAACGCAATCATCTAGCACTTTAACAAATGACCTCAGACACACCCATCCCAATGTATTATTTTTTACCATACAGAAACAAGCTTCTGGCAATACTCTTTACGTCACTCATAACGAATTTTGTCAAAAGCAGAGTGAAAAATTTATTTCGCCAAAGATCACCGCAGAGTGCGAAAGAAAAAACCATTCACTCGTCTTGTCTTTAAAATAAAATATAAAATAGCAAGTTAAAGTGCTTAATTACACCTAATCCAAAATTTGAATAACAAAAATTTAGATAAATTACTATTTTTCAATTTATTCTGATTCAATAAACTCTTGAAAGTCAACCAGTTCCATTTAAAAGGAAAATTTATCGATTAGTTTCGAAGTATTCTTTTTTTGTGAAAGCTAAGGTTTTATATATCGGTGTTGTTCTTTTCTTAAAGAGCGAGACAAAACCAATTTTGAGGCAAATAATACATTCTGCCGTTTTATATTTTTTTAACTTTTCTTTTTGGTGTGTATTCGTGTAATATTCGTCGTCGTGTTTTGTCGTGGCTCGTGTTGGTGTGTTCTCTGTTCTTCTTTTCTCTGTCGGTCAGACGAATCGAACGGCAAACGAAATTTTATAAAATTTTCTTTTCGCCTTCGCGACGAAGTATTCTGAGTGAGACGTCCCCCTTCGTGCTGCGAACAAAGGAAAAATCGAAAAAAATCAATTATCCTTTTTGCCACACAAATCCATAAACTGCGATTCGTTAGAAAATAGAAACGTTATTTATATAAAATTTTCTAGTAAAATTAAATTCCGTCGACCGACATGTCTGCCGAACGGGAAATCCCTGCGGAGGACAGTATCAGGGTGGTGTGTCGTTTCCGACCTCTCAACGACAGCGAGGAAAAAGCTGGATCCAAGTTCGTAGTAAAGTTTCCCAATAGCACCGAGGAAAATTGCATTTCTATTGCTGTAAGTACTAAATCTAATCTAATCTGTCCGTCTGTTCAAGTATTATTCTTATTTTCAAATGATTAGTTAGGCTATTTTGCATGTGCAAAAAAAAAGTTTTTTCTTCCCCCGCCCAAGTTTTTGTATGACAAGTGAATGAGTCATCATCCCCGCAAAGCCGCAAATTAGAGAAAATACAAAATTACGTCTGCCACACGGATGGAGTCTTACATAGCTGCAATCAGAAGCAGCTCCATTATATTGTAGTCTGTATCGCTGTATCTATAGGAACACCTCCATTTCATACAAACTCAACGTAACTTTGCTTAAAAATAGATCGATTACTGGTGGACTGAATGATGTGGAAGTCGGGTTCTTGGGCTAGGGAGTCATCAATCCGACTTTTCTTTCCTTCCAATTGTTTTTTTCCACTTCAAATTCTATTTATATTGTGATCTCATTATGTTTCATTTGCTTTCTGGAGCAACAGCAGCGGAAGACGTTTAGTCATATTTGTGTTACAATTTCTAGATTAATTGCTTGGTTTTGCATATACCTATGGAAATATTAAAAAACAAAAATGATAAATAAATAGACAGAGACAAAGTGTCGTCAGACTCACCAATTAGAAGATCTGGTTTGTCTAGAGTAAATTTTGAATTAATGTTTTTCCAATAACAAACTACGTTTTGAATAAATTAGAAAGATACCTTTTTTCTTTAAGTTTGTTTTAATACACGAAAGTTTGCTTTGCATTTAGAAAGGAAAACATTTTTTCCATTGCCACAAAGATATACCTGTACAAGTACTATATGTACTTTATCATACTATGTCCTCTTTATTCATTCAAATCTGACGAACGATGACTCTGGAGATTCTTTTCTATTATAATGATTCTATCTGCAAAAAAAAATATTTGATGTAAGCAACTTATTGTAGGTTTTTTTTTTGCATTGAGAAGCACTGCAGCAGCAACTGTAAATATAATATAGGTAGTGTATGAGAACACACTGTACGACAACCTTTCTTCTTCTCAAGGGGATTAAGTGCATTTGTTGTAGTACCTATTAAATTTTAGGTCTTTGTCAAAGTTCTTATGAATCAACCTGGTAAGATTATTCATAATTTATAGGTAGTTGATAGTACCTAATAATTACACATTAATATTTAACTTTGTGTATTTAGTAACATTCGAAACATTATTTTTGTTATTACACAGCTGTAGTTAAAGAATAAAATA
Organism: Dasysyrphus albostriatus; assembly: GCA_946251815.1. NCBI lineage: Eukaryota > Metazoa > Arthropoda > Insecta > Diptera > Syrphidae > Dasysyrphus > Dasysyrphus albostriatus. Next base: position 14,135,236 of record OX276337.1, read on the forward strand.
GAACAGAAAAGCAGGTAAATTTGATTTAAAATGGCAGGGAATTAGTGATACATGCATTAATTCTTTTTATTTAAAAAAAATGTATGGTTTGCTACTAAAATTGAAGATTATTCTAGATTAGTTAGACTCAAATCTAAATGTAAAAATGCAATCTTGGGTGCCTACTTTCACTTTTGAAAGAACATGATATAAGACGCCACAACTCAAATATATATAAAACAAAACACATTTATATATTTGTTTCATATGTGGTACCTAGCCCAAAATAATTTGTTTGTAGGTACCTACCTACCCACCTACATACAAACATCGCATACCGAATGCAACACTTATGTTTCGAATCAGTGTCTTTGTCAATTAGTTCATTCAAAACTATTCACTACATAGAATTAGCCGTTTTAGTGCATTTTTATCTTCTCTTAAAAAAAGATACAATTTGGTATATTATGTATTGTTGTTGTATTTAACATGAATTTTTTTCAAGTAATGATTATTACACTTAAAACAAGGCTATTGACATAGTACACTAATTTAAGGCACGACGCATACCGCATAATTAAAAAAAAGCAAAGCGAAACAGAAAACCACATTTGTTGTCCATAGCTGGAACTTGGTTCGAAAACAACAGAGTTCCAAAAAACAAAGTTTTGAATACAACAAAATTTTAAAAGAAAAAGTTAAAAAAGTTTCGGAAGACAACATTTTGAAAAACACTATGTTTCCAAAATTATAATTATAATTTCCATGGTTTTCTAATTACGACAAGTCGATGTTGAAATGAATTGAGGAGTGAGGTATATATATTAACGAAGTTATTCTTATTTGATGAACTATGTATGCCATTATGCATACATCATTATGGAATATGATGTCGTTAAAATTTCCGCCGCGGCTTTGCATGGTGATCCGAATCCATGATGGAATGGATCCTGGCTTTTATTGTTATAACCTTGTGTATATCAATTTTGAGGGTGACTGTCGATAAGCCTAGACCTGCACCATGACCATTTCACATCCTCCGTGAAAGATAACCCTAACTTCAAATAATTCGTGCAAAATTTCGCTTGTGTAATCACGTAGTTCTGTCTTTTTTGAACCACATTTTGATAAATTCTATTTCATCCAATTTGTACATACAGAAATTGTTTTTCATTGGTCGGTTAAGGTATCCGTTGACTGTTTTAGTTTTTCCTGTTACCTAGTCATTTGCACTTTGAGTCAATCGTGTAACTTGCCATTGAAATTTGATATCAGTGACTGAAAAATAAACTGAAGATTAATAAAAAAAAATATTGGAAGAACCGTTTGTTAAAAAAAAATTGATAAAAATTTGTCAACCAATTTATTTCAGTGAAAGAATTTAATGTTTTTTCCGAGGTAGAAGAAGTAGAATAACGCAAGAAGCCTCGCATGATCTCCAACCGCTGAAATTGAAATACTAAATATTATTTATATACCTACCTATAAGTTCCAGATAATCGTTAGAATTTTATCGAACCAAGGAATTATCAAATAACTTTCCTTAACATTCAAATTTCATGTTTTGAGTTCGTTATTGTTTTTTTTTGACGATTTTAAACTTTTAACTGCCCTAAAAATAAAAAAAAGGAAATACATATTAAGAAACCATTGTTTAAATTTTTTCTGAATTGTTATGCGTTTACATTTTTATTTATAAAAATAATATTTATAAAAATAATATTTAATCTTTCTATTGATTGTTATCTAAATCCACGGAAGTAAAGTTTTATTGATTGACGAAAAAAAAATTCATCGTGCCATTGAAAGTTATTTTGCATTAGCTTTTGACTAAGGTTTATTTCTTCGTCATAGTTTTTATGATTTTGAATAAATAAACTCAATTAAGTAACAAAAAACAGTAGAGAATATCCAGTAGAAATGATAACATTTAAAACACCTCCATGTGTATGACATCATACTCGTACTAGCGAGTGAGAAGATTTTTTGTTTGTTTTTTTTTTTTTCTTACTCAACTTCAACACTCAATTGTGAAAGGCAATTATCCCAAAGTTTATCTCAAAGTTCAACAAAGTGTTGCTGTCTTCCTTTTTACCCACAATAACTGGTTCTATCTAAGTCAGTCGGCAAATGTTGACCCAATGATTCGCCAAGGGAAATAATAAAAATCCAAAAATTGTTCTTCATTATTTTTTTTCGGCTTTTTTTAAAAAGCAACAACATACATTTACATATATGTACCTATATTATGACCGCAGAAACTGGTTTTCTTTTGCATTGTAGGTAAATTACTTAAAGTCTAGGTAAAGCCATCTGCTGCATCTAGCCACGAGTTGAACAGAAGAGGGAGCGAATGTCATGAAAATGCACATTCAAGCGAAGCGAGACGCACATTGCATCCGATTGTTAACCAAGAATTTCTTATTTTATTCGTATAAAAAGCAGCACGGTTTGTAGAGTGTCGATAATTTCGAATGATGACGCCTACGTTCGTTGGCATGAAACAACAAATTTCACACTTGAAAACATTTTTTGTCTGATACACCAGTTAATAAAAATGAAATAAACAATTTCTACTTCTTTACTTTTCTTATTTTTTTCTGAAATACATATATACATAGTTAAATGATTATAAACCATCTTTGTGAACTCTTAATATACGTTATACACAAAACTACACACCCGATTTTTAAAATCGTACAAGTGTGTATTAAATTTGAAGTAATTAGATTGTAAATATATTGTACACCGATTAAATAAGCTCTATTCAAAATAAGTGAAAATTATTCAAAGCACTTGATCTAATTTAATTGACATTTACATGCATGGGATTTATACTTAACAACTTTACTAAGTTAGATCGAGGCAAACTATAATTTTTCCTAACGCAATTCTATTTTTAAATGAGTATATTTATATTATGTTGTTGTGTTAATAAGCAGTTACAAAAAAATAATTATAAACTTAAATCTCTGCTTGAACACAACAAAGGTAAATGTTTTATAATTTATACTTGAACACTCTCTATTTAATGTGTTAAGCTTTCACCTTGATGCCTATATCCTCTTATGTAAACAATTTGGTTCACTTCTTAATGGTACTTTGGGGCGCGAGTTATTAAATTTTTATTTCACTAACCAAAGCCTTAAGGATGTAAAGAAGGCAGCAAAAAAAGCGTAAACTAAAATGTTTTTCATTTAAGCTTCGTAAGAAAAACGATTTGAAAATGTATTCAGCTGTTAATATTTAACTTTTACAATATTTACTCGTTTATGTATGTTTTGTTTTTGTTTTTTGAAGTGTTTTTTTTTTTCATATAGGCATATAGGGGTTGAGTATATGTGTACATACATACATACATATATCTTGGAAGTTGAATGATTGTGGAAATGGGCGAACAGACAGAATGAAGTAAAATATTGGTTGGGACCAAAGTAAATTTAACACACCACGGAGAATGATGAATTGTAAGGAAACAATTTGTATATTTTCAGGGTACCTAAGTCAAAAACAATAGGGAAAGTCGTTGTTTTTCCTTAAATTAGTATTGAAGAAAATTTATCGTATTTAGGACTGTATGGGTAAGTGATTTCTATACGGACGTTAAATCGTTTGCGTGAAGCTACTCATCCCCATTTACGGTTACTGGATTTTTCTTCACATACAAATAGATCCCTTTTTTTCCCCCATTTTTTTCAGAACCCATTAAAACCGCTGTCAGGAACTTATAGCTTGTTAAATATTTATGTTAAGCTTATGATTGCGAATAGGTATATTTATTAATTTCATAAAATCTAATTTCAAAATGGCATAGGTACTTGTTAATACATACTTATGTACTTGGTTATTACATTTTTTTAAAGCTAATATTGGTTTCTGTTGATAGTTCTGCTTTTAATCTTTTGTCTTACACAACGGAAAAACTGCTGTTTGTTAGAAGCTTCCACTGTTGTGGGTTCTACTCGTAGTTTTGAGAAATCGTTGAAAGCTAAGGAGCTTTCGTACCTCTTACTTTTTCTATGATTACTAGTAGTCAGAAATGGAGAAGTTTTACCCTACAAAAGTTCGGGTAGTTCTAAATGTTTGTTATGTTGTCAAATTGCCACAACCACGCCTACCCCCCAAATTCCTGAAAAAGACACAAAAAATTGACACTATTTTCAGGTGTTTGCATTTAACTTATGTATGTATTTTAACGAAAAAACAAGTATGCAAATTTGTAGTTAAAAACATGAATTTTCAATACTTAATTCTGAATTGGCCGATTGAAAATACTGATGATCAATAAGACTTTAAAAATTTTGTTTATTCATTTAGTATTATATATTACTGTAAACAAAATTGCTAAAAAATCAGTAATTACTTAAAAAAATAAAGTTACAAGACGTATTTTCACTAAGCAATATTCATGAACTTTTGAAAAGGTGGTACAAAAAAAATCATTAATATTTCTATGATAACTAAGAAGATAGAGAACAATGAAGTTTCCAAAAACCCCTCAAGTAAACACATTATCATGAGTAGTTTTTGGAAACTTCTTTGCTCTCTATCTTCTGAGTCACTAACTACAGAGAGTTTGATCTATGACAACAATTGTTCAAAATTGCAAGCTAAATATTTTTTGTGTGCACACTTTGTCCCTCCGACCAATAGGTATTAAAATAAATCGATGCAAAAAATGTACGAATTTTTCACCTGTTCGACACGGCTATTATTGATATGAAATACAATGTTACGCAAATAAAGTGAGGTACTTTTTATGTTTTTGGCTCTCAGACTATAAGCTCAAAATGCAAACGTTTTTCTCTGATTTATGTACATATTACACTAACTATATTAAAAATATGTATTAAAAAAGTAACTTGAACTATGAGAATAAGTACGCGCGAGTCAGTCGTGCATTTTATTTGTAAAAGATTAACAAAGTCTATCGGCAACTCACCAAATTTAAAGTTTATTATTAATCTCTTCCTAATTCTTATTCTAACTGATTTTTCTTCAACAAATTAATTCATTTATCCCTCTCTGGCAATATTCACTGTGAATAAAATAACAAAGCTCTAGCTGTTTCAACGGGAAGTTTAATGTCGATTGGACTTAAAAAGAACAATTAGATTAACAATCGACACGCTACCTACTAATGTTCATACACATTGTAATTGTACATAAATATATACCGTACACATTCATATGCATTACCAGATTTCCCATTAAAATAACACATTCAAACCAATATGCATGTAAGCTTTATTAATATATATAAATTTCAAATTAAAAATCCAATTAAATTAAAGAGCAGCCATAAATTGCATAAGAAAATCCTTGAACTTTTTTCAAAGTGTCTACCTAAATAATTTTGTTCCTGACAGGTTATAGCTACCTGAAGTCTCCTTTATTTTCTGCCAAGAACTTTTCCTATTGCCAAGTTATAAGAGTGTGTTGGAGATTTATGCCATTGTGTGAAGCCTTATGAAATAAAAATTTCCTCAGGCACCATAGATGTAGCCAATTAAACAAATGCAAACAATGAACAAAGGATATACCTACTACTGAGTAGAAGGGCGTTTAAAATGTATGCCACTCCAAAGTAGTTATACATACATTACAAACGCAAAATAACACCAAACTCTTCTACTATCTTCGTTGCGCGTATTAACTGTTTTGACTTTTACGAAATTTTCATTTAACTGCATGCATTTTGATGCACTTGGGTGCCTCCTGCCTGCTATAACATTAACATCGCGGTGTTCGAAGAAAAAGTAAGAAAATTTAAAAAAAACGTTCCGGTTTAGTAATTTTAAGGGAAAAAAACCTCAACGAACACGAAATGATTATTTTCTCTATTAATGACGTTTAATTGTTATTGGTCAGTTAGGTTCAAGCTTTTTATATTTGTATATATACATACCTACCTTAAGTTACATGAAAAGCATGAGTGATTTTCGCAACAACAGAAAATATATCACATAAACTCGTGTTCAGACAGCAAAGTGCCAATCCCAAATGACGTGTTATTGCATCTTTTCTAAGGCTATTGAACCTGTGGTCTTATTGAGTAGTATTTAATGGCATTCCTAGAGCATTATTTACACCTATGCGGTAAAAATCGATATCTATCGTTACATTTCAACTTCAACCATCATAGGTCAGTCGGGAAAAAATAAGTATTAATGTGTCAAGATAGCAATAAAAAATATATAGTTTAGAAGCAAGTAAATACTTTAGTCTTTGAATACTTTTAATAGATTTTTGTTATGTATGTATGAGTTTCAAATTTAGTTTAGTATTTATTTCTTTTCTAACGATTTTAACGCCATTGCTTGATTCCTGTAGATTTTAAAAATACTCTATCATTGTTGGTAGTGTACATAAATAAAGGCATCATTTATTTGGTCGCCATTTTACGTACTTGGCCTTATTGTCGTCCTTTGAATTGTTTTACCTACCATAATTATTGCATTTTTTGTTGACAGTTTTCTTTTTTAGAAAAAAATGTTTCTGTTTTTTCTGATGGATGTCCTAAATATGTAGGATATTTAAAAAAAAAAAACAAAATTTAATTTTTTTGGTAAGTTTTGGATTCGTCCAAAAAAAATTTCGAGATTAAAATCAAACATGACATTACGATAATAGAGAACTCGAAATTGGGTTGCACAATTCTGTTTGCTGTCTGACCTACAGCCTAAGCCACTGAAGCGATTTTCTTCAAATTTTGAACTTTTTTTGCAACTATCCAGCGGGGGAATTGAAATATTTGTACCTACAAAAACGACGGTACTTGCCATGCAACCATTTAAGAAAAGCTTATTTTTGAGAACGGCTCCTATGTGCTCTTTCTATTTTAGCTTTGCATCCAGTCATTCCAAGGTATTGGGCAGTATTGGAGTAAGGTACTGCTGTACTGTTTATAAAAATTGGAAAACTGTTAATTTTTTTTTTTTAAGTTTATATGCGTCGATTTTATTTCATATTCGCCATTTTTGCGTCCAATCATTAACTTTATCGACTACATTTTGACGTTTCTGTGTAGCATTCGTAAGGGATTTATCTGGCCCCAATATTGCAGTATTATCAGCAAAGGTGGCCATGAAAGCGTTGATGTCTACTGGATATCCCTTGTATATAACAGATACAGGGTTGGTCCTAGGACACTTGATTGTGTACACCGGCTTCAATTTTCTTTAGTTCCGAGTAATTTTTGTCGTACCGTACCCTAAAAAGTCGGTTTTTAACGTAGGATTTTAGTATTTCGTAGTTCTGCCTGGGAATATCCCTATGCAGTTTGTACTCAAGTCTCAAGTGCCAAACCTTATCAAAGGCTTGACCAACGTCTAAGAATATAGTCGAGCATACTTAGTTTTCTCCAAAGTACCTTTTCCACAACATCCTTAATCCGATGCACCAGTTTATTTCTAAATCCAAACTGATGGCTCAGAATTATTCTTCTTTCTTCTATTATTTGGCAAGTCTTTTTCAGGAGCAGTTTTTCGAAAACTTTTGCCATGATTAGTATAAGCGATACAGGTCTGTAACATGTTACTTCTGTTGGTGGCTTACCTTGTTTAGGTATAACAATGACTTCTGCAATTTTCCAATAATGTGCCCACATATCTTAGTTTAAGGCATGCATTTATTATAAAGTGGAGTTTTTTTGAAGGCTATTGAACGCATTTCTTTCAAAACCTGAGCAGTTATTAGATCGTACTTTGGCGATTTTTTGTTAGACAACTTATGTTGACACAAAGCGTGACAAAAGAAATTTCACATCGGTCGTTTCTATCAACAAACTGTAAAGGATCCTATAGCTGTATTTGCTGGGAATGGCTTAAAAACATTCGCGAGATGTTCAGCGAAGAGATCAGGCTTTTGTTTCGGGTGTCCGATCCATTTACCATCTTTACTGGCGGGTTTTGTGTCTGTGGTCTTTTTAGGAGCTTAGCTGCTTTCCATACGGAGTATTTGGTAAAAGAATCCGCCGATAGACTATTTAAGAACCTACTAAGTGAATCACTTTTAAACTCAAAGATTCTTTTTTTAGTTCGATTAGTTCCTACCTTCTTTTTGATAAAAAAAAAACTACCAAAATCAGTTATATATTAAAGTTACCTGCCGGACATTTTGTTGTAAAATGACATATCAAAGAGTTATTGAATAAAAACGAAACCAATCTCTTTTTCAAAATGGCGACTCTTCCCTAAGCTCGAAAATCCCGAAAACTCATTTTTATAATGAGGAGGCGAAAACAAACAGATTCAATAAACAAAATTTTGTCCATCGAAAAATGCGATTTCATGCCTGTTTTTGTTTTGTTTCATATTTTAAAAGTTCTTAATTCCAAGCAGCTTGAACCTAAGAGCAAGTATGTGCGATCTAGTTGTGCATTTTATTTATTACCTTTTAGGTCTCACCTTTTCATTCTTAAATGAATGGTTAAAAATCGTGGTGCTTTTTATTCTTTTTAATTACAAACAACTTTAATAATTTCTATTTTAATTATTCATGTTTTTTTTCAGGGAAAAGTCTACTTGTTTGACAAAGTTTTCAAACCCAATGCATCGCAGGAAAAGGTTTTCAATGAATCCGCCAAGTCGATTGTTACGGATGTCCTCGCTGGTTATAACGGCACAATCTTCGCTTATGGACAGACATCTTCTGGTAAAACTCATACCATGGAAGGTGTTATTGGTGATCCTGTTAAGCAGGGTATCATTCCGCGTATTGTGAATGACATCTTTAATCACATCTACACAATGGAAATGAATCTTGAGTTCCATATTAAAGTTTCGTACTATGAAATTTACATGGACAAAATTCGTGATCTCTTAGATGTATCCAAAGTTAATTTGAGTGTACACGAAGACAAAAACCGTGTGCCGTATGTTAAAGGTGCCACTGAGAGATTCGTTTCTAGTCCAGAAGATGTCTTTGAAGTTATCGAGGAGGGAAAATCGAATCGGCATATTGCTGTCACAAGTAATGATATTAAATTTAATTTTAAGGCCCTTAAATTTATTTAATTCCTTCTTATTTTATTTTTTTTTAGACATGAACGAGCATTCATCGCGTTCCCACTCGGTCTTTCTGATCAATGTTAAGCAAGAAAATTTAGAAAATCAAAAGAAACTTTCTGGTAAATTGTATTTGGTGGATTTGGCTGGTTCGGAGAAAGTTTCAAAAACTGGTGCCGAAGGTACTGTCCTAGACGAAGCAAAGAACATTAATAAGTCACTTTCTGCTCTTGGTAATGTTATATCAGCTCTAGCTGATGGAAACAAGACGCATATTCCGTATCGTGACTCAAAGTTGACAAGAATTTTACAAGAATCCCTTGGAGGTAACGCCAGAACGACAATTGTGATCTGTTGCTCTCCGGCAAGTTTCAATGAATCTGAAACGAAGTCAACACTAGACTTTGGTCGTCGTGCCAAGACTGTTAAGAACGTTATTTGTGTCAATGAAGAGCTAACAGCCGAAGAGTGGAAGCGGCGTTACGAGAAAGAGAAAGAGAAAAATGCCCGTCTCAAGGGAAAGGTGGAGAAACTCGAGCTGGAATTGGCCAGGTGGCGTGCCGGTGAGACAGTCAATGCCGAGGAGCAAATTAATATGGAGGATATAATGGAAGCCAGTACACCAAATTTAGAAGTAGAAGTTGGCGAAACTACTCCAGTTCCAGCCACACCAGCTGCCAACCTTACAGCAATGAATGGTTCGATCAGTGGCGATGAGCGCCTCCGTCTTGAGGCAGAACGTGAACGACTCTACCAGCAATTAGATGAAAAAGACGAAGAAATCAACCAACAGAGTCAGTATGTTGAGAACTTAAAGGACCAGATTATAGAGCAGGAAGACTTGATTGCCAATGCTCGGCGCGAGTATGAAGCACTGCAGTCAGAAATGGCGAGGATACAGCAGGAGAACGAAAGTGCAAAGGAGGAAGTAAAAGAGGTGCTACAAGCCCTGGAAGAACTTGCAGTCAACTATGACCAGAAGTCGCAGGAGATCGATAATAAAAACAAGGAGTTCGATACGCTCAGTGAGGAACTCCAAACGAAGCAAACTCTGCTAAATACAACAACATCTGAATTGCAGCAGCTGAAGGATATGTCGGCGCACCAGAAGAAACGTATCAATGAGATGTTGACAAATCTTTTACGTGATTTGGCTGAGGTTGGACAAGCTCTGTCCACAGATAACTCAATAGACATGAAACTCAATACTGTTGATTCAGCTGGCAAAGTCGAAGAGGAATTCACAATGGCACGTTTATATATCAGCAAAATGAAGACCGAGGCAAAGAATATGGCCCTTCGGTGTTCCAACATGGAGACTCAACAAGTGGACTCAAACAAAAAACTTTCTGAATACGAGAAAGATCTTGGAGAGTACAGACTACTTATTTCACAACACGAGGCACGTATGAAGTCTCTACAAGAGTCAATGCGTGAAGCAGAGAACAAGAAACGCACCCTAGAAGAACAAATCGACTCTCTGCGCGAGGAATGTGCCAAACTTAAGGCCGCTGAACATGTGTCTGCCGTAAATGCCGAAGAGAAACAAAAAGCCGAACAGCTTCGTTCTATGTTCGATGGTCAAATGGATGAACTTCGTGATGCTCACACCAAACAAGTAGCTGAATTACGTGATGAAATCCTGTCTAAACAGCACGAGATGAATGAAATGAAGGACGTCTACCAGAAACTTATCCTTGCCCATCAACAAATGACAGCTGATTATGAAAAACTCAAGCAAGAAGAAGCAGACAAATCATCTCGCTTGCAGGATATAATCCTCACAAATGAACGCCGCGAACAAGCGCGCAAAGATCTCAAAGGTCTCGAGGATACCGTGGCCAAGGAACTTCAAACCCTGCACAATTTGCGCAAACTTTTCGTACAAGATCTGCAGGCTCGCATCAAAAAGTCCATAACAAATGAGGATAGCGAAGAAGACGGTGGCTCTCTAGCCCAGAAACAAAAGATTTCATTCCTCGAAAACAACCTTGATCAACTGACCAAAGTGCATAAGCAATTGGTGCGTGACAACGCCGATCTGCGTTGCGAATTGCCGAAACTGGAGAAACGTCTCCGCACCACAATGGAACGCGTCAAGGCGCTAGAAACCGCACTCAAAGAGGCTAAGGAAGGAGCTATGCGTGACCGCAAACGCTACCAATACGAAGTCGATCGCATCAAGGAAGCCGTCCGACAGAAGCACCTCGGCCGACGAGGACCACAGGCGCAAATCGCCAAACCGATCCGTGCTGGTCAGGGAAATATTGCAATCCGCGGTGGTGGCGGAGTGGGTCAACTTCAACAAGCAAACCCAGTTAGCTCGTAAATAATGCAATTAAAATTTATAAACATACAAAATATTATTATACATACATAATTATATACATAAAAAAATATTTATTTACAAAAAAAACAAAAAGCAACAAGAATAGGAAATAGTTTTGAAAATGAAAAATATCCAAATTTTAATTCACATCAAGCAAAATGATAAAAGCAAGGAAACATGAGTTTACCGTTTGCAAATTCATATCCAGTGAATTGTTCTGAGAGAATAAAGTAAACGGAAATATGTATATGTTGCTTTCGAGGGGGAAGAACAGAAAAAAGAGGTAAAAGAGTACCCGCCAGCGTCACAGTCACAGCTCATTGCACTCCACTTGGCTTTTGTATTATTATTTTATCTAAACGACAGGTGTACTTGCAGACAGCTAGAATAAAAAAGGGAAAACAACAACAATAATGGATTAATGTTTGGTGTGTATAGTTAATTTCATTTTTACTATTATTTTTTTTTTACGATCCAAAGAGTTGCGCAATTAAATTGTGTCGGTCTCTCAGCCTTCTGTGTATTATTTGTTATACTTTTTTTTTTAAATTTATTTGTAATAAAAAAGGTTTAATTTAAAAAAGGAAGAAAGGCTTTAAACTGAATGAAAAGTCCTTTACAACAGACTGAGATTATCTCATATAATATGAAAGTGATGAAAAGAAGCCACAATAATGAGAAGACCAACGACAAAAAATAAAAGCAAACACATAAACTCTTCACGTTCTCACTTTGAACCATACATGAATACTCTGGTCTTTGAAATAAAAACATTGCGCTGTAAACATTCAAAATTTGGGTCACTGCATTCTCTAGTAGTAGGTAGTACTATTTTTTTTTGTGTTCAATAAACAAAAAAGTACACTTAAGGGCACCACATCATGATCATAGAGCAAAAGAAATAAAAATGCGGAAGTTTATTGTACGGCTTTTGCGAATGCATTCTAAGAGTATGTGTATTGCATCGTAAATTCATTGATGCTTCTGATAAGAAAATTGTGCGAGGCTAGTTGCTCTGCAATAGGAATGTGTGTCAACTTTTTGTTATTTAATTGGGTGCAGCTTAGGGTGATATTATGACCGTTCAGGCTGATTTACTTGTACTTCATGGTAAAAGACATGGTTTGATCAACATAATTAACAAGAATTTTCAGTTTCTTGCTATTAGGCGTGTTTTTTTTTTTGAGGAGTTTTAACTTAGTTAAGTAAAATTTTACGTTTAGTAGAAGAAGTTTTTATTTTAATCTCAAAACAACTACTGTTTGAGACTTGCTTCTCGCCGAATAGAATTGTGTATTATTAAGTTATTATAGTATAGCACTGCAATGTTCCATTGTGTTCAACCAGTAAATGTTATAACTTTATGGTACTGCAAGTAGTTTCTAATTGCTTAGTCGACCCGATGATCCGACCTTTAAAGCTCAATAATTTTGGTTTAGCCGATTATTTATAAGTATCTTTGAATAGAAAGGTTTATCAACGTTTCTATGAATTAATTTTTGTTTTTATTGCCTCAATATTATTCTCTTGAAAATAAATTTGTAATGTTATAATGTTCCTTGTAGCATTCCTCTCAATCGCAGGTCGATTGCATATTAAATAACCTGAACGCATTGACAAATCATCTTAATTCCATCAACATCTGTGATTGATAAAACTATTTTAGGTAACCTCTAGACACAACCATTGGCTCATTAAAGGTGACCTCATTCTTTTCTAAAGCAGTCAAGGTATCGAAACAAAATCATAAGAAGTAAAATGACTTTAATTAACAAAATTGCAGAATAATTTTTCAACTACGGCTCCTCTTGCATTTTTTGAAACACTTATCGCTGCGAAATGATCTCAGTTCTGATTTACAATTACGATGCGTGCATTCGTCTATGAACAATAAAAGCGATCTGGTCGCTTTTTTAAATACCTGTGCTGCAAGCTCCTTAAAACAAATCCAAAACATCTTTTTGGATTTTTGTAAATAAGCAAAATTTAATTAAATTTCTCTGTTCATTCAAATATAAAAATTTATAGATATGTAAAAATATAAATTTTGCCGAAAAAAAAATTAGAAACAAATTCAACAGAAAATATATATTTAAAATTCTAATTCTAATAAAAACTAATATTACAATATTTAAAAAAAATGCTTTAAAAAGAATAGATTGCAACATTTGACTTCATCAAAAAGGAAAAACTTTTAAGATGACAATATTAAACAGAAAAATAATTATTAAAAGCTTTCAATCTGATAAAAACAAAAACAATGTTTATTAAACCTGTTTTGTTGTGCGTTTGATGTAGAAGAAAAAACTAATTGAACAAAAAAATACTGCATACCATTTTGGGGGAGCATTCGAAGTGAAAAAATAAAATTTAGTTTTTAAGAAATTGAAAAGCCTTTTTTATAAATAAATAAAAAAAAACTATCCTTAAATTATTAATTTATGTGTAATTTTAGAAAAAAAAAATTATTTTTTATATAAGAGGTCTGCGCTTATTCTATTTATTTATTAAATATATAAAATATTTAAGGATGCTCCCTTTGAATGTTTATATTTTATTTTCTATGGTGATAAAACTAAAAATAAAATATTTAACTAAAGTGACCACATGAAAGATGAAGAATAATCATAATTTGAAATCTTACTGCTGTTAAAATGGATTCGGTATAAAATAATTAAACCAATAATTCGTTATTCCATTTTAGTGTGATGAGAAAGAATTATGTCCTTCAAAATGCATGAATCAATAACTATCTGGGTTTTAAGAGTCGCTTTCAATGTCAACTTAATAAATAAGATTATTTTCATATTATTTATAAAATGTATTTATAATAATAATAAATAAATATTTACACAACACCATGAATGAAAATTAATTTTAAATATAAAGAATTCAGTTTTTGCTTAATACACTCACATAAACACACTTCAAAAATAATTCAAACGAAATAAAAAAATTGCAAAAAACTAATAAATAGAAAGTTGTTGGGTAAATTTATTTTATTTCTCTAAGAACTGCACAAGACATAATACTTAACGAGATCCTTGTTACGTAAATAATTGTTTAAATACGTGTGCAAAATATTAGAGGATAGTTTAGTCCGAAAAATGGGTCGATGGCGATTTCATTGTATTGTATCTAATAGCCGACAGCAAATTTTGGGAGTGGATGTATAACCAAAATCTGAGTATGAGGGTTTATTGGTGCATGTATCGTGATATCAAGTAGCAAACTCTTGCAGGTTTCTTTTTCAGCCTTTGGCTCCAATGAGTCCAATGATATATTATATGCACTAGTCGGTAATCATCGACAAAAAAATGCGTCTTAGATTGGGTATGGTCACAGTACACATAGATATGTCTAACTTATGAGCCCTTTATTGATAGCTACATAACAGGTACGGATTGCGGCTTTTTTTTTTGTTGATCTTTTTCAATTCAACCGAATATCAGAACAGTTACCATTCTTGGTTTTGCCCTCATTGAAATCAATGCGACTTTGACGAAGGAAAATGGAAAGTGCGTCCTTCATCGATATCCTGCACAAACAGCAAAACCGTCGTATCGGCCTTACTTTATCGTCCTCGGGTTGTTCAGTCCCGGTTGTCCAGTGGCAGTTTTTACTCAGGGCGTGGGGGTAGAGTAGAAGGGTAGTGCTTCATCGTTGGTTGTTGGAATTATATCTATTTCCATAGGGCTTAGGTACCTTGGTTCGTCGAGATCGAATGGTTGGAATTGAGGTTTTGCGTCGTTTAGGTTAAATGGTAGCGGAATTTTATTCGTCATCGCCAGTGTAATAGTTTGCAGAACATAACATCCCTCTATTCCTTTAATTTAATGTTGTCTTATGGCGTTTTTGACGTCCTCCTAATTTTTCTGGATTTGATTCTGAACTCTAATCCTTTATTTATGATTCAGTAGAATGCTCATAGTTCTAGTGCGAAGAGACGATTTACGTTTAAGTTTTACTCAAACGCCAATAATTGTGTCTAGGACCGATTTTGTTTTCAGAAAAAGAAACTTTCATTCTAAGTACAAAAGGCTTCTGGATTGCCAATTGAAAAAGCCAACAAAACAGATTCTTTTAAAAAAAATCAGATGTTTTTCATTTTATTTTAAAAACTATTCTACATTTATTTGAATAAGAAATGTGACACAAAACCAAAAAAAGAAAACATCAATTGTAGTACGCAGACCTAAAGGATCTCTCAGAGTCCCTCTTGAATGACTCGTGCATCTTAGTTATATCATCCAGTTTATTGGATATGGCCCCTGAGGATGATTCAATCCACTGCAATGAACTCATATGGGCATTAAGGATCTTTCCTATCTGAATGATGGGATCAGTGCTGTCCTGACCCTTATTGGATTCATTTAGATTATCGATGATCTCCTTTAGATCCTCAGACATTTGCTTAAGCTGTGTATCCAAATTTTCGACCAGTAAATAAGTTTGCGAACGTTCCACATCAACTTGAGGAATCTTCATGAATTCTTTTTGCAGTGGGATAATGCTCTCCTCCAGTTCGGTGTGTTGAGTGGCAATGAATTCGAGTTCTTGTTCCAGAGTCTGTTGGTCACTCTTCACCTTCTGCACAGCATCGTTTAGCTCCAGGATTTTCTGATTGTTACTTATTAGTATTTTATCCCAGGCATTGATTTGAGTCGCCTGATCAGTGAATATTTTTTCTTGTTCCTCCAGTTCTAGGGTCCATTTATTGATGTGTTCTTCTAATTGATTGTAGGTGATTTGCGTGGACGATTGTTGTGCTGCACTAGAATCGGTTGTCTTTGTAGCGGTCGATAAATTTGTTAGTCCAGTCGATGTTGTCTTGGGAAGTGACATCAAAGCTGGGGCTGCTGAAGTTGTTAAGGAAGATGTTGGCGCCACAGACGGTGCGGTTGAACCAAAATTAAGTGTCGGAACAGGGGCACTAGTTGTGGGTGCATTTGTAGCCGGTGTGCTAAAGAAATTCCCGCCAATAGTGGTGGCCGGAAGTCCAAGTGTTGGTTTAATACCTCCAGCATCCCCACCACCTGAACTACCAAATGTTAGGGAAGGCTGAGATGCTTGTGTTGGAAGATTGAATGACAAGCTTGGCGTTGTAGTTGTTGGTTGCGATCCGAAATTCATTTTTAATTAAGAATAAAGAGTTTATAATAATTTCAAAGAAAATACAAAAAGTCTTTGATCACGATAATTTTTGATTAAAGTTTTAGGTCTTAGCTGTAAGCCTGCAAGCTGTGTCAATCTAGATTTTGACGTTTAAAAAGTAAGTGCAGCCAAAATTAATATTAAAGAGTTATCGATTCATTAGACCCCTATTACACGATGTTTCCTTGCGTCTGACTCTTTTTGAATTTACACAAGTGCGAAGGAGAAAAAACATCCCATTTCACCTCCGCACTCATTGAATTTTGAAAAGAGTCGAACGGAAAGAGTCATCGTGTAATTTGAACTTATCGATAGAGTTGTGTAGAACCCTTGGCCAGTTTATATTTCTTGAGCGCTCAGCATTTTTCCTCAATTTTTTGACGGAGAAGGAGAATAAAATATAAACAGTATTCCTCACATAGAAGTCAAAACAACTCTCTTTTTCTTTTCTTCGTATATAATTTACTGAGACAAAAAATAATTGAGCAAGCGAATCCAAAAAATTTCAGTCTCAGATTTTAAGCCTAGTACGCAGATCGAGCTAAAATTTCGCTCCCATACAAAATTCTCTCCAAAACTAAGCCGAGCTAAAATTCAGCCAAGAATTTAAGCCGAGAGTTACGCAGCTCCAGCTAAAAAATCAAATTTTTGTTCCTTACTGTACGAGACCTATCTGTCAAAATTTAGCGCGTGAAATAATTGTGCGGCACATTAATTCTCGAGCTAAATTGTGGCAGGTTCTTATATTTGTGAGATTAACGTTAGCTTTACTTTGTGAAAATGAAAATTAAGAACGAGAAATATTCAAGGCCAAAGAGAAAAATCTATTTTAGTTGATTATATTCACTTGAAATATAAAAATTAAATTCTTTGAAGTTGTTGAATAAATTTTTTTTCAGAGAACAGCTGTTTTTTCTTATGTATTCTCCACAACAATTTTATGTCAAAATTTAGCTAGGATTTTAGCTGGTGATTGGAGAGAAAAGTGGGAGCGAAATTTTAGCTCGATCTGCGTACTAGGCTTTAAGGGGAAAAGTGAGGAATTTTTGAGAGGAATCCTGTTTATATTTCTGAGCGCTCTGAGCCCTCTGAGATCTCAGAAATATAAACTGGCTACCTGTTTAGATTGTGACTTTCACGACGCCATGATGAAGGTTTTGTTGGTGAAACATTGAGACCAGTCTCACGGCCGCTTCTGGACAAGAGAAGTGAGGATGTAAGGAACCCCTGAGCCACGAGCACAAAATCTCATCAAAATCAACGAGGTTTCCCATACACTTTAAAATTTCGTAATGTAGTAGACTTCTAGCAAATCTTCGTAAAATCTAATTGTCCTATTCACAATCACACTTAATTACTCATAGAAGAAAGAAAGTAGAAAAAAGAGATTTAATATTTATGAGTACAGTGAAAACAATCTTTTTGCACTGTCCGTTTTATGTTTTACTGGAGCTTTGGCTGATTGCAGTGGACCTTTTTTTTAAGTTCCTATAACCACTTAAGAAATATAAACTGGACAATTTTGTTTACTGTGTCATTTTTGTAAACACTTCTTGGAATTGAAATTTCTAGTAGGTATCACACTTTTTGAAAAAAATTTCATGTTAAAGGCCTAACTACACTTATTTCACTTTTGTACAAACGTGAAAAATACAAATATCTATATGCCAGCGATACCTTCCTGCGAAAAAAAGTATGAAATTTGAGTTGAGCTGAATGCATTCAAACACGAAAAAGGCTAGTTCGGCAACTATTATCGATATGAGGACATCTATGAATCAGCTTTTTAACTTTTTATTTAGATGTGTTTCACTTTTCTACAAAAGTAAAAATTAGGGACGCTCTTACTTTTAGATTTGTAAAACTTGAGAGTTTTCAAACTCATTTTGGGATCGTGTTTCTCACTACTGAAAACTTATAAAAATGATGTAGAAAGCTTAAATTTGGTTAAAGGAAAAATTTGTATAATCTTTTTCACAAAACAACTGCTCTTAGGGGAAAAAAATGTGTATTTTTGAAAGTCAAAACTATCACCTCTATCAGTGAATTCGGCGAATGAACTTTAAAGGCTCTCCCAAACCAACTTGAATTCATATCGAATCATTCAAAGTACAAAAAATGACAAATACACGACGCTCAACAACAACAAAAAATTGTCTTTGGCAAATGTTTTTGGTTGGTTTGGGAGTTCATTCACCGAATTCACTAATAAGGGTTAATATTGACTGAAAAAACAACAGCAAAACAAAGCATTTTTCATGTCAAATACACAACAACTATGTCCATATAGAAGGTGTGTTTTTTTCTTGCCCGAAAAGGCTTTGATAAAAAACGACATCGGGGCTAATCAATTTACATGTTAAATGCAACAGTAACCAAGCCCCTTCGGGGCTTAGCTTTAGCCCAATAAAAACTGTGTTACCGGCATGAATTTCATGCTTGTTATCGATAGTTGGCATGGAAACTCCATTTTTTTCTCTCTTGGCGTCGCTAAGCCCCAATGTCGTTCTTTTGGTCCAATTCCCCTGGGCTTACAAAAAAACACACCTAGCGAGTTTGCTATGTCCTGATAATAAGGTGGATTTAACTTTTGTCCCGATAAAAACGGTATTGCCAGACTACCATAGTCGTTATGCTATCGATAATTTATATAGAAATGTCAAATGTTGGTTGGTAAATCAGGTCAATATAAAATGGCAGCCCAAGGCAAAAGGTAAATGTCCAGATGTCCTTCTTTTCACCAAAGTCCTTAATGGACATGCAAAAAAACGCAGCTCTTATCAAAGAAGAATATTCACTGAACTATGCCATTTCATTTTTCGTTTATGTTATCGATAATAGGGTACATGACAAATGCCAAAATGCCGGCATCGCTAAAAATCCGTCATATCAACAAAACTCCTTTTTGGGTTAGAGTAAGTTCTGGCGCCTCACGAGTGAATTTTTTTGTGTAAACACTTTTCCAGAGTTTCGATTTAATATTGGCAAAACAAGATGCCTTACCTTTGTTTAATGCACAATAATTTTGATAATTTACCAAAATTCTTAGAAAAAGCTCAAGCTAATAGTTTTACAGCAATAGCCGCTCCAATCAACTGCACCGAAGTTCCGCTCGAATTTCAACATGAACCTCTTAAATCCACACATATTGATTGCTCATACTCAGATCTTATACTCAGTGCCGATGCTTGGAACGGCAAGGTCATCACTTTACTAACCGACACTATTGACTGTGATTCAAAGAACCCCAAAGTTCGTCAGAATAGTGAGGAAATCTTAAAAAAGGATTTATCATGGACAGAACATCTCCATTATGGAGGTTATACCATGCTGCGTTTGAAGTCAGACAATAACATCAACCTAGCTCGAATTGTAAGCAGACAAATCAAAGGTAAGCTTTTTATTTTCTTAGATTAGGTATTTATGGTCTTTGTTTTTTCTAAACTGCTAATGCGTCTTTCCAGGCTTGATTCTAGTTCAGATCCCATTGGTGGCAACTAAGATAGCGTCAGCTGTTTGGCGTTCTGATATTGCAGATGATGTCATTGCCAGCTACCAAAACGAAGACACCTGGAAATGGTGGAATAAATTCCGTTGGGCAGCTGATTTCAATCCCAAAATTCGTATAGTTCTTGAATTGGGTGAAGATAGACCGTCAAAAGAATGTGTACGACGGTGGCTAGGTGAACCACTTGAAGCATTAATCATTCCATCTTCGTTGTTCATAAGGAATCGACATAATTATCCAGTTCTACCGAAGGCTTGGCAGGAGTTAATTGCTTTATTCCTAAAAGGCTATGTGAATTTTATTGTGAGTGCAGATCAGAACGACAAAAGTCTCAAACAGTACGCTGAGTATCTTAACAATTTACGAGAATCTCACGTTGACAAATATGAATTACAAAAGTAAGTAGTCATTTTCCTAGTTTGTTGTTGTTCCCAAGAAAATACCTAGTATTAGAATTTCAACATCTTATAATAACTAGTAATCCGTATCCAAAAAAATATAAGCCCGGGCTTTATCTTCGCAACTTATTTTATAGATAAAAAGAATGCATATTGTTAAGCTTCACCAGATTCACATAGGTACACATTATTGAGCTTTTCACGTTGAAAAATCATTTTAAAAATTAAAAAAATTGGGCCTCAGCGTTTGTCTGGACTTGTGGAGAAAGTTTTCTATGTATATAAGGATTGAAGTTTACATTTTGGTTTTGTTTTTGGGCTTCAGGTCAAGAAATAAAACAAATTCTTTTTTGTATTTACGATGGATCTTAATTCGTAATTTTGTTCCAGTTACTAATCGAAAAAAAAGAATTTTGAATACAAATATTCAGCAGAACTATTTCTTTTTTAGTTTTGAAGATGTGCTGGAAATCCCTCTTCAACCTTTATATGACAATTTGGATTGCTACACTTATGAAACTTTCGAAAAGGATCCAGTGAAATACAAACTTTACCAAGACGCCATTGAAGCTGCCCTTGTTGATAGAGTCCCTGAAGAGGCAATTGACAAAACAATAGTGAGGAATAAAATTACTTTCTCTCTTTTCTAATATTAAATCAAATTGTATATTTTTAGACAACTATAATGGTCCTTGGAGCAGGAAGAGGTCCTTTGGTTCGCTCAGCTTTAAATGCAGCTGAAAACACAAAACGAAGAATTCGCGTTTACATAATTGAAAAGAATCCTAATGCTGTAAGGACATTAACGGCTATCACAAGGAAGTTATGGAGTGGCAAGGGTATAAGTACTATCATCCTTTAAACAAAAACGCAATCTGATGTTATTTTATCGCTTCTAGATATTCAAATATTTTCCAAGGATATGCGTGAATTCAACCCACCAGAGAAGGGTGATATTCTTGTCTCCGAACTTCTTGGTTCGTTCGGCGACAATGAACTTTCCCCCGAATGTCTAGATTGTGCACAAACTTTACTCAAAGATGATGGCATTAGTATACCATGCAAATCAACATCCTACATAAACCCCTTGATGTCCTCTAAGCTCTACAATTCAGTGCGTTCCATAAATAATCATAAATCTTTTGCTCGTGATATGCTATCAACATACAGTAATCATTCGGAGAGCGGTTTCGTTGTGTTGCTCAAGAATGTTTACCATATAGGCTATCCACAAGCACTCTTTGAATTCCATCATCCGAATAGAGATGAAATTATTGATAACACTCGTTTTAAGTTGCTTAGTTTTGATGTGACTCAGGATTGTGTTCTTAATGGTATTGCTGGATACTTTGACACAGTTCTGTATAAAAATATACTTTTAAGTATTAACCCTCCAACCCATACTCCTGGAATGCTCTCCTGGTTTCCCATGTATTTCCCCTTTTCAGTAAGTTACATTTACAGGTGCATAGAATTGAAATACAATTTTTTTTGTTTAAATTTATTTCTAGGAACCTATAGATCTCAAAGCTGGCGAAATTGTTGATATCAATTTTTGGCGTTGTGTTTCGAAGCAAAAAGTCTGGTACGAGTGGAACATCTCGTCACCACGTACTACGCACATACACAATCATAATGGCAGATCGTGCCCCATCTACTGCACTTAAATTGAACCAGACAAAACTCACTAGGTTTTAGGCTAGTGATTTTGCTTTATTTGTAGATGTAACTTAAAAAACAAAATTATACATTGACAGACGCGTACGTTCATGTTCTAAAAAAAAGATTAAATTAAAGACAAATTTATACATCAACGGCAAATAAAATTTTCATTTTTTTATCGAGGTTTATGCAAAATATGAGAGTTCCTAGAAATCGATGAAATAAGAGATATAGGTACAGTTCAATTGTTTTGAATTTCTGTATAATGCAATGCGAGATAGAGATAGCAAAGCATTCCTCATAGTTGGGGTAAGGTATCAATTCCAAATTTAAAATTTCAATCCTAGAAACGCGGAATATAGTTATGGGTTTTAGAGAAATTTTTGTGCGGAAAAAACTTAGTTCATTTGGATTACTTATCTTCAATATGTACTTAAAAGAAACTTATTTTAAATTTGTCTAGCTTTGTTTGTGTTTTTTTATATGTCAAAAACTTCTTTATTGAAAACTTGTAACAGTTTCAATTGTAAATGGGCGAATTGTTTTGCAGTAATGTTAGCATCTTCTGTTTGCTTTGCTAGGCTGGCAAAAAATAGTTGAACTGCTGATCTTGTATTTCCTTTGGGATGATGCTGCACCAAAACATCATTTGTAGGTGGAACGCATATTTCATTTCTAGATTGATAAGCAATTTCTTCAAATTTTGGTTTTACGTCCTTTTCTGGTGTTGGGAATGTTGATGTTTGTTCATCGGCAAAATCAAATTCAACCGCATGTGATATCAAATTTTGATTTGATTCATCAGTTTCTTCCAGTAAAGTTAATTCATCTGTGGACGTGTCTTCACCGATGTGACCAAATCTATGTTCTCGCGTTCTTCGTGAGGAAAATCTTGCTTGGATAGGGGTACTGTGGATAAAGTTATAAATATTATTTTTCCTATAATTCTTTTTATGATTTTCAAACCTTGAGTTGGAATTATTCACATTTTTGAGAAACATAAGATGCTCCATCCATTTCCACTGTTTTTTGGTACTGGAAACACAATCGAAACTTTCTGCCCTTACTTCTTTATGAAATGTATCTCGAAGAGTCCTCCATCGGGCTTTTAACTTTTTAGCTGAAAAAAAGCTATCATTATTTGAATGAAACTGGGGACCCATTTGAATTCGAGAAATTTGTTTTGGTAAGACGAGATGGATGGATGGATGGGGTTTTGGATGGGATTTCAAAAGAGATGGAGAAAACGAATGCAGCTGTAGGATTTAAATAATGTACTTTGAGGTGGTCACACGGAACAGTTAACGGCGGCATTCGTATTGGTTTGGTAGCAGCTGGCATGAAAATTTTAAACCGATGACCAAACTCTTAATCGATCAACATGCTTGGCGATATGTTGGTGTCGTCCCTACTCACTTTTTCTTTAAGTTTACCTGGAATATTAAGTTTCCGAGAAAGTTCATCAAATTTTTTGTCTCGTATTGGAATAATTTTATATTGAGGATTGGATTTATCGTATAAACAATTATGTTTTCTAACAAATTCAATTAACTGCTCTTCCATTGTATGTAATACAAACAAAAACAAAAATTTGTATCAATTTTCAGTTGCAAGAAAGAAAAGTAAACAAAATGAAGTTTTCTTTTTTTATTTTGCAATTTGCAGCTGTCACCAATATCAGTGAAGCCAAAACGAAAAAAATTCCTTCTGGTTCTTTGGACTACGATAGTCGTGTTTATCTTTTTGAGAACTCTAGGACAGGATTCCTCTCAAAAATTCCCCACTTTTTACCTTAAAAACTGAGACTGAAATTTTTTGGATTCACTTGCTCAGGTATTTTTTGTGGCAGTAAATTACATAAGAAAAGAAGAAAAAGACAAGTTTTTTGACTTCTCTGTGAGGAAAACTGTTTATAATTGATTCTTTTGCTCTGTCCCTTATAGGCTATCCCAAACCAACGCGAATGCGGATCGATTCGCAGCGAATCATTCACAATAGTACAAAATATGACAAATACACAACGCAAAACTACAAAAAAATCGTCGCTCCGCATTCGCGTTGGCTTGGAAGAGCTTTAAGGCTGACCCAAACCAACGCGAATGCGGATCGATTCGCAGCGAATCATTCACAATAGTACAAAATATTACAAATACGCAACGCTAAACAACAACAAAAATTCGCCGTCACCGCGAATTCGCGTTGGTTTGAGAGAGCCTTTAAGGTTTTCCCAAACAATATGACAAATATACAACGCTAAACAACAACAAAAATTCGCGGTCGCTGTGAATTCGCGTTGGTTTGGTAGAGTTATCTGTTCTCAAGATATTTGAGGCAAAAAAATTTTCAGCAATTATTGGTTAAACTACCTGCTTGCAGTTCTTTTCGCTTTAGAAAAAAACTTTTTACCAATTTTTATTAGTAAACTAGTGCATAAGATACAATAACCTCAAAGCCAATATCATTGGCCGTGTTTTATTATCTTCTATCGGGATCCGAATCTGGATTAACTTTTACATGTAATACAAAAACAAAATAGTGGGAAATTTTCAAAATTGTTTTTGTAGTACGTGTTAAAAGTTAATCCAGATCCAGATCCGGATCCCGATAGAAGATAATAAAACACGGCCACTATTTATTCTCAAGATAATTGAGAAAAAATACTTTTTTCAAAAATTTTTAGCAACTTTTTTTATTAAAAAATAAACTATAAGTTGATATGTTTTTATCTTACAAATTATTTGTTACGTTAATATGCGTAGAATAAAATCAACTCGAAGTAGCTGGCATTATTTGGTCTTAGATATACGAGACTAAATAAACTTAACGACGCTTCACGCTACACAAATATTAAAATTACCATTGCATAATTTTCAAATTTTAACGATTTTTCTTTTAGCCAGAAGCATTGAGTAACAAGGAAGTTGGTTATAATTTATTTACCCCTAGAGCGCGTGGAAAGATGTTACACAACAAAAACAAGAGAATAAAAATTATATAAAGTTAATTTATTTTATTGAAAGCAATATTCCGCAGTCGCAAAGTATTTCTATTAACCCAAAGTAGGTACAACCTAAATTTTTTAAATACTGGGAGGGAACTACTTGCGGCTCGAGAAGGAATACAAAACAAACTACAAAATTCAACACATAAACCTACTAATAGTTATTAAAATGCTTCAGCCTGAAGAGTAGCGCTTCTTTCTCAGTGTTGCCAAGCGCCATATACCCACTTGATGGAGAAAATTGAATCTCTGTAACGGTACGCACATTTTTTGTTGTTTTGAATCCTGGGAAGTTGGCAAACACCGTTCCGGTTGGAAAATGCACAAGTTTCACGGCATTAGGAACGGCACTAGACGCCATGCCCAAAATTTCTGATGTGTGATTGAAATTGAGTTTAGTTATTGCAGTTGTCAGGTTCAAAATAGTCTTCTCGGGTTGAGGCGCCTTTGAAGCTAACACTTTTTGATATTCGTAAATATTAACAGCACCTTCGGAACTGCCAGTGGCGAGCATCCTTCCGTCGGGACTTAAAGTCATTGAAAGTCCACTGATGCAACCATCATCAAGGAAGGAATGCATCAAACGTTGTTGCCTGATGTCGAATATACTGATCGAGGCTCCCGTGGATGAGACAATGATTTTGCTGGAATCTAAGGAGAAATTGACTGCACAACAGGTTTCCTCCTGCTTAAATGTGTGAATTAACTCTTTGCACTTTAAGTCGAATAGATGCAGCTCTCCGCATTGTCCGTTCGCCGCGAAATATTTTCCGTTTGGTGACACTTCAAAATTTTTTATATAAGTTAATTTACGAGGCAAAGTGTGTCGCATTTCAGTGGCTTGCATTAGGTCGTATGAGTAGTAGAATTTTTTTCCGCTAGTGAACATGGCCTTTGTACCGCAGTGGAGGATTTTTGCGCACCTAATGGGAAATTTATTAAACTGAATACTATGGAGTTTATCGTTCTTAGACCCTTCGATTGAGTAAAGGGTGGCCATGCAATTTTCACCACTAACCATAGCTACAGTGCTGGTGGGATGGAATTGAATATTATTTATGGAACCTTCTTCCTTTGTATTCAGATAAACGAATTTCTTAATGCTGATGTCGCGGGGTGGTAAGGCTGCTGACTTAGATTCAGTTATAAACCCTACAGTTTGAAGGATTTCGTCATCTGAATCGATATCTTCTTTTCGGTCAAGATCCGCCCACTTGGGAGTGCTGACAACACTATGGAATTGTGACTTCAAGTGGTCTTTCAATGGCTTGTCTCTTCGCTTACGTGTATCACCTATGTTCGGATCATCATCATCTTCATCTTGCCAGGCGGGTTTTCTTTTCTTGCTTTGTGACTGCTCAACATCTTTGGGGGGTTTGTTTGAAGATTTCTTCAAATTGTCCAACAATCCCTCCTTATCACCAAAAATAAGTTTATCCAGGCGGATTTCTTCCTCCGTTCTAAACCACTCTGTTGACTCGTCTTTAGTCGTTTCATTTCTCGCAGCCTTTTCTTTATTCAATGGATTCTTTTTACCAGTATATTCATCGACTATTGATTGCAATTCTTTCATGTCATCATCAGATTCACTACCAGACATTTTAAATTGATTTACTTTGTACAAAACGAATCAAGAAAATTAAAGTTCTTTTTAGTAAAAACAAAACTTTTATTTAGCATGTGCCAAGTAAAAGTGAAGTTGGGTACGATTTAGAATCTGTGCGTTCAAGGATCCAGAAATCTGAATTTTTTAGGCTTCTGATTGGTCAGCTGTCATAAAAATTCAGATGGCTTTTCGTTACGTTTGCTTACGTTTTAACTTGATTACACGATTGACGGTGTTCATATTGGGTGCGTTCATCGGCAGAAATCTGAAAATTCAGTACTGAAACGTAACGTTGAACGCACAAAAAGTCTGAAATTTCAGCCAAATGTCATATAATATTTTTTTTTTCGGACAAAATCTTATGTTTACCAGCTGATTTTACTGAAAGTAATATAAGGAAGAACTTTTTTTGTCGCATAAAAAATTACTCTAACGAGGAAGTTAGTATGTAAGCTGAATGAAAAAAGCTTGTTCGTTGTTTTTACTTTGATTATAATACTAAAGAAAATAGTTGAAGCCACATTTTTCACTTGCAACCAAAAAATCTTAATAGTTATCACTCCCAAATGCACTCCTTATTCGCGTTTTTCCACCAGATGTAATATAAGTAAAAATGGGGAAAACTTTGACTTTTTGTTAAGGAAAAACTAAAGCCAAAATGGCATGGAAAAAACTACTTCTCAATCTTATTTTTTATTTTATTCACTTACAAGAAAACAAAATCTAAAAAAAAAACAATATGCCATACCAAGCCGACAACAGAACACAAAAATAGTTGCATACACTATTAAGTTCAACTTCTATGTGCAGATTCTTTTTTTTTTTGTCTTGATTTTTAGCTGTGTGAAAATTTTTATCTGAAAAACGTAAGCAAACGCAATGAAAAGTCATCTGAATTTTCAGCATTTTTATGACAGCTGACCAATCAGAAGCCCCAAAAATTCAGATTTCTGGATCTTTGAACGCACGGAATGAGCTTTTGAATTGGGTGCGTTCATCGGCAGAAATCTGAAAATTCAGTACTGAAACGTAACGTTGAACGCACAAAAAATCTGAAATTTCAGCCAAATGTCATATATTTTTTTTCTGCCATAATCTTGTGTTAACCTGCTGATTTTACTGAAAGTAATATAAGGAAGAACTTTTTTTGTCGCATAATAAGTGACTCTGACGAGGAAGTTACTATTAAAGTTGACTGGAAAAAGCTTGTTCGTTGTTTTTACTTGGATTATAATACTTAAGAAAATAGTTGAAGCCACACTTTTCACTGGCAACCAAAAAATCTTCACAGTTATTACTCCCAAAAGCACGTCTTATTCGCGTTTTTCCACCAAATGTAATTATTTTAAATAAAAATGGGGATAACTTTCACTTCTTGTTAAGGAAAAACTAAAGCCAAAATGCCATGGAAAACCTACTTCTCAATCTTATTTTTTTATTTTATACACTTACAAAAAAACAAAACTTAAAAAAACCAACAAGTCGTACCAAACCGACAACAGAACACAAAATAGCTGCATCTACTATTAAGTTCAGCTTGTATGAGCAGATTCCAATTTTTTGTCTTGATTATTAGCTGTCATCTGAATTTTCAGATGAAAAATTTTATCTGAAAAACGTAAGCAAACGTAACGAAAAGTCATCTGAATTTTCAGATTTTTTTTGACAGCTGACCAATCAGAGTCCCCAAAAATTCAGATTTCTGGATCCTTGAACGCAGGGATTGTTTTTCGTGATTAAATAGATATAAGATTGAAAAAGAAGGGATTTCAAAATATTTTTAATCATTATTAATATCTATTTTCCAATAAATAAAACTCATATTTTTGGACGTCAGAAAAACGAATGGACTTTTTTGGTTGTGTGTAATCAAGAAGGTATGTACCTGTCAAAAAGACGAAAAACGAACGAACGAAAATACGAATCGTGTAATCAAGCTCATGCTTCATATCGGCTACCTAGAAAATTAAAATTATTTTTAAACAATTTCATTTTCAAAGGGCTTCCTATTTCCACTAACTTGTTGATCGGTAGCGTCATGTCACGTCGTTTGTTTGGTTGTGGTCTCTCTTTTGTTTATTCTTAATAAAAACAAAAAAAACAAAATTAGGTATAGATAAGATATGTATCGCACAGAGTAGCAGGAGCAGCAGCAACAGCGCAGCAAAGCAACTCATCAACAAATAGATGAGTGTCAGATAGTTTCTCACGATGTTGCTAGTTTGGGAAACAAAGGATTTTTTGGTAATTTTTATAATAAATCAACGAATTAAGTAATACTTTTTTGTATGAAACTAATTTATTGCATGATAAGCGTAGGTAGTAGTTTTGGCATATATTTTAAAGATTACGTTGTAAGATGGGTAGAGATGGAGTCAAAACATCTAACTATTGTCGCGCCAAAGGTGAACATATTTTTGTTTTCAAGAAACCAATTAAAACTAAATTTCAGTTTAAATTTGTTAATAAGAATGATAATATTGTTGATTGAAAGAATTTTATCTTCTGTATTCTGGGTGATTTGAATGCCCAGGCTATGGAAGTTTGTAAGTAATGGGTAAAGAGATTTTAACAAATTACCATAATTTTTCGACTCCAAAATAGTATCCTAAGCTTAATAAATAGTATAAGAAAAAGATTGTAGAATTTAGCTAACAAAATAAAAAAAGAAGATTCTTGTAGGTAAAACTTAACGGTAGGCCGTTTCAAAGTTGCCTTTCAGATTTGTTTGATGTTTTCTTTCAACGTCCTTAAAAATCTCTTGTACCTACCTTTAACACGAAAAAAATCTAGGCAACACGATGAAAAATCTAGGCAATTTTTGAGATTTCCTTACCTTAATCTAAATGTAAAAGGAAATGTTAAAAAAGCTTTTCAAATCCTAGACGGAGGGATTTTGTTCACCCCTCTATCCTCCTGCCCTTCTCTCACCAAGGAACTGAAAGTTGCTAGCAACACAGTTTCCTCGTGTGAAAGGGGTGGGCTAAGATTTTCCGTTCAATTGTAAAAACATGTCGATTTTTTCCTGTAAGAATGTAGGTACTAAGCGACATTTTAAAAAATAAAAATTTTTAATAGCCTCTTTTTAAATTATTTATTTTGTGTATTTTGAAGTAATAAAGATATTTGTGAAAGGATTTTGAGTTGAAATTTCCGTCCTAACTATTTTTATTCCCTTAAATTCACACATAATAACT
This sequence comes from Dasysyrphus albostriatus, assembly GCA_946251815.1. NCBI lineage: Eukaryota > Metazoa > Arthropoda > Insecta > Diptera > Syrphidae > Dasysyrphus > Dasysyrphus albostriatus. The sequence goes on from OX276337.1 coordinate 14,165,078, forward strand.
GAACATGAGGTTTTTTCGATGTCTCTAAATTTTTTGAAATGTCGCTTAATACATACTTACGGGAAGGTATCGAGTTAAACGAGTAATTCTCATAGTGAACTCCTGGAAACAAAAATTTCAAATTTGTTTAAAATAGATATTTGATTGTGAAAGCACAACAATTTATGAATTGAACGAAAAATAAGATTCACGAAGTTTACAACTTTACTACGTTTACGAAGACTACGCTGTTGCATGAATACCCCTATTATTTTTATATATAATGTTTTGAAAAATAAAATACATTACTATATAACTATGTATTATTTTTATTAATAGGTGCATTTGGTAATTTGGAGTTTCTTGCATACTTTCACAACTTGTTTGCACTTATAGGAGAAAAACATCAAGCTTTTGAAATTGGTGAAAAATTACTTTTTTTAAAACAAACTCAATATAAGTTTTACATACTCTTTTTTAATAAGTAATTTATAATGGATGATTTATTCGATATAAGGGATCAAATTAACCAACCGAATCAAGATCGAGGAGATGATAATAGATCAACAGATAGAGATACTGACATTGATTTACATCGTTCAATAAGTGGCTGTGGCTGTGATGAAGATAATCCGGAAGCCAATGAACAATACCTAAAAGAAAATCAACAACCAAAAGCAATTATAAATGGGTTCGGATTTGATTTTGAAAACCAAATTCAACGGAAAGAAAAAGATAGTGGATTAGCATCTTCAATAAGTAAAACTAGAACTAGTGAATTTATTCCTGAAATAATAGAATATGAAAAAAAGGATTCTGAATATAAATCAAGTTCACAAATACTCGTAAGTGAGGAACAATTTGATATTACAGATGATAATAATGATGATAATGAAATTAACTATACTAATAACGAAAAAGAAGACAAAGAATATATATCCTCATTTGATTTAGCAATTGAAAAAAATATGTCGGAACAAGCTAAAATTTGTTTTGATGATTATGAATCAAGAGGATTAGAATTACCAACAATACACAAGAAAAAATTAAAAGATTTAGTTAAAAGTTCAGGACAAGAACAAATTATTAAAGAACATGGCCAACAACAAATAGATGAGGAATATTGGGATCATTTCTTTACAAATGAAAGAATCAAATTTTTAAAAATAGATTTCAATAATTATCTTGAAAAACTTAAAGTTAATGATTTTAAAGGTATTAGAAAAGATATTGAGAAGAAAAAAGAAAAAAATGAAAGTGAAAAAATAATTTTAAAAAATATTAAAACTAAACAAAATAGAAAATGTAAAAAAGATGAAACTTTTGATGTAATTAAAAATTATTTACATCGATTAGATATTTTATTTGATGGTTTAAAAAAATTACAAATTCAAAAAGATGTGTCTTCTTCTATTCAAGATTTACAACAACCTTCAACTTTCCAATCTAAAACAAATATTCAAATAACTGAAGAACAAGCTAGAATATTAGGAGCGATTTCAAAGGGAAGTCAAATTGTTTCAACTTTTCAAGAAACAAAAATAAATAATGATGATGACTGAAAAAAATGGTGATTTTGGTAGTACGACAAATTCTTCAATAAATCTTACCTCGAGCAGTAACGCTCTATAAACTTTGAGATTTAAAAAAATTCCAACCATTTAAACTACAAATCGATGAATATTTTTTAACCATAAATAAATCGATTGCAAGAACTAGGTAACTCAATTTTAAAAAATTTGGAGATATCAAGGTTCATAGATACCTAGCTACCAGAGAACGAGTGAAAGTTTAATTTGTATGTTTCTCACACTTCATAAATATCTATAATTTTTCTATGGTATAAAAAAATTGGACGAAAATTCTTGAAAATTGCACAAAATAATACCGCTTTTGCCGAAATATTGTAAAAATTTAAAATTGAGTAACCTAGTCTTGCAATAAGGGGACGAAATAATCTTTATTTCTTTATAAACATTCTTAATTAATTAATTATTAAATTCTAGTTGACATATACATATCATACAATGTCTTATAATTTTCCAATTTATGTATATACTTAAGCTGTTTTTGTACATGAATATCAAAATATGTAAAAGTGATACTTAATAAATTTTTTTTAATAAACAAAAATAAAGGTGTAATTTATTATTATAAAACAGCAGCGATAAATAAAATATACGCATTTTAAAGAGTTTTATAGTCATTTCTTCTAGGAAGTAACACGACATCTTAGTCAACCACAATACCTACGCAAATCAATTAACAATTATGCATAGTTAAATCAATAGGCGCGTTTCACCAACTAAAATCTCACTGAGTGCTCAATGTCAAGTTGACGGAGGTAGAATGCTTTGGTGGGACAAGATTCTCCGTTGAATTGTAAAAAACCATTGCCCTACGAAAATTCTAGAAACAAAAATATAACTTTGCCTAAAATATTTAAATGTAAAAGCACAAAACTTTATCAAAGGAATGAAAAATAATAGCAAATTCAATTTATTTTCATTTTTAATAACATTCCACCTTTATTTTGTATTTTGTATTTTTTATTTTATTTTTTCTTTGCCAAACATTTTATTTTAATATTTATTACAAGATTAGTTTGATTCTTTGATAGTAAAAAATAGTGAGGTAAAATAGGATAAATAAAACAAAACAAAATTAGTACTAACCATCATGAAACTTGGTAAAAACGTTTCGTGTTCCATGAGAAAGAGGAATCAAAAAGTCTCTATACAAATATTTGGTATAATAATAATTAATTATATACATATGTATTATAAAAAAACACATGTATTATAATAGAAACTATGCCAGGTCCTAGACAAACAAATTTCCAGCTAAATGATTAGGAATTCTAATCGTGTTGGATATACGAGTAGTTTACAGTAAATTATTGTCAAAGAATTCATGTTAAGCTACGAGCAGACGATTTGCGATAGTCGCAAATTTTTGCGAGCACTGACGTCAAGAAAAAAACTCGCAAATACACTTCAAATGCCTTACGTTTGACATTGCTCGCAAACCTGCAAATACACATGTTCAGACGATTTGCGAAGGTTGTCCCAAAGTTTTCAAATACATTTGCGATCAAGGTGCTCGCAAATGACATGCTCGCAAATAAGATCGCAAATTTTGCAGCATATTTGCGAGGTGTTCACACGATTTGCGGCAACATTTGTAGATATCATATTCTTACTCATTTGCAGATTTGCGAGCCTGACATTTCTCTATTGACAAATTTGTTTATTTGTTGAGTTTTGTCATAGCTATAGCAGAGAATATCAATTACCAAGAAGCCAATCTTTCGTACGTTTCACCCTCCAAAACCCATTTGTTTACATTGTTGTATTTGTAATTTCACTTCGTGACGATGAATAGATGTGAATTGCAACAACAATGTAACGCGGTGAGATTTATTTGTTTTGACAGCTCAGTTTTTTTTTCTTTTGAAAATTGGAAAATAGTTTTGAAAATTCTTCGGCTAAAAACAAAAATATCGTTGTTGAATTGTTTAATGTATACAAACAATTGTAATTAATAGTTAATATTCATCCACAATTATAATAAAATACAAAAAATTAATCTATAAATTGTTTTCAATCACTCAGATTTCCGTTCATCTTCAATGCGTCTTGCATATAATACAGGGTGGCCCTTTCTTCATCCAGAATAATTTTAAAATTATTGTTGGAAAGTACGAAATAAAAAAAAAGTTTTTCTGCAATTTGACACCCGGAACTTCAATTTGTTGTTTAAATTCCACTAAACTCTCATTTTCCACTTTAGAAGCAGAAGTAGATATTAGGTGGGTTTAATTATCTTCTGTCGGGTTTCGGGTATTGATCTGGATTAACTTTAAGTACAAAAAAGATAATTGAGGAATTTTCAAAATCGTTTTTGTTGCACGTGTTAAAAGGTAATCCAGATGCGCATCTCTATCGAATATAATAAAACAACAACAGCTATTTTTGATTTTTTTAAACTTCACGACATCTAAGCATTTGGTTTTGAGTGTTGAATATAGGAGTATTGAATACTTTTTACTGAAATTATAATTCATAATGTTAAAAAACTTAATACAACAAAAACATTAACTTTTTTTTTACTTTTAAGTTTGAATATTATTTTTTAAAAAATCATTACGAAACAACTTAATTTGAAAAATTGATTTGAGAATGGATTTTAAGAAATTATAGCATGATCTCGTAGCTATTGTAGTATTTTTAAGTTATTTTCATTCATTCAAAAAAAAAATTAATTTAATTTTGATTAATTTTTATTTTTTTTTATTTCCTATCTTAAAGGGGAGAAATAATCGGCCCCTCTTAAACAATTTGTTTTTCTAAAAATATTATTTCATAAATTATCCTGCATGAAATAGGGGACACCCCGTATTTGGTTTTGTTTTGACATCTAATTGACAGACCGAGGTGAATAATTCTGACCACGGAGCGTGTTCAACAAATAGAAACCAAAGTAGGGCCCGGTTCACATTGGTACGTATTTGGCGTAAACTAGTGTGTAGCAGCGTAAAGGCTCTCCCAAACCAACGCGAATGCGGAGCGACGACGAATTTTTGTTGTTGTTTAGCGTTATGTAATTGTCATATTTTGTACTATTGTGAATGATTCGCTGCGAATCGCTCCACATTCGCGTTGGTTTGGGTGAGGCTTAAAACAAAGTGACGAAAATTTAAATCTATTTTCAAATGTCCTACTCGTAGCTTCATTTTTGCGTAGTAGGCTTTTCAATTATTACCTTAATAGTGCACAAGAGTAGGTAGTAGGTATATTAATCGAATATGAATATAAATTTTAATTTCCAAAATGGAAGAGAGTTGACGAAAGTTTTTTATTTTTGCTAAGCATTGTTTATCTGTTATATTTTGTATCATTGCGAATAATTTGTTATGATTTGGTGTTGGTTTGAAGGAGCTTTTAATTCAATTGCACTCATAAAGCATGAATTAAAAAAAAGAACAACGGATTTAGGTGTGGATTTAACTAATAAATAAAGGCAACCCCAAACCAACATGAAATCATAGCGAATCATTCGTAAAGATACAAAATATGGCAAGCACACAACCTTTAAAGGCTCTCCCAAACCAATTACAATTTGAATCATTCACAATAGTTCAAAATATGACACATACACAATACTAAAAACCAACAAAAAATCGTCGTCGCCCCGCATTCGCTTTGGTTTAGGAGTGCACCGGACATTTCGGTCCGAATCTTCACATTTCACATTTCCCCATACAGTTTTAAAATTTCGAAATGTGCGATTTCGGTGAATTTAAATAAATACGAACGAGACAAATATCTAATCTCACAGTTTGCACTAATTTAGTTTCAAAAAAAGGAATGACTCAAAAATTATCGTGTAATAACAGAAATAGTCCCGTGTAAACACCAAACACCAATGAAAATAAAGACAAAAACAATTTGTCAATATACATATGTTCCCACCAAAATGAAATTCGAGCTTGTAGTTAAAAACTATTGATATTTCAAGTAAATGGAACAAGATTTCATGAATATTTCGATGAAATCTCAATAAAAACTCTAGATCGGTTTCGTGGGAACGTGGTATTAGATTGCGTATTAAGCCTTAACTACAAGTCTGTTCATGTTCTTCCCATAACTACGAATTTTATTTATTTTATATGAGCTTTAACAGAACTTTGGGCTAAATTCGTGGAAATTTGTATTTTTGGGAGTACGTGAACAGACATTACAGTGGCACATTTTTGAAAATTACCAAAATAAAAATATTTCCCCTTTGAGCAGTTGTTTTATGAAAAAGAATATACAAATTTTTTCCTTAACTTAATTTTATTTTAATTTTTTTAATTTTTATTTTTGCAATTGGCCAGTTTATATTTCTTGAGCGCTCAGTATTTTTCCTCAATTTTTTGACGGAGCAGGAGAATAAAATATAAACAGTATTCTTCAGACAGAAGTCAAAACAACTCTCTTTTTTTTTTCTTCGTATGTAATTTACTGCGACAAAAAATTATTGAGCAAGCGAATCCAAAAAATTTCAGTCTCAGTTTTTAAGGGGAAAAGTGAGGAATTTTTGAGAGGAATCCTGTTTATATTTCTGAGCGCTCTGAGTCCTCCGAGATCTCAGAAATATAAACTGGCTAAATATTACAAAAGTAAAAAAAAAATTCCTGCTAGAGCAGTTGTTTTGTGAAAAAGAATACACAAATTTTTTCTTAAATCAAAATTCAAGCTTCCTGCATCATTTTCATAAGTTTCCCAGTGAGAAGCACTTTCCCGAAAAAATCAAAGCTCATGTAAACAAGAAAAACTCAAGCCTTGAAACCATGCTTTTACCATTTTGCTCTCGTAGTTTATAACATGAACATGACACACTATAATATCCGTACCACTTATTTGCCACGGGTATTATATCAGTAACCTACACCTTTTGCTCCAAATCTTCCACATAATTTTAATTTGGATGATACTCGTATATAAGGTTAAGTAAGCACTTTAAATTTCGTTCTTCAGGTTTTCATACTTTTTGAACATGTCCACGATTTTCAAAAATAACCGACAAATTAATTCACCATTCCTATACAGACTGTGGTCAGTGACTAGTTGCTTCTATGTGTGCGGCTGTCACTAGTGGTGAGTGACTAGTTGATTCTATGTGTGCGGCTTGTACTGCTTTTCACTAATACTTTGCAAATATAATCATTACAGCTGTTCGCTTCAGCTTGTAGGCAAATCAAACTGACAGCTGAGGATTGCCATCTTTATTAGTTTATCTATGGCTATAGTCTCAAAATACTATATAGGCAAATATATGTACATACAAACACACATGGGTATGTATCTTATATGCATATATTTTGGTGATGTTTTATGAGCTGTAGGTCAGTTTAATTTTTTTTAACTACGTAAAGTTTATTTTCATAAAAAAAAAACGAAACAAAAACAAATTTAAATCATTAAAAATAATAATAAAAATAATGAAGGTACCTACATACATACATACTTAAAACCACAGCCAATTACTTTAAGTACAACAACAAAATTCAACGCAAATGTCCGCATTTGCAGTGTTCCATTTTCGTGTTTTCGCAAATGGTTGTGACGGTCGCAAATACTCGCAAATTGTCACACATTATTTTTGTGAGTGTTCACATGATTTGCCAAAATGTCACAAATGCATTTGCGACTTGGGCCTCGCAAATCATACGCAAATGATTTGCGAGCATTTGCAGGCTGTCCCAAAGTTGTGTTCAGACGATTTGCGATCAAAGACCGCAAATTGTGACGTAAAAATGACGTCATTCTCGCAAATGTTTGCGACTTTTGCAAATCGTCTGCTCGTAGCTTAAGTGAAACTGAAATTAATACAAATCGCGTATGATAACGGCCCTCACTACGTCACTGATGAGTCCAATGACGAAACGCCAATTTGTAGAAATAAAGGCCATTAAAAGCTTTTTTCGAATAAAAAAATACATACTCGTATGTTTCCAAAAAATCAAACTTTAATCAAACCCCCAAAAATACCCTTTCATCTGAGGTAGTTTTGCAAGCTCCTTTGATTCTCCATTCTCGTAGTTAATGAAACATATTTACCGAGTTTCGTGAGTGTACCACCCTTTTCGAAGAATTTTGAAACATAACGCCACATTTCCCCCTACCTGCAAAAAACACACTTCCACGCGAAATATTTTTGTAGACTCTTGTTATTCTTCATGTTGTTTGCTCAGAATACATTTTTATCAACTTTCATAGGGGTACCACTTTTTTTGCCACAGGGCTTATGATTGTAAATTCACCACTACACCAACTTCCAAAACGAAAACCCTTTCACCGCAGATATTTTTATGGAATTGATTTGAATTGATAAGTACATTGAATACTTAGGCCGTGTGCCAATTGCGTTATATGTATGGTTAAATTTGATCCCATGGTTAAATTTTAACATTATTGAGGTGAATATAGACGCTAAAATTTAACCTGCTCAGGAGCTCGTTAAAATTTTAGCCAGTGGTTAATTTTTGACATGTCTATGCTCAACAATGTAACAATTGGAAAAGGGGCCTCTTCGGTCACAGAACTATAATGAACTTTACAGACATTGACATTCAAACGGACTATGTTTCGCCGCACATTGATTTCAACCCAGTAACCATGACAGACATCCCCACCAGGGAACTCTGGAACGAAAACAGGGTCATAAATACAAACCATGTTTCGGTCTTCACCGACGGCTCCAAAACCTTGGAGGGTGTTGGGTCAGGTATCTATTCAGATAACCCACCCATATATAGATCAATGAAGCTTCCAAATTTTTGCAGTGTATTCCAAGCGGAAGTGCTGGCAGTTTGTGAGGCCGCGAAACATCTTGCTTCACGTAAATTAGTCAACAAAAATATTGACATTTTCATAGATAGCCAGGCGGCAATTAAAGCCATTTCCTCAATCACCATAAAGTCCAAACTGATCGATCGTTGCCGAAATGAGTTAAGAATACTCAACGCAACGAACACAGTTACCCTAAAATGGGTCCCAGGACATAGGGATATTCACGGAAATGAAATGGCAGATGAACTGGCCAAAAGCGGATCATCTCTTGATCCGAGCCTAATCGTAGCCTCGGTGCTCATGCCACTGGAGGAAGAAAAAAGTAGAATACACCACTGTTTCTTGGAAGCTGCAAATGTCAGATGGTCATCTATCGACACCTGTCGGGTTTCAAGGAACCTTTGGCCGAACATTTCGAAGAAAAAAACTGAATACCTACTCAAGCTAGGCAGGCCTCAATTATCACTCATAGTTGGCGTCCTAACGGGGCATAACTCTATGGGAACCCATATGAAAAGAATGGGCATCAGCTCATCTGACTTATGTAGAGGGTGTCATGATGAAGAGGCGGAAGAGGGCTCCCTTCACTTCTTATGTGAATGCCCCAGCCTAGCTAGAACCAGGAAAGCAGCCCTAGGAGAATATTTCTTCGATGAACTGGGCGACATCTCTGTATTGCCACTGAAAAACATCCTAAAATTCATTCAGAACTCAGGATGGTTCAGGGAGGCCCCCTACAACTAATACTCCTCATCAAACCCCTCCCTATCCCTCTTCACCACCCACCTTTTACTCTGGGGAGCGCAATGGATCCACTGAGATCCGAGTGAGATGATGCGGCCCGCCGTATCATCACCCCTTCTAACCTAACCTAACCTATGCTCATGAAGGAGTGAGTGAGATGAATGTTGAGTAAAATTTTATTTTGCTATCGTGAAGTCAAGAACCCTATCGGGAAATATTAAAAAAAACTATAACTAGATAAAAAGATAAACAAATATTGGCAAAAGCGTTATAATAAATGAAAGTATGATTAACTCAAGACATTAAAACATAGACAAATATTCAATAATTATTGTTTGTATAGTGTCTCGTGGTTCTTTTAAAAGTACATATCAATTTAAAGCGTAAATGTATGAGTGCGGCCATTTGGACTGAGTCTGGCAGTTCCGTTTTTATCGGAACAAAAGTTAAATCCATTTAATTATCTGGACTTAGCTAACTCTATATGGACATACACCACTAATATGTAGCAGTTTTGGCAAATCCAGGGTATTAACTCTTAATACCAACCAAAAATTTGTTTTATCATACAGAATCAAAAATATATTCTTATAACGAGTATGATGAAGAAAAAATATCAGTGTTTTAAAAACTTTCACCTCATCATGAATTTCAAATAACCTGATGGTTACAGTTTTTCCTCAAGTAAGCCATTTAAGTGTAAAGTATAAATGATTCGTACTGACTTCTCAAGATTTTGCACACTTTCTGGGCCAATCCTGGCTGGAGAGGACTTCTTTTCACGAAATTTAAAATCTTCACATCCTGGTGCAATGGTTTTACATTACCAATACAAAAAATATTATAGGTATTTTCACCTTGAAGGTTTTTATTTTGAAGTTATTTATAAAAATTATTCCTTTTTCTTCAAGAAACACAGTGTGGAAACCGAGAGTTTAGGGTGTAGATCCAAACTAACAGACACACTGACAAACAGAATTTTACCACCCACTTTTTTGGTGTTCTCTATCATCGTAATGTCATGTTTGATTGTCATCTCGATTTTTTTTTGCACGAATCCTAAACTTGCGGTATAGTACCTACCCATGTAACAAATAAACTAGATGAATACCGAAGAACTGTATATATTTACTTACTTAAGCACTTTGTTATAGAGAAAATTATAACAAGAAGGCGTAAGGTCCTCGTAAATGTAGTAAAGTTGTAAACTGCATAAATCTGTCTAATTTTCCATTTACTTACAGACAAATTCATCTAGTTTTATCTTATTATTATAACGTCTAGTTTAATAAACGTTACTTTAGACATGTCAAATATTAAGTTTATTTAATAGTTTATACATGAGTCTTTTATTATATCGTCCCCCTTATATAAAATATTGAAACATAGTTTTTAAAGTTTTAGTAGGATGAAAACAGAGCCTTAAATCAAGTAATGGCTTTACTGATTATTTGAAATTATATTTTCTTCCATAAACGATTAACACGATAAACGATAAACACATTAACAGAACTGAAATTTCATGGAATGAAGATAATTTTTTTAAAAATAAAGAAACCAAATCGAAAAAAAATAATTTGCACATTTATGCTTCTGGCATAAGGGAGACGATATGTAAACATTCTGGGTGTAGGTACTCCTAGGACCGGTTTTTAAGTGCGGGACTATCCCACTCTCGCATTTTTCAGTCAATTGAAATCCCAAGTTAATTCTCAGTTAACCCACCTACTTTGGTGAGTTAACTTAGGGATCAAATTGAGTGCTTTTTCAGTTGTGGCGCCATCTCAATTTCGATAGTGAAAGTTATGTTCAGTACAGTTCCGTTGTAGTGCCATTATGTTGCTTTTCGATGGCCCTAGATTTTTGACAGCTGAAAGATGAAGTTAATCCTAGACTGAAAAATTGTTCCGTTAACTCGGATTAGCTACGAGTAACTCTGATTTAAATTAGAGTTATACCTATTACCTGAGCTAAAAAACTGTCCCCTAATGAGAACCTTACCACTTGAAGATTTCAAACAAAACAAAAATTAACAAAAAAAGTTTCCAAAAAGAGACGATAAGATTTTCTTAAAAAGCTAAACAGGAGTCCTATTGATTGGATTATCAAGATAAAAGTCTCCAGACTAAGAAAAAATGATAGATCATCATTTCCTATTTTATTTAAGCGAATTGAAGAGTTAATGATCCAAATACTAAAATAGGAAACCAAGATGGTTTTGTACTCCAACCCCCACCAAAGGCTGTGAAAAAGCCTTTCAGACTTTAGTATTCGATATCAAGATACATATACCTATAAACCCTCAAATTTTGCTGTGGATTCTTAGACTTTTATTTTTGTTATTCATTATAATACTGTTTAATGTTTCTGACAATATCGTTGTGGTATCGGCAAAAATTTTGTGTCGCGTCAAATATAAAAATACATTGTTTGTATTTTTTTCCGTAGAATTCCATGGTGTAACTATTTTTTGAATATTCATTTTAAACAATTTATCAACACTTATTTAAAAATTACTTGTTGCAAAATCAATTTTTTGCTTTTTCGCATTTTTGACCGTGGTTACCTATGTTATCACTATTTTATTAGAAGTAAATGTAAAAAAAAGAAATGAATCTTGAATGAAATCTGTTCAATGATTTTCTGAAGTACATTTGCATTTGCAAAAAAGTATTTTTACGAACATAATAAATATCTCAAAAACTGCCCTATGGTCTTAGTTGAAAATAATTGTGGTAATTAAAGACACAATAAAATATATCTTCACAAAATTTTATTTAAATTAAACAAAGACAAACAAAGAAAAAAAAGACGGTTTTTCATCATTATCTCGGAAGTTTTGAGGTTATGTTAAAAAATTACCCATATAAAAGTCGTAGATTTTTACTGGATCTATAACTTCTTCATTGAACACTTTCCATTTTGACGTAAGCTATTGTTTGAAAACGCAAGAATACAATTTTCTCATTTTGTTCCACCCCCCAAAAACTCCTTTCAACTCCACCCCTGGGAAATTGATTTATTTTTCATTCCTTATAACCCCCGCTTCACCATTTTCATTCGTCAAACAGCTTTTATCAAATTTTGTATAAATGTGTAATTTGCCTGCACTTATTATTATACATGAGTTTCGAAACTCTTTTTTGCCACTTTTGAGAATTTTGAGTAAAACGACAAAAACTGTTAAAAGCTATAAAAATGATGAAAGTCTCTTTTGGTTTTTAACCTGATAAATGAACCTGCTTATGATTAAAAAAAATAAATTTAGTTTGGAAAAGAAGAGTTTTGAAAATAACGACTAGAATTGATTTGGAATAGTGCAGTTTTGAAAAAAAAAACACGACTAAATAATATTTTTTTTATAAATTTTAACGTCTATGAAAAACCTTCTAGAGAACACTTCTTCATGCCTAACTCATTTTTGAAAAAAGTGATATTGAAGAGTTTTGGAACTCATATGTTTTATAAATGCAGGCTAATTACACGAGATTTAAAGCAAAGAAAACGAAGAGTTATGATGCGTAGTTCATTTGAATGTGAATAGAAAAGTTTTGAATTGAACGACTGAGTGAGTTGAACAGTGTAGTTTTGAAAAAAAAAACACAACACTTTTAAAGTGCTTAAATTTATAAGAAATAATAAGTTTTTATAAATTTAATATAATTACGTCGATTAAGAATCTTCTAAATAACACTTCCTCGTACTTAGCTCATTTTTGAAAAAAAAAACTGGAGTATAAGGGTTTTGAAACTACACCCCTCATATTCACTTATGTATATGCAGAAGAAACTTCAATCCAAGTCACAGCATTTTCGTTTGAAAAATAAAACTATATTCAATTAATATAAACTTAAATATATTTATTTTGTTCTTAAATGAAATATTTAAAATAATACAAAACAGAACACTGTACAATTTTCTCATTTCCTATCCTTTTATAATAAAAAAAACAAAAATAAAATAAATTCTTTACAACAAAAACGAATATTTACAAAGTTTGAAAATGATTTCACAGGTGTGTATGTGTATGTTTGTATGTGTGAATTTGTTTGTGTGTGTGTGTTTGATTGAGAGTGTGAACTTAATTCATGATAAATGTCTTGTTTGACAGTTTACACCTTTTGTCTTTTTCATTGAATGAATGTTGCATGATATTATGATGAATTTATGAAGAAAATAATTTATTATGAATGAAAAGAAAATGATCTAAAAGAAATTATTTTTTGCTGAGGCATTAGTGTTACCAACAGCGTAGATGAACCGAAAAACTTAATTTTGTGATATTTTTTCCATTCAAATTCAGAGAGCGATATAATGTATGTATGTTTTATAAAAGGCTTGAATTAAATTATTAAATAAGGTTTACGTATTTCATAGGAATAGTTACAACAGGAGCCTCAAAGCAGAGTTACATTGTGTTAAATAAACATTCAAAGAACTATTCTACATTTGCTTGATGTGTTATATCTCAGGGTGCACAAATAAAGTATGTTTTTACTTATTATTGTCACAGATCCGGCCAATGTGCAAAATATACAAAAAATTGTTTTAATTTTTCCCTATTTATATAATTTTCTAGAACTTATAAGTTAATGTACTTTTTTTATTAAAGAAATAAGTTAATTAGAAAAAAAATCTATTTCGAATTAACTGTGATTGGCTAAAATAAAAATTTCACCTACATATGACTCCAAAAAATGTGAAAAAGCTTTTAGAATATAAATTCAATATTTTCATACTAATCGAAATTTTGATAATTTTGTTTTTTTTTTAAATGTAATTATGATGATTTTTTTTCCCGAGATGAATGCTTGTATTTAAAAAAATACTTCTAGATTTTTTTTTAATTTCGTAAATACGTTTTTATGAATAAATAAAAAACGAATCAGCTTATGACGTCGTCACCGTACTCATGGGCTGGGGAGCACGGGGCCTGATCATCATGGTCGCCTTCTTGAGGGTGTAGTCCCATCCACGCCAGCGGAACCATACTATACCCTGTCGTGCAGTTAGATCTTGTGGGTCATGTAAATAAAGACCGTTAAGACCCCGACCGCATGACTTCCACCACCAGCCACCCTGTGAAGAAAAGAAGGTACTTAAAAAATCTTCTTTTAAAAGATGAAAGGAAATTGGTCTGTTCATTCTGTCAAAAATTGAGTAAGGACCGGTTGTACAAGCGTGGTTCAAATTTTGATTCATGGTTCAAAAATTTTGACTGGCTGATTTTGGCGGTATTACTAAGGTTTAAGGATGGTTCAAGTTTCAAGTATGTTATAGTATCCAATTTAAAGCCTGAATTATCGTTGAACTTCAGTAAGTTGGCCAAAGTCAGTGAGTTAAAATTGCTGAACCACGGATTAAATGTTTGTACAACTGGCCCTAATGGAATTAATTTTCTTTTTAATAGTTGACAGCAACAGTTTAAATGTTTAAATTTTGCGAAGGAGTCATAGTATGTGTTAATTTCTGAGATCTAAGAAATATAAACTGACCAAAAATAGAACAACGTACCTTAAGCATACTGGCACAGTTGAGAGAGCTTCGATCGTTATCTCTATTGTAAGTGGAAAATGGACTATTGTTTGAGCCATACCATGGATCGTTTAAGGAGTCGCCGGCATTTCCTTCGTATCCATCAATCTCAAGTTTGTAGTAATCGGCCTCAGAATGTATTTTAAAGTGTGAATATTGAGCGTATCTGAAAATATAATAGAATTTAATGTTTCGATTAATATTTTCCTCATGAAGTAGAATAGTTTTTGGGTCATTTTAAGCAAGGCATCCACTTGGATGGGACTTATACCCTTACTTTTGTATCTTACGACACAATAAAAGTGAGGGTAAAGGAGATATGAAAGATGTGATAAATCGTCTGAATCATATCGGCTATTAAGAAGTTTCGAACGATTGAAAACATTTTAACGTATAAATACCAACTCGGTAATTTTGTAAAAGTTCAAATCCGAATTAAAATCCAAAGGAACATAAAGTGCCAATCGGTACTTAAACTTAGGTTCCTATAATTCTTTTTAAAAACAAGAATGTAAAAAATATATAAGAAATTCTCAGATTCTTTTGAAAATCATGATCTTACCTTTTATTTCCTTCAAAATCTTCAAGTTCAACACGTAAAGCATAGTCTTCATTATTGGTTAACATATAGATATTTTCATTTCCCAACCAAAACTCCTTTGCTGGATCCCCAAATCCATTTTTGTAATCAGCCCAATCTCGATTGAAGTTTTCTCGTGGCTCACCAAATTCATCGCGTCGTTGAATGACCTTAATAAGAATTTATCATATACGGCAACACATGAAATACAGTTTTGAATAGATTAGAGAAACAAGAATAAAAAATGTAATATGAAATATATGGTTTATGATGCTGAGATCAATTTGTTTCAATTATTTTTCTTATAATTACCGTCCAGCCACCATCAGCTATTTCTTGCTCACAGAAAACTTTTAAAAACCAATATGTTGTCCCACGAATTTGTAAATAGAAAACTCCTGATTGACGCATACCTACGTTTAAAAGATCCACACATGAAAATCCCTAAAAAAATATAGTCAAATTGTAATGAATTATAATGTACATACAAAAAATTATAAAGTTCATTGTAATAGCCTTAGGTCCAGTTGTACAATAAATGATGTAGGTCAAAGTTTTATCCGTAGTTCAACAATTTAATTTACATAGGTGGAATTACTGGGGTTAAACGATGATTCAAGGTTCAAGTATGTTATAGTAGCTAATTAAATGTCTGAACTATCGTTGAACCTTAGTTAATTCGCCAAAGTCGGTGAGTTAAAATTGCTGAACCACGGATTAAATATTTGTACAACTGGCCTTTTCAGTACAGCTTAAATAAATATCATTTTGACAATCGGCAACATTCCTCAAATATTAAATTCAGTCATTTTCGACTTGTTAATTCCGTGATCTTGGAATACAAAGAACATTCTTAATAAAAATTCCCTACTTGTACTATTAATGCTACTAAGGACCAGTTATACAAACGTGGTCCTTAACCCAAAATGTTTGCCAAGTCTGTTAAAGCTTGGTCTTTGATATGGGTTTTGGCAGAAAATTGTGAAAACTTTATGTAAATAAACACACCCACAGCTGTATTTATTAGACTTAGCTAAAATACATCTCAACGCGAGTGAACAGTTGCGTGAATCGTTTTTCAAAAAACATTTCCCGGCCCATTTTACTTACAATGGTCACGTTCAGGTTTCAATGGATAGCTTGTATCTATGAACGTTTCTGAACGTCAATCAGCTGTTGTTGACATTTCTCATAGGATATTTTTGAATCCTAAAATTTAAACAATAGCTAAGGATCTCTTTTTTGCCCACAGCTGTTTTCTTATCAGCTGTGTTTCAACGAGGGATTACAACCAACACAACCCTATTCAGATCGCTTTAGGTACAACCAAATGCCTTTATGTAAAATACAAAAAAATCTATTACGTCAAATGTCATACTAAACCTTATGTAGCTTCAATGACGGTGTTCACATTGGACACGTTGACGTTTCAGTATTTACATCTTCCTTTACTGAAAAAGTGGGAGTGAGATGTGAATACTGAAACGTAAAAAAAAATTAAATTTTTCAATCCAATGTGAACACCGTCAATAATTGAAGTTATAAAAACGTAGGCTCTATTTAATGTCCCATATTTTTTATAGATAACATTTTCGGATTAACTTAACTTAATTGCGACTCAAATCCTCGGACAACGTTCGTTCAAATCACCTTTAATCTTCTAGTCTGAGCTAAAATCACATTTTCAAAAACCATTAAACCGATATTTAATAATATGCACTCCAAATCTTCTTCAAATCCCAAAGAGAAACATTTTAATCAACATGGCTGAGGAAAGATACAATTAAAAGACAAATAATCAAACGGAGTGAAACAAACAGCGGATTAGTTTACGTATTTACGCAAGCAGTTTCAAAAGGGTGTTCATGAAACGTGCATCACAAACTAAAAAGTTTACTCTGTCGAAAAGTTTACATCATTAAGATAATACGGAATTTGAGGAAGAAGATTTATTTGGTTTTTTCACCGCATGAAAAGATTTAAGGTTCTCCCAAACCAACGCGAATGCGGATTCGCAGCGAATCATTCACAATACTAAAAAATATGACAAATACACAACGCTAAACAACAACAAAAATTCGTCGCCGCTGCGGATTCGCATTGGTTTGGGGGAGACTTAAGGCTTTCCCAAGCCAACGCGATATCGATATCGAATGCGGGGCGACGACGAGGTTTTGTTGTTGTTAAGCGTTGTATGTTTTTGTCATATTTTGTACTATTGTGAATTATGTGCTGCGAATCGCTCCGCATTCGCGCTGATTTGGGAGAGCCTTAAAGGCTGAGCCAAACCAACGCGAATGCGGAGCGATTCGCAGCGAATCATTCACAATAGAAAAAAAATATGACAAATACACAACGCTAAACAACAACAAAAATTCGTCGTCGCTGCGCATTCGCATTGGTTTGGGAGAGCCTTAAAGCGCTCATAGCGAATTATTCACAATAGTTCAAAGTATGACCAAATACATAACGCTTTGCAACAAAAAAATGCGTTTCATGTTTTCCGTTCCCAAATTCGAAGCGAATTATTAACAACAACAAAAAAATGAAAACTACACAACGCTCAGAAAAAACAAAAAACTCTTCCTGGGCAAATGTTTCACGTCGTTGCATTTAACATGTAAATTGCCCCAACCTTGTTTTTTGGTCCATTCGGGCAAGAAAAAAACACAGCTAAAAGCTGCGTTTTTTGCATGTTCATATGGACGATGGCAAAAAAACGACACCGGGACATTTCAACATTTGCCTTGGCCCTGCCATTTTGTATTGAATAATCTTACCAACAAACATTTGACATTTCTCTACAAATTTTTAATTCGAAACGACAATAGAGTCTGGTAGTACCGTTTTTATCGGGACGAAAGTTAAATCCACTCAATTATCCGGATATTGCTAAATCTATATGGACATAGTTGTTGTTGTGTTTGACATTTAAATTGCTTTGTTTTGCTGTCTTTTTTTCAGACAGAATTATTTTGAGTTGCAAGAAAACACAACTAATATTTTTAAAGCAGTCAAATAACTCTTCACTCACCTTTATGACTTGTTTACACGTTCGTTGCACTGAAAGACTTCTCCACGATATTACATGCGTATAAAAGAAATTGAT
Organism: Dasysyrphus albostriatus; assembly: GCA_946251815.1. Taxonomy (NCBI): domain Eukaryota; kingdom Metazoa; phylum Arthropoda; class Insecta; order Diptera; family Syrphidae; genus Dasysyrphus; species Dasysyrphus albostriatus. The sequence goes on from OX276337.1 coordinate 14,183,364, forward strand.
AGTCTATCTTTCTCTTTTATCCGCATGTTATATCGTAGATTATTTGCGAAATTTGACAGCAACATTTTTGTTTACACCCAAGAAATGTCTATCAGACATCAAATGAAAAGAAAAACTAACACTCAATCCCGGTTTTGGTTGTAGTTTTTTTCTTTTCAAAGTATCTCCTAAAACGTTTCTGATTTTATTATAAATTAAAAAAATATGGTTAAGTATATTCTGCTTTTGTTATTTTTGAATTACGTACTCTCCGAATCGCCCATTGTTGATCCTGAAAAAACACTTGTTTGGGGTCCTGGCTTGAAGCCAGATCAAATCGTCCTACCAGTGCGTTATTTTTTCATTCAAGCTGTCGATAAAAATGGAAAAAAGTAAAAAAAAAACAATCTCATCAAAAGAATCTCATAAATTTTCAATCGTTTTCCTAGCTTTGACCATTCACCGCAGCAACAATTCTTTGTAAGTATTAAAGGAAGCTCGCCCCATGGTAGATGCCGTAATCATGTTAACACAGTTGACCGCGGAGATGGTTCATCAATTGTGCGATATGCCATAGCCGATTGGTGTGACAATATTGAAATCGAAATCAAGTACAATGGTTCACAAGTAGCCGAATCGCCATACTACACCAGGGAGACTGTGTATTCAGAAAAATGCAACTGTCCTCAGGATTTGAACCTTTGGCTCATGAACAACGATTGTCCAAGAACTGACAAACAAATTGAATGGGATTTGCATTCATTTAAGCGAGTCAACTTCTCTGCCATTCGAGACAATCTTCTGAAGCGTTACAACATGCCAAGTAGTGTTTCGCTGTGCCATTATGTTGTCAAGAATCAGGAAATATATCGCCAGTGCTATGGGAAGTACACAGGTTTCAAGATGTTCATGGATGCTACATTGCTTTCACTAGCCAGAATATCCCTCCTCCCTGATATGGAGTTCTATTTGAACCTTGGCGATTGGCCTCTATCCAAAAAGGGGGGACAACAAAGAACTTCTGGGCCTTATCCGATATTCTCTTGGTGTGGAAGTGATGATTCGCATGACATTGTCCTGCCCACCTACGACTTAACTGAATCCACTCTAGAAAGTATGGGAAGAGTGAGTCTGGATATGCTTTCCGTTCAGCGGGAGAACTATCCATGGGAGAGCAAGGAAGAGAAGGCCTTTTGGCGTGGCAGAGATTCACGTCGAGAGCGATTAGATCTATTAGACTTGGCTAGGAAACACCCGGACCTCATTAATGCATCCATAACGAACTTCTTTTTCTTCCGCGATGAAGAGGATAAATATGGACCAACTGTTGCACATATTTCGTTTATGGATTTTTTTAAAGTGAGTAGTAATTTACTTTGAAAACTTGTGCAGATCAATTAAATTTTATTTACTTCTTTGTTTTGCAGTACAAATATCAGTTAAATATTGATGGAACTGTTGCCAGCTATAGATTTCCTTACCTTTTAGGTGGAGACTCGCTGGTTTTGAAACAAGTCTCGCCATTTTATGAGCATTTCTATAGCAAACTCGTTGCCTATAAACATTACGTGCCATTCAAAAGGGACCTGAGTGACCTCTTGGAAAAGATCAAATGGGCCAAAGAGAATGACGAACGGGCAAAGGAAATAGCAGCTGCAGGTCGAGCATTTGCTTTGGAACATCTTATGCCGCAGAATATCTATTGTTACCACTTATCACTTTTCAAGGTACATTTTTTTACTAAATTCTTTTTATTAACAATTTTATAAATAAAATTAATTTTTAGGAATGGAGCACTAGATTGATTTCTCCGATTGTAGTCCTACCAGGTATGGAACAACTCGAACAGACAACCAAATGCACTTGCAAATCTGCTCATCCTAAAGATGAACTGTAAGGCGACTAGAAGTGAATATAAATTCTCTTTAAATCACCATAATATCAAAATAATGTATCAAAATAATGTATCATAATTGTCTGATATCCATTTTTGATGAAGAACCAACATGAAAATGTCCGTCTGTTTATTTTTATAAAAGAGGATACTCTTGTTTTTATACTTTTACTACTTTATATATATGTATTGCAAAAACCACGTATTTTATACACACAGTTTATTTATACTAAGCACCGAAATGGAATTTATTCTTTTTCAAATTTATGTATTTGTCTCCCTTTTGGAGAATAAGAGTGTTTTTGTAATTCTTTAAGGGCTTTTTTAACATTATTTAAACAAAATTCTGAGAAGCTATCCGAGGTTATATAAGTAAAGACTGGCGCAAGGCCAAGTCCAGAAAAATAAAATCGCATATTATTTTATAATGGCCCACCTGAATGAGTTTAAATCCATTAAACTATTTTTTGAGTTGTAAACTTATGACCCTCCTCAAAATGTATGTGTCGGATAACTAATCAGAGCATTAGTTAAATATGTTAAAGAAGTCCTAAATTAATTTAGTAATTAATCACAAATTAAGATGGAAGTGTATTTCTTTATAAATATAAGAATAAGCATGCATTTTACACGCCATGTTCACAGAAATAATAAAAAGTTCTTGTTAATTGTCGTGAGTCAAATTTGTTCTTATGTTTTTTATGTACTCAATGGAACTCCATTACAACGAAGCTGCAATTTAGTGGAATCGCACAATTCGACAAGGTTACACCATAAGTGTCTTAAAATAAATATTAAATTCAACTCAAGAAACTCACTTTGACATCTTTCAGAGTAAGTATATCCGTTGAGAACGTTGAATTAACAACTGACGGCTTGTTCTTCACGCTGGGAAAAATTATGCCTCCTTTTCGCGAGAGCGGCTTCGCTGATGTTTGATTTTGGAAAGCAATAGTCGTTGTGCTAGGATTCGCAATTGTTGTGGTTGTTGTAACTGGAGTAGTGCTAGTCGATGATGCAACAATCGGTGTTGTTGGAATGGGTTCAGTGAATTCTTCAATTACCGAATACCTAAAATACATAAAAATTATAAACAATAAATCAAATCGAATTTATCTGAAAACATGCTTTCGCCCAACCTATTTGGATCATATTCCACAAGCCTATCAATAGTTGGATCCATTAGCAATTCAGGTGGAACTGGCCTCTGCGCCAGCAACGATACATCATCCTCTTGCTTCTTCAGCCTCTTTTCGACCATGTCCAAATTGTTGATGATCAAATTGGTTTTTGTCTTCAAATCATTATGGATGTCACTGATCGCCCTCTCTTGTCTTTGCGTTTGCGTCAAGAGTTCGTCTGATTTTGGCAGTAAGTGATCGACTGAGCTCTTTGTGCCAACAACAACATCCCACACCTCGTCCATTTTTTCTGACACCGATACCATCGGTCGGATCTGCTTGACCAAAGCATCGATCTTGCTCGACTTGATCAATGGCAAGGCTGTTGTGGTTGCATTCAAGGCATTTAACTGTTCATTATGATCTACTACAGCTTCATGAATATCACTAACCATGCGCAACATCCGGCCAACATTCTCCGATACAATATTTATATGAAATTGTAATTTCTTATCGATGTTGTCGGTTGTACCTCGCAGTTGTCCCAACTCCAAAGTCACATGGTTCATTACTTCGGCATTCATTGCCTTAGTAATCTCAATTACATTCATACTGATTGGTTTCTTCTCACTTGCCTCAGCATTGATATCGTCCACTTGGAGGAAATTATTATCGATTTGATTCTTCAGACCCTCCAGTTTGGAATCGATATCGCTCACCTTTTGATCAAGCTGCACAAGTCGACTGTCAAGATTTGTTGAAGTTCGAGGATTTCGCGCTCCAGTTCCATCGGAATCTGGTGACGTTGGTAGTGTTGTAATTTGAAAATCATATGAAATCTTGGTGTCGAGATTACGCAGTTTCGTGATCACTGAGTCGGTTTTAATTATATTGTCACCCACACGATTGTCAAGAGCTTCAACACGTCGCATAAGATGCTCAACTGCTTTGTCAAGGTTATCGATTCGTTTGAGTTTGCCCTCTAGTGTTGAGATTATCACTTCGAAAATATTTAAAAGTTGCTGTTCCCTAGTGATGGAAAATGAATAAAAGATATAAAAAATATTATGAATGGTGCAAGAAATAAGAGCAGTAATGTGGGAAAATGGGTTGTGTTAAAATGATTTATGAAAATATTTGTATGTAGAGAACAAAATGTACCACGTATTATACATTTTCATCATCCTAAAATCAAAACTCAAAGATCTCTCTTATTATCATCAAAATCCAACAAAAAAGAGACAAATTTAAATTTCCAAATGATATTGATGCGTCTGGCTTGTATGAATTATATTGGCAATCACCACTCCCATTAACGCGTAATCGACAACGTTTCAAAATATTATAGTCATTAAAGGTTCGCTCCACTGCTATTATTACTTTTCTCAAGTTTCAACGCTGTCTAAATTCAAATCGATTAAATAATTGGATCGTATTAATAAGAGCTCAGAAGAAAGGAAGGAAGGTAACGTTTAAAAAAGGTGTCACAATATTAATGGTCATGTAGTGAATAAAGGTATGAAAGTTTAAATGACTGAAATCTAGTAGTGCATTTCCATTGGAAGCAATTAAAACAAGTTGCAAGCAATATGGATTAACAAAGTGTGTTGGATTATAATTTTATTTTTCGTATGAAGAGTTAATTAAAATAAAAATGTTTGTAAGACAAAATAAATCAAACTGGACATGAAAAAAATATATACTCGTATTTATGATTTTAGAAAAGATGTTTAGATCTATTTTTATTCATTAGTATCAAGCATTATGGTGTGATTGTTTTTTTTTAATTTAATTAAATAATACTTACTGAATTGGTACATCAGAAAGCCTAAAAGGAAAAGAAAGGAATAGATTTAAAATAGGGCAGAATAATTATTATTTGTTAAGTTTAAGAATTTAATAGAAAATATGTGAACTTATTTAGTTAAAAAGGCAGCAATTATTAGTGAAGAAAAATGTTTCCTTATGAAACAAGGTTTATATTTTCTTTATATTGGTTGTAAAAACAAATTCACCGGTGCTGATGCGTCCATCTCTCCATCGAACTAGAGCCTTATTAAATGGAAGAATTTTTTTTGTTAACATTATGCGATCTTTTGGAATAGGAATTAGGGAATTAAAGAGTTAAATGCTGTTAGATTGTAATAAAGAATTTATAAAGGCTAACGAATTTTTATATTTTACCCCGAGCCTGAAGTTGGACTGAAGGTTTAACTACTTACAGAGGAGCTATTTTTGGAAATGTTTGGAAATATTGGAAACTAAAAGAGTGCTATAGTCAATAAATCAGAGTGGGTATTACAAATAAGAATTTTTAGCTGTAAGAAAATTATTTAAACAAGGAAATAGCTTGGAGATGAAACAGAGCTCATTGTGGTATATCAGCATTTAGTTTGGGAAAAAACAATCTGGACTTAGCTTATATATACATAGGTTTTTGAAGTGATTTAATTCTGGCCAGCCAGCTAGAAAGATTATGCCTTTCGAAAAAGTTTGTAAAGAGGAAAGTCGATTAGAAATATTTGATAGAATTGAATTAAGTTATAAGTCATTAAGTACTTAATACTTGGTAGTAGTTGGATTTTTTCAAGTACCAGCACCGAGTATCTACTGAAGCACAAGTACAAGTACCGGTTCTGGTACTGTACTTGTACTTGAAATTTTACAACTCGGGTAGAAAAGAAGAATGTCCGATTCCTGTATTGTGTGGTGACTTCTGGACCAGTAAATTGACTATACCTAGATCAAATCTTCACTTCTCAAAACCCTGAAAAATACGTTCATTGAATTTAAAACATTCCCACTATTCACTTAAATATAATTAAAATAGAAATAATAAAATCAAACAAAAGAGCTGATAACAAAACTCGAAAATACACTGCTGGAAAAAATTAGAGGACCGTATTTTCTCTTTTACGGATAAATATAAACTATGGGATTATATTTTTATATGTTTATGTATGTATGTATTTATGCCCAGCAAAAAACAAGCCTGTGACGGACGTTACTTTAGGCTGGGAACAGATTTCTTGATGTACCAATAAATGTTCGAGTGCCCTCGAAAACGGTAAGGGGATGAATTAGAGATTCTGGATTAAGACCCTACAGACTTCTCCTCCTCTTCTTCCCAGACTTTATGGAGTAGCATGTTCTACTTTGAACAAAAATATGGAAACTGGTCTGTGGACGACTGGAAACAAGTGCTATTCACTGATGAGCCAGACGAGAGGGTAGGAAAAGTTTATAGACGATCAGATGAACAATATGCATTTCGCAACATTGTTCTACGAGCTTCTTATGGAGCAGGTTCCATAATTGGCTGGAGAGATAGTATATATGTTTGAGTGCAGCGAAGTAGTAACATTGACAAAAATTGTATCCTAATACAAGATAACGTTCATTCTCACATTATTGTTACCCCAGTTTTTGTGTATCTTTGAGAAGTCAACCTGAACAACCGAGACTGGACAGCTTGCTCCCCTGATCTGATTCTCATTAAACATGTTTGGTAAATGTGTCCTTGGAAGAAAACTAAAGAGGAAAAATCCGACACCATTCTATTCAGAAGAGCTTAAAAGTGTTTTGCTTGAAGTATGGAACCAAATACCCCAGAAAAACATAGAAAATGTCATCAGAGATATGCCAAAGAGAATTATTTCTGTCCAAAGAGCAAGAGAACGGAATACCAGGTGCTTACTCGTCCTCATTTTCACTGAGCTTCCATGATTTACTTGAAATTTTTAAACCAATAAAAATCAAATCATTCCCAGAAAAAGTTCAATTTTTAGCATTTTTTTAAGGAAAGACAGTAAATAAAATTTCTTTCTTTTTCAAATGGTTCTTAATTGATCAAGCTAAAAAATCTCATTTAAAAAAATTTAGATAAAATGAAAATAATCAAAAAATTCAAACTTTTTGTTATAGTGTTTCTCTATTTCTGTCTGGCAGTGTAGATTAGCTTAAAGGAAAATTAAATGCTATATGATTTCATTTTTGATAAAAGAACATAATTACACAAGAACATATTCTCCATATACTTTTTGTGCATACTACTCAAATTGTTCTTAAATATAGTATATCAGAAAACCATAAAATTAATGCAATACCTAATGGTTGACTTCTTTTTAAGTAAAAACATGTGGCACATGAAAAGATAAACAAATCGACAAGCACTTCTTCGCCGCTTTATTAGCAAAAGCACCATTCTTTGTATTCAACTTTATTAAATTTTGTTTGAAATAAAAAAATATCAACTTGTTATCTAAAAGTATTCAATTTATAAACATCAAATAAAAAATAGCAATAAATCACTAAATTTTATTTATTAATGTGTTTGTTTTCATCAATTTTAAATTATAAATCTTCTTCTAAGAATAAGTTTCAATAAATGGGTGCGAATTAAATCATATTAATTAAATTTATATAAGAATAAAAACAATTTTTTCTTCAATTATAAAAAACTAGTTTTACTAGTTCACACATTAAAAAATATTCAAAGTAGTTTGTAGACTTTTTTCAACAACAAAAAAAAAAATCAAACTGTTATAAGCGATTATGTCAACAAACTAAATAATTTATAAGATTTTTGTTCTGTAATTTTTTAAGAAGTGTGAAATATGCTAATATAAATAAATGTTCAACCATATTGATTCCATTTACTGATATTTGCAATTTACAATTATGTATTTATTCACCCGATACAAATCGCCAAACACCTTTTCGATGTGTAAAGAAATTTACGATCCAATTAACGTTAGGTGCCATTTTTAAAATAAATCAACATCAATAGCAAGGCATAAAGAATACAAAAATCTATTAAAAAAAAATCAATGGTCACAGCTAAAATGCAAATTGAAATCGGAAAATTTGAACTTTGTTCAAGTCAAGGTTCCTATCCCCACATTGCTGACCAGTAAGCTATGTGCACTACAAAAGTGCCTGTGTTTAAAAAACAGACTTATCGTATAAGAACGACCTTGAATTGGTCGCTAAGAAAATTGTTAAGATTATCTTTTAATTCAAGTTGTCGAAAAGAAAAATAAAAATAAAGAAGATTAACACAAGGAATACCCCTTGGGAGTATTCACGCACTTGTGATTGCGAGGAATCTTTGTAATTGGAGTCAATTTGGAAAAAACCATTCACAGAGATGCTTAAGTATTGTTAGGTGATAAAAAAGAATCACGATTCTTTTGTTTTTCTTTTTTTCTTTTTGCAAATCAGTGAATGGATAAATAACTAAACATAAATCATTTAAAATGCAAATAAGAGCCATGATAAAATCTTTAAAGAAACAGATCTGCAACATACTCCCAGAATTAATTGTTCAAGCGGGTGCAACTTTCCAAAATTTACCTTTTTTTTTTAAATGATTTAAGAGAATACAAAAAATAACAAGTAGGTATGCAAAAAGACCTTGTAGAAATTATAAATTCTATTCTACTAGAGACACAATAGGTAGAGGCCACTAAGGCATATGCATTAAGCTATTTAGAACAATAACGAGTAATTAAATCGCAACCACCTGCAAGTATTTTGCTATAGCTTGACCACACGACTTATGATTTTATAGCATTGACACTTAAGCTTGTTATTGAATGTTTTACAATAATTGATTAAAACTGCGTTAGTTGTTTTAATAAGAAGAAAGCATTTTATTTCCGACACAAACTCAAAATAGAACAAAAAGTGGTACTATACTAACGATAACTTAAACTATGCTACTAACTTATGAACCCTCGTAATCCCAAGCCAAATATTTAAACTATTTTTGCAGCTCACCAACTACAATTATTGTGATCAGGGCTATGCCAGTTTTAGCTTTGAAATAAACACCGACAATTTTTTTTATCACGTTACCAATTAATTTGGCTTAATTTTGAACTGCATTAACCACAAATGCAGTATTTTGCAAGCATACACATAACGACTAAATAAATGTACATGTTCATGAAGATTTTGGTCATTAAAAATTGTCCTCTTGACTTTTTTTTAATGGCTATAAGGCCATAAGGAAGTTAATTTATGCTCAACCTCTATGAACTTAAAAAAAAGAAATAATATCCATGGCACTTGTACACCAAGAACATCAATCATTGGTCATGTCGTCTCTGCCTCAGGCCAAAGTCAATACGACTGAAACAAATATTAATGAATGAATAATAACTGCCGCATTATATCGAACTCAAGTGAAATATATTTTCGATTGAAGTATTCCGCCATACAGAGTTGTTAGTTAGAGGATAGTGGCTTGTGGTATGTGAGAATGAGATAATATACAGAAATAAAAGAAATTGATTTATATTAAGATTATATTTCTTGTTTGGCAAAAATGTCAATAAATCAGAATCCTGATCGAAAATAAGTGAGAAAAGGATATCGGTAGAAACATAAGGCCAACATTTTTTAAAGCTTATCATTTTTAATAAATAATAATTATTGAAACTGGTAAAACATCGCATATGGTTTCTGGTTCTTGATCAACATTTTAATCATTAAATTTCTAGTTTTAGTTGTTAATTATTTTAAAAATGGTTAATGAGCTGATTTGAATTGATAAGGAACATTTAACTAGAATCTGTGAAAGTCATACTACTTAATGTTAACAAACAGAGGCAGTAAACTAAGTTTTATGCGCTTTTCTGAAAACAAGAAACATGCATACTTAAAATTAATACATAAGATCAATCACCTCATCTGTATCCAGTTGAGAAATCGAATGAACACAATGTAGGTATCATATTTTTTTGTTTTGGAATCGATAGGTCAGAGTTTTTTCCTATTAACCAGCACAGTTTTGTGTAAAGTTTAATTCTTATTTTTACTTACGATACCTATATGTATAAGGTTCTATGTATATGGTGGGCCTTCTTTAGGGAAGTACCTTCTTTGGGGAAGGACCATTAAGTCTGATTATCATGTCAATCTCGAAAGTACCGAACTGTAAGCCTCCTAGATGTCACTGGGGAGCGGATATATTCAGATCATAACGGACTGTACCAGCATGATTAAAAAAGATATCCATCCTGAGACGTTTGCCGTTACACATCTTCACAAGTCTTTGATAATAGAGATATCATCTCCAAGTAGCGTCCATGCAAATATCAATTTTGGTGTTGGAAGTGAACTTCCAATTTGGTTTGCTCTGCAGAAGTAAACCTATACCTCGGTGGGGTAGTTTTACTATTTAACCAGAACAGTACCATCACTATCCTGGCTATCCTCAAGTACAAGTTTGAGATTTCCTTCACAGGACTGGTCGCCAACAAACGCAAATTGTCATACAAAATTAATCAGAAGAGTAGGTGCTTAAAAGAATTGAGGTTAAATTCGAGCGAATTTTTCACTCGCAGATTTGTGGAACGCGTCCTGATGTTGTGGATTGCGAATAAGTGTTTGACAATTCGTAGATTATATCTCGTTGATCGTACAGAAAGTATAAAAAGGCCGCGTAATGCTTACAAAAACGAAGCGAAAACATTTTCATTGACAGTTGCACTAATTCGAAAAATTAAAACAAATTTAAATGTAAACAATTAAATGTAATAAAATAAATTTAAATGCAAAAAACACTGCAAGGCATGCTGTAATGAAAGAAACAACAAATGGGTAATTAACTGTGTGCAAAAAAGAGTGTAGACTTCTTTAAATAATCTGTTATAATAATAGATTTCACTTGTCGAACAGCGTACCTATACTGCAAAAAGAAAAGTAGGACTAAATTTTTCGTTCATGATTTCGTGGTGTCATTTTTAATGTGATTTTTCGTTTTGCACCAGTAGCATACTTGACTTAAGCAGTGCTGCCACCCTGATGCTCCATTAGCAGTATATCTACTGCGTTAAGTCTCAAACAAAAATCTATTGCGCAGTGAAACGAGTCTATTCCTCTTTTAAGTACATATGTCAAACACAGTCCAAATTTATAAATGGTGAATATAAGGGAAAGTTACAAAATATTTGTATGTAGGATATGAATTCTGCAAACGGAATTTAATTTCTTGTTAGTTTAGCTTATAAAGCTTGTTTTTTAGTTAGTTTATCTTTTGTAATGGCTGACTTAATTTAATGTGGAGCTTGTTTTGGAAGTTTTTGTCTTAAAAATCTCCAGGTTTGTGGCGTGTGCCTTGAAAATCCCATGAATGAAAAACTACCTCAAAACATTATCCAATCAAAGAGTTAAAATATAACCCAAAAATTACGTCACTACGTAAGAATTTCGACCGACGAGAAGGTACTTCCTTTTAAAATGAAACATACTTCATGCAACTTCGTGTGTGTGTGGAACTTCAAAAGAAAACAGCTAAAGCAAAACCAAAAAGAAAACAAGCATGTTTTTTTCTGAGTCGAAAAAGCGTGGGGTTGAGTTTTTCAAGCTCATGAGGAGCTTAAGTGGTGCCAAATAAAAACTAAAGAAGTAAGAAATCTTTAGAATTTTTTTGATATAATAAAATATAAACGAAAACTTTAATTTTACTAGAAACAAAGAAAAACACATTAAAAGCAAAAAGAAAAACAAGTGCAAAATCTTTCGGTGAGTTACCTGACAAACGAAATATAAAATTTTCCCACAGTTCCCACCCTTGAATCAGAAAAATTATAATAAAAAAAAAAAACTAAGCACATGGTAACTTTAGTAAAAAAAGAGAAATTTCAAGTGTTCAAATTTTATGTTGAATTCTAGAATTTGTAGGTTTGTCAAGGTTAAGAACCAAAAAAAAAAAGAAAAAAATAACGAGAACTATCTCCTTTTGTTTCTTTGTCCAGAGGTGTTCCTCAAGGATCAATACTTGGTCCACTTCTATTCTCCATTTTCATTAATGATATTGCTTCCATTATTCTCCACTCATCTAAACGCTTATATGCTGACGATATTCAAATTTACCTGAGTTGTCCATTAGGTCTAATAGAAAACTGTGCAAGCATTGTAAATGAAGATTTGAACCATATCGAAAACTGGTCTTTGGAGAACGGTTTAGTGCTCAATCCAAATAAGTGCAAGTGTTTGGTAATTTCAAGAAAAATAGTAGACCTCTCATATTTCCCACCTATTCTGCTTAATAATTCAAGAATTGAATTTGTGAATAGTGCAAAAAACCTTGGTGTTATGTTTAACCGTACACTCACATGGAACAATCACATAAATTCGATTGTAGGAAAAGTTTACGGAGTCCTACGAACTTTGTGGTCCGCACAAAAATTTACACCTATGAAAACAAGATTACTCCTTGCGAAATCATTGATTATTCCTGTGTTAGTTTATGGTTGTGAAATTTTTTACAGCTGTGATAAAACTACAAATGGCTTTCAATAGCACTATACGCTACATCTATAGTCTAAGGAGATATGACCATGTATCTCACTTAGCAAAAAACTTGCTGGATATGACCTTCGAAGACTACATCAAATTTAGAACCCTTGTTATCCTTCAGAGCATAATAAGAACAAAACAACCTAGCTGCCTTTATAACAAAATCAAGTTTCCGGCATCGAATAGATCTCTAGACTTAATTTTACCGCGATTTTACTACTTAGTATCCGAAAGACAATTCTTCATTGCTGCTATCCGTCTCTGGAACTCACTTCCGCGCTACCTAAGAGAATTGAATGACACACATCGATTTAAGAGGGAACTGAGGACATTCCTATCAAACTAGAGTGGAGGTAGAAAAAAAAAAAAAAAAAAAAAAAACATTTAGTTTCAAGCAATCTCAAGAGAGATCTTTTTTTTTATATATAGGAACATATAATTAATTTTATTTGCTTACTTTATTAACTTAAATTTTGCTTTAAAATGAAATGAAAATGAAACTCTACATATATACCATTCTCTGAAAACTATTTTTGTATATATAAATGAATTATTATTATTATTATAATTGTTATTGTTATGAATCATATAATAATGTAAAATTAAAGATTACCTCCTTTTGGACCACGTAACTAAATTCGACAAAGACTCGACTCAAATGACGTTTACCACCAAGTCAAAGGTGCTAGTTGGTCCTTTCAAACATAAAATCTGTTTGTCTCTGCAAAATTGCTAAGAATTTTTTATATTGGAAAAAAGAGTTCCCAGGGATCTACTCTCTTTAACGGAGAAGTTTTTAGTCACTAGTAAAGCGTATTTATTATGAATAAAACTTAGGAGCAGGCTTGCGGTACAAACGTTAAAAAAACCGTTAAAGAAAATATTTTTATTTTAAAAACGACTCCAACGATTTTAATAAAACCTGTTTTGTGTGCTTAAATAAGTGCGATCCATTAGCAAAAACTATAAAATTTTCACTTCTTAGCAATTATTAATAATATCTCTCGTAGAACTTTTTAATCTTCTCATAGTCTGCTGAACAGATTTAGATGAATTTTTGTATTTACAAATCTCAAATAATATTAAAAATAATACATATAAAACTTTTCATTAAATTTTGCCTTTGAATTTTTCAAAAAGTTCAATTTTGTTGACACTTCCTTGTACTTCAAAATTTAAAGAGTCAAAATAGGATTTCAGTATTTTGTAGTACCCAAAGTTAAATCCTACAAAAGAAGGAAGATAATGTTGTAAACATAATGGCTGAATGGAATTTCCAATATGGGATGGCGTTTCAAATTTGCTATAGATATCAACCGTACAATCAATAAAAATAAGTTAAGTTGGTTGCAAAAGAAAAGTTAAAAAAAAATACGGCAGCTTCATTTTCTTAGGCGTAGCGCGTAAGTATGCACAAAAAATTAATATATTTCTGCATTAGGCCATGAAAAGTTGTTAGCATTGTTTCAACTCATAACCTAAAAATCAGCCCCAAGTTGAAATTCCTATATTTATCTGATTTTATTTTAATTGGTAAAGTGACAGCATTTTCGTGTAAAAATATTTTAATTGTCAACCAGATATTTTAAATTGCTGATAGATAGCCTTAATGAACTATGCCTCGAAAGGTGTCATCGTGACATTGAGCCTTTCACTAAATAGCCCATACAAAATAGTTATTTAAACATTGCTACAATCATACTTTACATCGGAATTGTAATTTCGTTCACAAAAAAAAAAATGACATAGAGATTATATCAGGCAGCAGCCAAGAACAGCGCCTTAACCATCACGACAACCACACCTTTATTGGTCTAAAGAGTTGTCCCATTAAAAGTCATTTAGTGCAATTTTTTTGACGGTTAATACTCCCCAATAAAGAAATAGCCGTGTTCATATACATAAGTAAACAGAAAAAATGTCAACTTTTAGAATTTATAGCTAAATTCTACAAAAACAGTAAGTACTTGCTTATGAGTGTTTTAGACAATTGATATAAATCTAGACTACTATTAGACCTGTGGATCTAAGCTTATCCACACGTTTGTCCACATAAACGTGCGACACCGTAATAGTGTTCAAGTTGCATTTTTTGTGTTGTCTCACGGTCTTGTATTGAAGAAAATTAATTGCTTAGGGCAAGTTTATGAGCAACTCATACTAGCTGTCAGTGTGAGCTTTTATTAACTGACAACAATATGAAGTTGCTGTCGAAATGTCAACTCCTGCGTGTATATAACTTTATTTTGTTCCAAAGCTAGTTTTAAATCATTATTTTTAGGGCACTTTGGAAATGCTGTAGCCAGCTTTAGCTGATGGCAGTGCACAGTGTTGTGCGTAAAGGCCATAAATCTATTAACAACTTGGGTCCATGAATTGTTAGCAATTTTTCTCTCTTGACTAGTATAAGACACATATGCTGTATGTAGAGCTTGTTTTGTTATAAATTCGTAGCTAAAATTTGTTGACAAATTGACAGTTTAAGTTAAAAAAAAAATTTAACCTCAAATCAGACAATTGGCCCTAAGATGTTTTATGCTCAGCGCCGTATGTCGTTGCATAAGCCACATTCAATTTTATGAAACATTCATACAAAAGTGAAGCTTCATTGAGAGCTCATATAAGCCATGCAAAAGTAGTTTACCCTGAATGTACTCTATTAGACCAGAAAGCTCTGACAACTCCAGATGTACCTACCAAAAAAATGTATGCTGCACAACCTTGCAAATTATAAAATATTCAATTCTATAAGCAAAGAAGGAAAAAATAGTTTTGTAATTTTTAGTAGGTAGCTGATCTGTCTGTCTATAGGGTACAAAGCACACTGCACAACAACAGGAAAGGCAATTAAAAATCGATCAAAGCGTATGTCTATGTCACTAACTTGTCCATTTGTAGAACTTGTTGGATATTTTAATGGTAGTTTCTAAATTATACTGCGTTTTTTTGTTGCTTTTTTTTGGGAACATATGGACATTACAAGTTTTGTGAACGAACTGAAATTAAAATTGGCAAATATAAATTGAACATACGTTAAGTAAAAATATCCGTATGTCTAATTGGAGCAATTTAAAGTTAAATCAAAATAAAAAAAATGATATCCATAGAAAAATTATTTCAATAAATTGAAATTGACAGCTAAGAGGAATAATAAAGACAGTATTTCGTCATTGTGTCAAAGCACGAACTGGTATTTGACCTCGTTTTTAAATTGAGTTTGCAAAAAGTTTAACAGCTACAATAATTATTATTGCAATTTGTTATTTTTAGTCCGTACTTAATTTATTGAAGTTAAATTTTTTTTACTGTACATAGTTATCTTCTTGTTAAGTAGAAGTTGAAGTGATTGTTTTATACAAATCAAAAAGTGTAATACACTTTCGAAAAAACCACTTTGGCAAGGTGTTTTAATTTATTTTTATAAAATAATAGATAACGATTCTTATATTTTGTTATAATAAATCACTTGAAAGCTCAGTGAGCATATGTATTTGTTCCATGAATGCTGAAATATGATTTACTTTCCTACCTTAGATCGTTTGTTTGACATTTGAGTTTTATGGAAATAGCGGTTCTGTCAGATTTTTTTTAACAGTTTTTTTTCATGTTGTCTTGATATTTTCACCAGACATGTGAAATCTCAGAGACCTCAGCTAATTTTTCTCTGTCAAAAAGTGTGAAAATGCATTCAATATTTTTTTCCTCAGTAAGTTGAAAGCAAAGCTGAGAAATCTTGCAGTGGAATCCTGTCACGAAATGCTGATTCAATTTTGTTTGATAAATGCTTATGGAAATACTCACACTGCAGCAAAATTTTCTAATTATTCAGAATCAGAAATATTACGGAAATCTGCTGTCTCTTACAAATAAAAAATCCTATTATCGCTCTAAATTTTAGTTCAGTAAAGATTGTCCAAAACCAACGTGAATTTGTAGTGAATCATTCACAATAACATAAAATTTGACAGACACACAGCGCCAAACAACAACAAAAAACAGTCGTCGGCGAATATTTCGTGTTGGTTTGGGAGAGCCTTAAATCTGCGTCCTTACTATGGTGATCAATATTATTGGTTAACATTGTCGATCAATGGGCTAGTGTGTACAGGCCAGTGTTGGTGTGTTGACTGCCATTGTATTAGTATTTTAATAATTTGTGTAGGTACGTTGTTTTCATCAAGGGTCAAGGTAAATGCAGTGGCCGATGAAATAAAATGGACAGCTGGAAATTGTGTTGATAAGTCCATATTAACATGACCTGATTTTTCACAGCCTATCTTTTGTTCATGGATAGGGACTAGGGAGAATAAATCGAAAGTTAATGAAAAAATCGCCCGTTCCCAACAAACTCACACGATTTTTCCTAATGTTTGCGTTCTCTTTCGTACCTCATGGCATGATGGTAAGTGCGTTGGATTGTCATGCCGAAGGTCTGGGTTCGATTCCCAGCCGCTGACACCTAAAAACAGAAATGTTTTTCCCGAAGTACTGCCTCTTGCAAGGAACTGAAAAATCCTCCAAGAGTATTCTTGTAATGAATAAGTGCTTCTCATCTAGCCGTTCGGACATGGCAACACATTGTAAGTCCCCTCCATTCCTGCCAACAACACGCTCATACGAATGGTTGAGAGTTGTAAGTCACTAGGCCCTAGTTCTCCGCGAGCTGTTGCACCACCAAATTTATTTTGTTCTCTTTCACACTTTTTCCTCTTTATTTTGTATGCTTAGTTTTAAGGCTCTCCCAAACCAACGCGAATCCGCAGTGACGACGAATTTTTTTTGGCTGTTTAGCGTTGTGTATTTGTCATATTTTTTTCTATTGTGAATGATTCGCACCGAATCGCTCGCATTCGCGTTGGTTTGGGAGAACTTTTAGAAAGCGTAGCCACTATCAGAAAATTTTGCTAAGCTAATTTAAAAAAAAAATCCTGCAGGTTTGTAGATTAATTTTTCTTACAGTCGATATGCATTTTTATTTGAGTTTTAGAAAAAATAAAATAAATAATACAACTAAAATTAAATGAAAATACATAATTAGGGCTATCGTGAATGAAATTTCCCACGGAATTCTTCCCATTGTCGATAACTGGGAACGTGAATTGTGGTCACAGTTTCTCTCGGAATTAACTGGCATCGAAAATAAATATTGCATGGTCACTGTTCTACCATTTTGATCCTACAAAGGACAGTGGGTACTTGTTGCCATTTCCAATTTTAGAAGATGGGAGAAATACTATGGGAAATTTTATCCACGATAGCCCCCGATAAGTCAATTTATATTTCTGAGATCTCAATTTTCCCCTTAAAAACTGAGACTGAATTTTTTGGATTCGCTTGCCTAATTACTTTTTTGTAATTAAAAAATTAACTACGAACTGCAAACAGGGTTGCCATGTCTTAAACAAGTTCGATTGACCAATTAAGAAATTTTTGTAGCCCAGAATCAAAATAGTAACCCAATAGCAAAAAACAAAATGTTGTCATAACTTCACAATCACAATTAATGTTTATTTTAAGAAAACAACGGAAAATAAAATACATTTTTTGTTCACAAAAGAAAAATGAAAATTTTGGGAATAACAGAGCAACTGAATGATTTTAAAGTGAAGTTTGTTGCGGTTGATTTGAAATGTCAAAACCTTATTACCACAATTCTTTGCGCCTGACTTTTTTTTCGAATTTTCATACCTGATATCACCATTGAAAAGAGTTAGACACAAAGAATCATCGTGTAATGCGGGACTATTCAGAGAATACAAAAGAGGAAAAAGTGTTTTATTTATGATTTATTTATACGAACAAAAATATCGCCCAAGAAAAGGTTTGGGTGGTTAGTAGCCCGATTAGTGAAAGAAATATCAGAATTCACGATTTTTCAATGTGTAGTATGCTATGCACAGCTCCTATGCAAGGCAATTAAAGGGTGGGTTTAAGGTAGGAGGAATAACAATGACTGTATTTCAAAAACAGAATTGAAATATTAATGGTGGTTTTAATTTTGTTGATTAAAATTTTTTTAAGTAAGACCAAAAGCAACGCTGGTGTTTATGTGCCGTCTACTTACGAATTCAAAACAATAAAGTATGAAGATGACAGAGACAGAAACCGGACTGGAAAGATAGTTTCATGTATACATTTCACCGGATTTTGAAAATAATTTTGAATGGTGAGCGCTGCCGCACCATGATAATAAACTGTGTATTAAAATAAATAAATAAATAAAATAAATAAATAAATAAAACAGTTCAGTTACAAATATCAGTTAAATATTAAAAAACGTGTAAATAAATGTTGGCCATCCATTTTGGCATTTGTCAGACGAAATATTTTACTCACAACAGCTGATTTAGTAAATAAGACAGATTTTAGGTCTGTTCCATAACTGATTTCGCTATCGAAGTTTAATGGCAGAGTTTTATCAAAGTGAGAAAAGTCATTTTGGACCTGCCAACTGTCATTTGTTTTTTTTTTCTTTCGGATTATGTGGAGTCAAAAAAAAAAAAAAAAAAAAAAAAAAAAAAAGAACTTGGAAGCCAACATTACTCGTGAGGAAGAAATTGCCTTTATTTGCAGATATCAGTGTCTTCTGTTAAAACCTGAGCGTATCCATTATGATCATGAAAATATTTTTGCTCGTCGCCCTACTGAATGTCTTTTAAATCGACACTTCATAGCCACATTACTTTTTTATTCTACCCACTAAAAACCAATAAATACATTTCTTAATTGGTCTGTTAAATTAACGAAGTATGTATTTTAAAATTTAACTGAGGCTAAACTGCATTTCTCATCAATTCCATTCTTTTCGAACTTAATCGCAAGTTTATCGATGAGATAATCATACAAAAAATTATTTATTTTGTTTGGGAGGTCAATAACCTGTTGTGTATTTTTTTTTCAATTTCACTAGGTTAATGATGATTACCAAGGCCACATGCAATATTATGTTTGTATTCCTTGTTTCATTCGAAAAAAAAATAAACTAAAAAATAAAACCTCCCATGGGAAACATTTACTTTTACATCCCATTGATCACTCTTCTTGTAAACCCGGTTTCTAGCAATCAATCTGTTGTCATTAATATTCGCAACAGACATCTCGTGACTATACACTTACGGCCAAATGCCGGCTAATCTTCTTCGTGACGGTATGTGGGATATAAACTGCTTTTCGAGCTTCCATTAAGTTTATGGTTTGGCAAAAAGTTGGCACTGACGACGACGACGGTTACACATATACATTACACGTAGAGTACTCATCCATACCTCTAATGCTGATTCAGGTTTGTTTTGTTTTTTATTCTTTTACTTAATCCATGTGCATCTCTATCGGATATAAAATGCGCGTCTCGTATCTCATGGTCTTCAAAATGCATCCAATTGAGAACCATGTGTAATGGTTGGTGTCCGACTGACCAAATCTGTTTATACGAGTGATGAACATGATGATTGAATCGAATTTTGTTGTTTTATTGCTGTCGGAACGTGTCTTAACACCAGTGAGTTAAGGTAATGCTATATGGATGCTTTGTGTAGGTATAGGCATATACGAGGAAGTCTTTAAAAGAAATTATTTGCAAACGGGAATAAGATACTTTGATGAAACTCATCAAGGAAACACCATAAGCTCAGTCCTTAAAGATTATATTTGAACATCCTTGTCTTTTAAAACAAACAAACAAACAACAACAAAAATAACAAAACTCTTATTCATGCGGGTATTATGTAACAAGGAAGTCACATAATGAAGTGTTGTTGTTGTTGGGAAAAAAATGTGAGGAAGTTCCTTTTTTGAATGGTGAATGTGCATTATTAGTCGTCGCGTCGCATCGTGCGTCGTCTGATGGGCAGCAAAAATAATTGACCAAGCAATATAATCTTCTTCGAAAGAAAGTTGTTTTCCAGTTGCGCATTCAAAAGTGTATGCAATTGCAAATGTTTAACAACTCAATTTTATTTTTGTTACATTAGCAAAAAATAACTTAAAATGGTAAGACTTGTCATGAGAAATATTTTTGTTTAATTTAATGTTGTTTTTTTTTATTTTGTTAAGCTATTACTTTTAATTTTTTTTACCTCGAGCTGCATTTAGAAAAATTCATTGGAAGGAATGAAGTTGCATGCCTACAATTTTGTAGATTATATAATACTTTTTGATAATTTTTAATAGTATTCGACGTACACACAGTCGTATTTGCAATTATTATTGTTTCCCTTAAGCAGTAAAACTATAATTGCTTGGTATTTATATGGGAACCAAAATTCTACTTTTAAACTCCCCGGCCCCAGCCCAAATTGATCACAACTTCTGACCCTTGTATACCGGTGGATGTATAAGAACTATATATGATGTAAGAAGTTGCTTTTCCCAAATACACCTTGGAATGTAAATGCAAGTAAAAAAAACCGTAAAGGTTTCCTATTGATCAGATGCTTTACAAATAGAAGACGCATTTGGTTAAAATTGATATACATACCAATGTTATGTGATTTTCTAGATAGAAAATGGAATATTAAAAGTCTTAAGCTTAAAAAGAATTTACAGAATTGCTCCCCATTTTTGTTTTTTATAATAGATTTACATATTTCAATTCATTTTGATTGAAAGGAAAATTTTTGTTGCCAAAAGACTATAACATTAAAGATTTGATTACTTCTCCACTCATGACAAACTTGCTGTACATAATAAATGCCCAAAAAATATTGAGCGCAGAATACAAAATGACCTATTGTTTCCTAATCTAGAGCTTAGATTTCTCATTCAACAGCACGTGGCACTGATCACTAGGGCATGCTACTTGAGATTATTTATTAACTTATAATAAGTCAGTAAGGAAACATTGTTTCCAACTAAACTTTTGACATTCATCAGCCTACCTTAGCTTTCCAATTCGAGATATTGGCTTATATCGACTTTCTTCCAAGTAAAAATACCAAGCTTTCTTACTGATCCACTAAATTTTGACCTTTTGAAATTTCTACTTGACAAAAAATCAGCTGCGCTGAAAAAAGTCGAGAAAAAGATCGACTTATATCGACTGATCACAATTTTTTTCCAATACTTGACGGTGTTCCTACATGCTTAACGTGAGGTAATTCATTTTGACGTCTCTCTTTTGTATCTCATTCCAATTTCTCAAAAAATAAGAGAGATGGAGAGGTGAGGCAGAAATAAAAAAAAAAATTAAATCTTCTGCCTCACTTAGCAAACCCATTCTTTCCAAGAAATGAGAGTGTGACAAAAATAAGAGACGTCAAAAGAGTTGTTGGTATAAACACCGTCCTTAATACATACAAAAAGTCGATATAAATCAATATTTTAACCTGTCGATATTTTAACAATTCAACATTTTTTCTGCCGTTTATTCTTACGAAACTTAAAATACAACGCTCTGCTTGGAATTTTTTCATGAAATCAGCACAATCTCAAATCATAAATTCTTGTCTGACATGCTATGGAAAACAAAAGTCAATGACCACTGTTTTTTGACGCAGATTTTGCTTTCGTCAAGTATGAAATTGAACTGTTTGCAGAAAATTGGTTTGGTCAACGTCAGTCAGTTTACTTGCAAACGAATTTGATGTTAACAACCACGCCCTCTAACTTCAATATTTTGTTCTTCAACTCCATTTTTACTGTCCAGGTGTACCCCAGATAATGCTTTCGAACATAATATCGTACCCAATTCATTTCAGTTTGGTCAATATAATACAATAATTATTGCACAATTTTTAACGGAAAGTAGCATGCCATGTGCGGTACGGCTACCGACTTTCATGGCAAGGTGCCTGGGGCAGTTGCCCCACTACCCCACCCCTAGGCACATCAGAACTGATAGAACATATTTGTAGAGCGTGCACTTTGTGTTGTGTTATTCCAAAGCCAAAGAAAAGTAGCCCCTGTTTGCGAGGGAAAGATGTCATTCGTGGGATTAATGTTTACTCTCAGGTAGATGCTATCAACAGTGACTGATTTTTGATTGTTTCCTGATAGTATATTTTTGGTCTTGTACTTCCTTACTTCTAGAATACAAAGTTTCACCTGTTCCTCAATTGCCGTGAAAGTGTCTATAAGGGCCCGTTGAGGGGCTGATTGTGGTCATATCATGGACATACCATAGCCTAGAAGTTGGAAATATCTGTTGATAATACTGCCTTGAACACCTTGCATAAATCAAATGATAGCGCATTACTTTGTTGTAACCTTGTACATATTTGGAATAGTCCGGAAGAGTTCCTAATGATTTGGTCTATGGTCAATTTGCAAGATCCTGTAGCCATGTTTTTCTGAAGCCTCTCTTTACTGGGTGGTGGAATTAGGTCTTCATTAACTAGAAATGGGTTCTCTTCTAATACAAGCTCTCACTCTACCTGATCCCCATTTAGGAGCTGCTCATTGTTTGAGTCTGTAGCAAGTGAATGCACAGAAGAGAGCTGCTCAGTCAGATTCTCACTGTAGGCTCTGGTGGCTCCAGGTATGCAAAGGTGACAAATGTCGAATTTCTTCTTAAGGGTGGTGTGGTACGTTGTTTCTTTTATGTGAAAGTCGAGTTTTGAACTTTGTCGCAGTAAAAAAATGGTCAGATTCAATGTCAACGTCCCTCGAAAGGTACGCACGTTTAAGATTTAAGAGGCGTGTCTTGAATTAAGTTGGCTTATCGACCATTTTGCAAGCAACAGGTTGCTTTGTTGAATCGTAACCACGGAAACCTTAGCCTTGTATTGCGAGCTTCTGAAAAGTTAATTATCCGGAGGCCGTTATCATTTGTCTTTTTGTGGAGGCTGTATCTGCCAACTTATCCACCGAAGATGTTTTCCTTGACAATATGAGCAAAGAGGTCCAAAAGTAAAATAAGTTCTGTCCAGGGCTTAATTAAACACATCCTTTAAAGAACTTTCAACTCCATAGTGGGGGCGTGTACACTTTACACATACATATGTATATAAGGTTTTTATTTTGGAAAGCGGCTTGAATGCAGATCACAGTCAGGTGACCACATATCAGTTTAAAGTCAACAACTTTGCTTCTTAACCAATCTCCTACGAAGAGTCCCCATCTTAAACTTAGTATTCCAACACAGCTGAAAGAGACGTAGCAAAACTTTCTTTTCATTCGCTTTTCCTGGATTCCTGGATTGCTGAAATGTATGCCATTTGGCGTTAGGACAGACTCAAGATTGTGAGTTGCATCTGTTGTATAAAAGGTTTCCACGTTCCAAGTTCATAACCTCGCTTTGTTAGTTGTTGATCGGTCGGGTTTCGTTGTCATGTGAAGGTTATGATATTATTATTACTGTTTAATTCCGTAGAATGATGGCTACTACTTCAAAGAATCTTAAGACCCCCTGAAAATCAAAAATATTCACAGTTTCTTTCTGCTCCAGAAAAAGGTAACTTTATGGAAATTTCTCTAAAATTTGGAAAAAAAAATATACTATTTCCGTCAAAATATAGTTTGTTTCCCATCTATCAAGCCCTCAACTGTCAAATTCTATATAAGGATGGCTTTGATGTCGATGGATTAAAAGAATTCCGGAAAATTCGAAATTTTTACATTTCTTACTGCTCCCGAAAAGTCCCTGCATGATTCATAACCGAACCATATTTTACACATCCTAGTAGATTAAACACCTACGTACATATAGCTCCTCTATCAATCAAACAATTTAAAAAGGACATCTTTATCACGTTTATTCTGAAGGTTAATTAAACATTTTTTAAGAATTATAGAAAAACACTACTAGATTCCCACGCAATACTTTCACAAGACTACTGCTCATAACAATTGCAAAACAAAGAAAACTATAAAAACATAAGACCAAACCCTGAATGCGAAAACCTTTGTATTCTTAAGTTTCAAAATATTTTTTGTTTCATTATTATTGATGAAGGTCAATTAATGGAAGGTTTCTTCTAACTCACGACCTCAACAAAACATTGCTCATCGTCACGAACGAACAAACAAATTATTCTTAGGATTCTCATCCATAGGAAATATAATTATAAATTATGATATTTTGTGCTCATTCTGTTCTGGCAATGAGTTACAAAGCCACCCAGCTTTGATTCGCTATATACCACGCTGTTGATTGAGTGATGATAAAATATTGTAAAATCTTCATTTTGATCTGTCCTCCTTCTGAATTCCATTGGCATTGCCAGTAGAATTATTATAATTTTAATAAATCGTGGGTTTAGCCCATCGATTCTATTAAAGTCAATAATGCAACATCTCAATTAAAAAGATGACAAAACATCACAAGATCTCTGATCTGTCACGATGTCATAATACGAAATTCTTCATCACAAAAAAAAAAAAAATAATTATTGCTGCAGTGCGACTTCCAAGTCAATCATTAAAAAAAACCTGCGGTGTCATTCACATTTATATTTTTTGTTCAATATCAATTTTTCATTTTTGTTAAATGGGAAAATTACGAAATAGACGAATTAACCTATTTCATGTGGACAAAATGAGGTGTGTTACGTGTGTGTGATATGAATTTCAAAAATATCCTATATTTTCTTTAAAAGGGTAAACTGAATAAATAGTTATTCAGAAATGAATACTTGTTACTGGTATTATTGCATTTTTTTCATTGATTGTGATAGAAATTGACTTCATGGAGGTTTACCGACTCCAAATGGAGCCTGGTTCGGTTTGCACTATTTTTATTATTTTGTTGTATACCTACTTACATAACAGACCATATTCATTCATCGAAAAATACTGTGTGTTTAGATTTTTATTCCCATGGCACGTAGCACAGATAGATATGAGATACATATCTCATACATAGATACACAGATTGTAGATCTAGATAAAGATACAAAACAGCCTAAAAGGAGTAAACGCGTATAATACTGGAGTGTATACGTACTTTGGCCGCTGGACCGATCGCGACCGACCGACCGACTGACTACGACGCTCAAAAGGAAGCTAAAACATTTCCACAAAAGCATGGCAATCGTTTTATCCAAACACGATCGTAACATAAATCCGATGCCCACATGGACCACTTAAGCTGATTTTGGACAACGACGAGGGAGAGATATAACGACGACAAATACACCGTTATGTGCCGCTGGACCCTGCCATGACAATAATTTCTTTCATTTAACCATTGCTGACAGATCATATATGTATGATGTTGATGTTGAGCGAGAATTGACCGGTTGTCTACTAACTTAAGTGCTGCGCCACATAAACCATAAATATGCAGTTTGGCTGGTATCCACAATCCACATAAAGTCCTGATTTGATTTTCGTTCGAGTGATTGGTGTTGTGCTGCTGTGACAGGCTCCGTATTCCGAAATCAGCCTTTCTTTCATTTGAATAATTAATATTAATGTATTTGAGCCTAATTTATTTTATTAGAATAAGTTTTGGCCTGATATAGCATGACAGGACAAACATACCTTACCTAAGTCAACTGAGACTACTGTCTCGGCGCACACCATAGTCGAGGAGTTGTGTAATAAAGTATGTCTTGTAATTTGTATTCCAACAAAAGAACTCGAGTGGAGCATTTGTCAAATGTTTTTTTTTTTGGAATGTTTGAGGTAGGGTAGAGCGGTGCTAGTTGGACCACTTGGTGCACATCGAGTTATCTTATTCTTCTGATACTCGTAATTTATTTATTTTTCTTTAAATTTATTTAAGAAGCCCATTTTCCATTCTTTCTATGGATACCAGTTATATTGTTTCACTACGAATAGGTAAAAAGTTACGAGACATCAAGTAAAAATGTTTCAACTAGCCCCGCTCTACCCTACCTAAGCCTTAAGGCTCACTTTAACCCAGATAGAAAACTTTTAGCGAATAGAATTTAGCAGTATTTTATTCATGAGACAATGGGTAAAATGAATACAATTGAGCACCTGGTTAAAACTTAAAGCAGGTACACTTTTTTGGGAAGGAATAACATTTTTGGACAATTATATGACGTTTTAATGAGCCACCTGCTCCAAATTTTACATGAAGCACCTGTCCTGAACACGTGCTTAGCTTGATTAATATACCACACTTTTACTATACTCCTTTCATAAAATTGTATAACAAATTGTACAAAATTGATTTTGTCCTTCTAATTGGTCATTGGAGTCAGAGTAGAAAGAAAATTCTTCTGTTTAAATGGAGTGACAGAATATAATTTAAGTTAAAAGTTGAAATGAACTCAACTGATGAGCCCAACTATCGTACCTAGGCGAAACGCAATATAGAGTTGAGCTCATTTCAATTTTTAGCTTAAATTTATTTTTGACATACTAAGGATGTAATTTAGCTTAGGAGTCATTTTTATAATCCTATTGCTTGGGCGCCATTTTCAAAAATAGCAACTAAGCTGTGGACAATGGGAAAATAAGAAAGAACTAGTGAGCTACTTGGAAAATTTTCATTATCAAAATAATAATTGATGCATTAAAAGATGGGTGCATTGAGTAGACGCACCTTCGGGAAAAATGTCAGTGTTGATACTTTTTGGGAACATACATTTTTTTGTTAAACAGTGAGACTTCTATTTTGTTGGTATTTTTAATATTTCTATCCTGAACAAATTTGTGGAAACGCCTCCAGGTGTAAAACGCAAGCACCTTCAGGTAAAATGTCAGTATTGTTACTTTTCAGGAGCATACTTTTATAGATGTCAGAGGGTGGAATTTCCACTTTTTTGGTTGTTTTACCAAACACCTTTCGTTTACCTTTACACCTTTCTTTTAAGACATTTATTTTAGTTATCGAAATTTACGATTGCTATTTTTATTTTTCCATTTTCCACAGGTTGGGTGCCGTTTTTGAAAATTGGATCCAAGCAAGAGAATTGCGACAATGACACCCGAGCAAAATTTCATCAAAAAAGGTCCTTGTCCCTTCCAAAATGCACACCGGATTCGGTTTCCTGACCAGACTATTTGAAAATATAATAATTTTATTTAGCCTGAAAGTGCCTTTGGATATTTTCTCCACCAAACCTTGCAAATAGTTTCGTTTTTTTAATTCTACCTTCCCTAAAGCTTTCCCTTCCTGAAAACCAAAAGCTAACCAAAGTAATTCTGATAAATTTCGTTTCGACGCAAACCGTTAGATGTGAATATCTAACGAACCAAGCTTTCAAAATTGCTACAGCTTTCAGTGATGAATAGGAAATTGCAAAAGTGTACAAATTTTGTCACAAAATGTTTTCATAGATTTCGACAAAAAACAAAGTTAATGCATTGAATGACATTTGAGGTAAAACTTATTCAATCTCATTTGAGTATTCGGCGGGAGCAAAGTATTAATGCTACGTTTCTACTGAATACTAAACAAAGATTTAATAAGATTTACCTCAAATCTCATTCAAATCTCGAGGATTTATCATACAAATTTATTTCCTAAGTTTAAAATAAAAAATAAGAAATTAATCTTGTTAAATCTTCCTAGGACAAATAGTTTTACAAATCGAACTAATCTATTTCTTTATGGTGCTGAAGGATTCATTCATGGCTGCATTCAGTTCTTTATTGTTTGACACAAATGAAACATTCTATCTCACTCCCCCTTCATACAAAAAATGAAACCCCATTTGCTTTTGATGTGTTGTGCTGTCACAGTTAATCTTCTTTTTAATCTTTTCATGTGGTGGAGACACCACATAGATCTTCTTCCTTAAATCAGGGATTATGTTTTAGTGAAAACGTTATAAGTGCAGTACACTTTGAACATTTCAACAAAAACCAAGTTTTGGGTTCGGTGTGAAAAAGCTATTAATTTACAATCTTCAAGATTTACGAAAGAAATTTGTGTGGTGAATATTTGAGATTTGAAGAAAATTAGACTAATTTCAGATAAGTTTTAAGTGGAAATATAGTATTAGACCCTAGGCCTATCCATAATTATGCGTTAGTGATTTAAATCTAACATAATGGTTGATGGTAGAAAAAAGATAATTGAGTTTTTGTTATAAGAGTCCGTCAGTCACATGTCATTTATATAACAAGATAAGTGGAGTATCTACAGGCTGGAAGGTTGGACCCGTTCTTTTAAGAATTTAATTAAATTTAAAATTATATCTTTTGTGTTTGAAATTTACCACTGTTTATTTCAAAAACATGTTGTACAAATAGTATGATTTCAACTGGTCAAATGAATAAGCAAATATTGTAAAATACCTTTTAAAAATTAACCACTGAATATAAATGTTTCCAACTAACATGAAACAAATAATCTCGTTATGACCATGATTTGATTCCCTGCATGTCATCGTGCCGTTTTGAAAAAGTGAACACAAACCAAAAGTTGTTAAAGGCCAAAAATTTACAAAAGCCTCTGGTCAGACAACTTTTTTTTTGATTTTCTTTGGTCAGAAAATGAATATATTTTTCAAAAAAGTCATTCTGAGATATTTAATCCATTCCGACGGTCACCTTTTTTTAAAAACCTTGATACACTTTATATGTATGAATGAATATTTGAAATATAAAATGAACAAGTTAATCTAATAAGTCTTTCAAAAAAAAAAACATCAAAATGTTTTATTACCCAATAAAGACAAAACATAAAATCCATTATAATTTTATTTTTCTCAAAAACATGTTTTTTTTTTCAAATAAATATTTGTGATTTGAATTTAAGCTTAATCTCAAATAATAAAAAATGCAATCAAAATTCAAAAAGTATACCTATTCATAAATCTCTCACCTATTTTTTTATTTGATTTTTAATTACTTATGCATCAGACACAAAAACTCATAAAACTTCAATAATTGGTCTTAAGGTTTTTTTTTTTCATAAATCAATATCATAAAAATTTCTTGAATTTTAATACAAAAAAGTTGAGTTAAATGGTATATTGCCAGCAGCTAAAAAAAATCATATTAAATCTATTCCTTTCATTTGTTACTATCTATCAATTAAATCTATAAAGTCGTGTAATCAATAGTTTGTTTAAAATAAAAACAATAAATATCTCTGCAATAGATTTGAATTTTTCAAGATATTTAATCGAGAAAATGGCGTTATATGAAGTTGCAGTTTATATGCTTTGCTGCCAGTTTTTATTACCATTTAACAGCTGGCTAGGCCGGGTGCCTGGCGTCCGATGGTTTCTGAAAAAGTATTACCAAATCATAGGCGGAATTTAGTTGTAAATTATGTTGGCCATAGCTTATATTTATGTATGGAAAACGATCTTCGATGCCTTTGTGATTGTGATAATTATCTTATTTCCGATAGATTAAGAGATACAAAACACTTAGTTTCATACATTTCAAAATCAGTTTATATCAAAATAAAATCGTCTACAGTATAGATCTAGATATATTTTCAGTGCCATGCTGCCTCAAGCTAAGCCAAGCCAAGACCAAGGGTGCTGACCCTCTTTTTTTCTCTGAGAACAATTGATTTTTATTTTTGTATGTTGATTGCTGATGAGTGCGGTGCGCAAAAATAAAATTAAAACAGACACAAAATTTACATAAAACAACTTAATCGCCATCATCATTCCAGAGGCAACAATACCAACAAGCACTCTTATTAAATTCAAGATCCACGGTTGCGGTATAGCGGCCGGCATTACCAAGGCCGACCTTTCGGATTCCAAGTTGTGCACAATTGCTCCACAAGATCTGATAAAAAGTCAAGTTTCCATAGGAAAAATCTACATCACATTAAGTTTATGATTTGGTATTGATGGTGGAAAACCATAGTAAGGAAGGATAGACAAAATTTACATATTTCAATGGAATGATGATGATGATGTTTGTGGTGCGTGTTGATAAAAAAAAAAAAAACATTCCAACCATATATGAATTATATGAAGTGCAATTGTGATAAGTGATTTTTGTATGGAAATATCATTACTGTCAACTATTTGTCAGATGAAAGTCAAAAAAATTAACAATTTAACAACAAAAACGGGGTTTGCTGGTACTTTTAACCATTCAAGTTCAAATTGAGTGGTTTATGAAAAAGGTAAATAAAGTAGGTTTTTGTGAAGTTCAGTGTTTCGAAAAAGTAATACCAAGTTTCTTTTGCGGAATCAAATAATTTTGATAGCTGAATTTGTAAAATATGATTCCGCTGAAATAAGACTGAAAGTATCTGGAAAAAAAATCCTAAATTAGGAAAAATTAATTTTGTAACTTTTGTGGAAATGTTCTTATCTGCAGATGAAGTTTAAAAAATTGCATTTCCGGTCTACTATTAAAATGGAACGGAAGTTAAGAGACCTACTCTTAAGGTATTTTGGAAAAGCAACAAACCTAAGTCTTCGAATTGAAGTTGTGTGAGGTGCAGGGAAACAATTCCACGGGCATCTGCTCCACATAGGAGTTTATTTCATCATAAGTGGGAATCTGTTCCACTTTTCAAAGTGCAATTCATTCTCACCTAGAGGGCGAATTTATTGTACTTTTTAGTGGGAATGATCTTCACTTGGAGAGTGGAGTTTTTGCCCACTTGGTATGAGAGTCAACTTCACTTCTTTTTCTTTGATTCGTTCTTAGAAGGTATTTTTTTAATCATAGTTTCTTTAAATCTAGATTCCTTAAATGCAAAAGAAACTTCGCCAATGTCATTTTCTACATTTATGAATCAATAATATCCGAAAATTCCAAATTTTAGGTGGGAAAAAATTTTGGATATATTTATTTTCCTCTCGCGATGAGAATAAATTGCACTTTAAAAAGTGGAATAGATTCCTACTCATGATGGAATAAGCTCTCATGTGGAGCAAATGCCCGTGGAATTATTTCCCTGCACCGTTGTGTGACTGGTTGTCCACACAATCCACAGTATATTGTGTGACGGGCGGTCCACAAATTTACGTAAAAGTGTGGGACAGGTACTTCACACGTACCGTAATTCACTGTGTGACGCGTGGTCCACAAAACGACATGTCTGTGTGTGACAGGTGGTCCACATGAACGACATGTTGTATCGACATCTATCATTTCATATCTACTTGGTGTGACAATTGGTCCACAACTTTATCGAGTGTGTGACAGATTGTCCACACGGGATTAAAAAAAAAATATGACGAATCCGATTCAGGTTCAACGACATGTGTGACACCTTGTTCACGCCACCCTAAACTAAGTATGGTTTAATGCCCAGCCTAAAGTGTCTTAAACACAAAAGAAAAGTCACTTTGAGACGTGTTTCCCTATCTCATTAAATTCTGCGCGGAGGTCTGCCGGCTAAGAGTAATTTAGATTCCGTGAAAGTCATCGGATCCTGTCTCGTCATTTAAGTTGGAAAATGACAACCATCCTATCTGCCAGAATGTTTTTCCTCTATCTTCCTAGTCTGGGCCAGTCTGGGTTGGAGACTTTGTTTGAGGTTTTAAATAATTGTTTGCTTTTCCTTAGACCATTCGAATTTGACGGAAAAGGGCTGAACTCGTCCATTGAGCCACCAACATGAAAGAGATGTCATGCGTGGCTTTGTTCGACAACGGCATGCAACCTTGCGAAAAAGTAGGGTGTCGCAGTTAGACCGTGACAGAATACCACCACGGACTAAATATCAGAAGAGGATGACCAAGAAGAACGAGCCAAGTCCTATTGTTTTGGTCACTTTTTTTTGGGCTTTACACGAAAGAGTTGGATTTGGAATTTGGAATTTTCGATAAAGAGAAAGAGGGAATAATTATTTAACGTAATTAATTCGAATTGGATTCTTTCTACTAGAAAAGAATTTGAGTGAAAATATAATCCCAGTTGGGAAAAATATTTAAAGGAAAATAGAGAGGCTATTCTATTGAAAATTGAGAAGCAGGAAAACATTCTGTTGGAGGCGATACATAGAGCTATTGCCAAGCGGGCCAAATTTTTGAGACAGGATTCCTTGAGAAAAAAGCTAAGTATTATGTTGATTGGTTTCATTTAATGAAGTAAAGATTCTCGTTTTGTTTTTGTGGCCAAAAACTTCACCCCGGTATCGTTTTTTTTTTCTCCCGAGATTGCGGGACTAGCGATCGTTTTAAAATCCGTTGTCTGTTCGGGAACTTTCCAAAACTGATTTTTCCTTGTGTCCTTTGTGACATTGCATTGTTTGATTTTCTTTTTATTTTCTTTCAAACCTACATTCTTCACACATGCTAACTTTTTCTTATTGTTGAAAAAATTATGGGTTTTAACCTATACTTATAAAGGTTTCCCAGATATCCTTCTCAATAAACTCGGCAAATCCTATCAAGGAAAAAACAAATCTTTGTTTCTTTTCTTGTCGGAAGACTTTCGCTCAGGTTTCTTAAAAAGGTAATGGTAAGTACCATAACACTTCCTGGCACCCATTTCTTTCAAGGTACACCCGGTACAATCAAATCATATACCTTTTGTTTTAATTGTATTCGTCGTTTTATTAATCGAATTCGATTCGGCTATACAATAAAATTGAACCCACCCCATTCGCTGAGCTACGGTTGGCAGCACTTTTATTTGCTGTCGGTTGTGAGATTTATCGGTTTGACAGTTTGTCATCTCGATATTCTTAAGTTTCTCATGGCGACGCACGCTGGTTTGGTGCATTCGTTTCTAATACAATAATTTCGTAAAATTATAGCTTTTTTAACTTTGTTGAAGTTTGCGGAATGTTGTCCCTAAATTATAAGCTCGCGAAAAAAACCTCATAACACAATTCCGTGAGATATGCTATTAATAGTTGCTAAGTGTGAACTTTTATAATTCTTGGTAGAAGCATACAGAAAAAGTTTTATCAAAATCGTAGAAGCTGTTTTTCAGAAAAAATTATTCTTCTCAACGGTTTTT
This sequence comes from Dasysyrphus albostriatus, assembly GCA_946251815.1. Lineage (NCBI taxonomy): Eukaryota > Metazoa > Arthropoda > Insecta > Diptera > Syrphidae > Dasysyrphus > Dasysyrphus albostriatus. The sequence continues at coordinate 14,216,418 of OX276337.1, forward strand.
TAACTTTTGTATGGAAGGTACATTATATTTTCATAAAAGTAAAATTTTTTCTTTAAAGGGTGTTAAAAAACCCTTAAATACGAAGAAGAACATGCTTTTATCAATTTAAGATATTAGAATAAAAGAACTTGGAATAATGTCATGTCTTGTGGTCAGCTCTTGGGAATAAAGATGATATATACACTGATTGGAAACCTACACATGCAAATTCAAAAATCTCACGGAAGCTGATGGTTGAGCTCAGTGAATGTAGATACAATCGAAAATGTTTGAGAAGTTGAGCAAGAATAAAAACGGCACACTGTTTGTTGGAATTGGTGACTTGCTACATATACAGAAAAGTAAGTATTCGCCACAGTGCACACATTTAAGTTAATATATATTCGCAAGTAGTTAAAATTAAAAGTGTCAGAATTTTAAAATGGCTATTCGAGACAAATAAAAACTCGGGAAAAACAATTCTGATTTTGGCTGGCAGCGGCTGGGAATCGAACCCGGATCTTCGGCATGAGCAGTCCAACGCACCAATTAGAAAGGCCACGAGGTATTATATCAACTCAAATCTATGGGCATTCTCCTTTGAAGACAAGTATGCTCCATGTCCCTATACATGTGTAGAATATTATCACAAATTAACCCATTAGTACAGGTCATTCCAGCAGGAAATATGCAATGCAACTAAGTCGTGCATTTTATTTCAACTAATTCCTATATAAAGAAGTGTAAATCGACATTCGTATCATACATCTCATTTATCGATCACTATTTCCATTGATCTATCAATGAATACAGCAATAACAACAACAAAACACACCGTATCCAACTTAAATCCCCTTATAAGAGTGTCCATAAAAAGATACTTATCTCCAAGCACAGGTACCTTACATTCAACACCACCACACAACTTTCAAATGGGTCGGTCAGTAGTAGTCGGTCGGAGAAAGACACAATCCTCGTCTGTACAATCTCTTTGTATAACTGTCGCGTCATCGTCTTCATCTTGCCTAGCCATATTGCCATCGATCGTCTCATTGAAAATGTTTTATTTAATCTGAATAAATTAATGTAATCCAGTTTCGATTTCTGACTCTGACATATTACCAGGACCGGGCCAACCTCTAATCCCCAACTAAGAAGATCACTTGCATTCAAATGAAGTGCTTAATGCTCAAGCATTAATGCTTAACATTTGATACTATGATGTAGCTCAGCTATAAGATCAGGCAACTAATTGTAAAAGAAATAGTTTTATTAAGCGTTTTTACAGTCAGCCTCAGACCCACAACTTCCCTAACTCTGTGCAATGCGCCATTGCCCGTCACCATCAGCATAGACCTAGCTAACGAACTTAAGACCCAATTTAAATCAGACACAAAAAGTGTTGTGCGCTTGCTTACGCACACCCGAATGATCTCGAGAATCTATATATATGTGAAACGGGATGGACATGCGATGGTGTTGTCTGTCAATCCTGTGGCCTATCCTTGCTCTAAGACACATAGCAAATCTAGGCTTCGCAGTAAAGTTGCGCTTTCTGTGTGATTGCTCGAAAATCTTTGCATCAGAGTAAGAAGATTTATGATCACAATAAATGCGCGCACGCTCGACTATCGTTATTGCACGTCGGTATTGCAACGACTGGGATTATATGGTGAGGACATTCAAGCAAGTCCACTACGAGTGTATATGGCAAGACTCTCTATAACTACCTTTCTTCGGTCGGAGTCCATTTCAGCTATGATTGAGTTTTTTCGAGGTAATTTTTCTTTGATGCCGAGTAGTAGCAACAGGAGGCAGTGGCTTGTCCAGACGTCACGTCCGTCGCGGTTGGTCGGTTGGCGTCCTCTTGACCAAATCCTATACAGCAGCCATTTCTACTGCAGCAGCGGCTACTGATCAACACAAACCAACACACAAAAACGGTGACAGATCGATGCATGCTAATGAAGGAAAATGGCGTGGCAAGATTATATATGTATGTTTGAAAGCAGTTGAAATCTGGGTGATATAATTAAATTAAATCCAATGTATCTGCAAAACGGACAAGAAAATGCGTACGTACTTACGAGTATATAGTATGGTCTTTAAAATGCACATGTTCGGCAAGAGTGTTTGTGGTGCGCGGTGGTGGTGTTGTTGTATAGCCTGCGGATGAGCTAGGCGTATATTGCGTACAGTGCTGCTCACAGCACTAATAAAGGTGCCAATTTGCTAATTGTTGTAAGTATATATAATTATTTTGTTCAGACAAGTGATTGTGGATTAAAATTGAATGGATTGGTAATAAGCAAATCATTACTCGTGTAATTATATGGGAAGGATAAATAAATGAAAGTATGATTGTGTTGATATAATGCATAGCGTGATTCACATGAAATATGACAAAAATGTATGGGATGATCATGCATCACCTATACCCTGCGCATCTTCTCTACAATAAATAGGAATCGATTTTTTTAAATAAAGAAAGAATAAAAGGATGACCTTCTCACTTTAAGAAAAAGCTACAGCATAATATTTTAAGAAGTCCTCTCGTTTTTAGATCAATCAACTTTAGATGTCTTCTTCTCGACCAAACGGAGTAAAAGAGACCAAACCTGTGTTAAGATTTGGCAACTTGACAGATACCCACTGAAGTGAAATTAATTTACTTATGTGATAGTCCACGGGCAGCATCCATCAGGAGCTTTCTTCAAATCCTGCAGAAGGGATTTGACAAAGAGCCAATGATTTAACCAAAGGTTGCCTTGGAGCCACTTCATAACTTTGAAAAATTCATTAGGATCATACAAAAATGTTTCTTTCGGCATGATTGTGTTCAAATAAAGGAACTAATCGACTTTTTCCTCTTTTTCTATTCTGGTTCTTAGTGCTTTGAGAGGAAGAATTGTAGGGAATAGCCTTCCTTACACAATGCAGTGTTTTCAGTAAAGATGCAAATAAAATACTAAAAATTAGTATAAAGCTGAAATCCCAACTTTTGGGATTAAAAAATATGTTCCCGAAAAGTGGCAACACTTAAATTTTAACCAACGGTGATTCTACTCAGCTTAAGTACCTTGTGGCATGATGGTTAGTGCGTTGGACTGTCATGCCGATGGTCTGGGTTTGATTCCCAGCCACTGCCACCTTAAAACAGAAATATTTTTCCCGAGGTAGTGCCTCTTGCGAGGAACTGTCAAACCCCTCTAGAGTATAATTGTCATGAATAAGTGCCTCTCATCTAGCTGTTCGGATTCGGCAAAAAATTGTAGGTCCTCTTTATTCCTGCCAACAACACGTACACAGGAATGGTTGAGAGTTATAATTCACTAGGCCCTGATTCTTCACGAGCTGTTGCGCTACCAAATTTATTTAATTTTATTTGATTCTGCTCAACTGCAATCTCTTAAGACATCAACTGTTATTTTTCCAAAACACGTTTGACAACTTTTTTCATGTACAACATATTTAAAACTACAAAAACAGGGAAAATCTTATCCTCTTGTCTTAAAAAAAGTATTTTCCCGAAAAGTTGCAATATTGACATTTCAACCGAGAGTGCGTCTACCCAACATCTATTTTTTAAGATGTCAATTCTTATTTCTCAATACGCATTTGGGATCAGGAGTCGTTTCCGCAACATTTTTCATGTTCGAAATATTAAAAACTATCAAAAAAGTTGAAGTTCCACCAGTTGACATAAGAAAAAGTACTTTCCCAACAAGTGGTAACAATGCAATTTTCCCAAAAATGCACTTACTTAACACCAATCTTTTAAAATATCAATCATAAAAATTTTCCAAGACATTTAAGTTTTTTTAATTTAACCATTTTCCACACATCCTTAGCATGTCAAATACAAGAATATGGTCCCCCAACAAAAAGCGCAGGGTTTCTTGACGCAACTACAGATGAGCCACTATTTTTCAAAATGGCGCCCAAGCTACAAGAATTACAAAAGTTACTTCAAAACTAAATTCCACCCATAATGAATGAATTCAAATTATAAAAAAAATCACTGACTGGACTACACCTACATTTTTTGTATCAGTTCATCTGCCCTTTCATTTTTCTCAATCCTTTGAACAAAATCCTGAGTGATCCTAACCTCACCTAGGTATCATTGCAACAATTAAGAGAATGATTAGACTGAATCACTATTTTTTCTAGTTGTTCTATTTAAATATCTTGTATGCACTAGAACTTAAACACTAGAAAAATGAATGGCAAAAGAAAAAATCGACTTTTAAAACAGTAAAAAAAAGTTTTGTCGAAGATCTTTGTCACGACGACGCCAACACACGCCTCCATACTCCTGATCCTTTCAGGACGTACATTTAAATGACCATATAATAGAGTTTGATTCTCTAATGGTGCAAATGCTTTTAAAGCTGGTTTTTTACTCTTAGGGCCAGTTTTTCAGTACGGAGTAAACTTTGAGTTAAATCAGGGTTAGCTAATTCTGAAAATAAATTAACGCTGAGCTTAATTTTACAGTTGAGGCTTAACTCTATTTTTCATTTGTCAAATATCTATTAAAATCCATGTACGACACTATTGATATCACACTTTTGCCCCTTTAACTGTCGAAATAGAGATTGTGCTAAGACAGTAATTTCCCTCAGTTTAGTCCCTGAGATAATTAAGTTAGTAAATTAAGGATTAAAATTGACTTAAAAGCACGTTTCTGGAGTTAATTCAGGATTTACTCCAGAGACTAGGATAATTTCACACTGAAAAAACTGGCCCTTAATGAATTAATTGACCCATGATACCCTACAGATATGTATTTTCGTTAAGGTCATAGACAATTAAAAATTAACTATCCCTTGGAGCACCCTGTTTATGTGAACTGCAATTTTGAATGATAAATTTAATGATACTTTTATAGGCGAGGCTTATATAGACTCAGCAATTTTCACACCGCATCACTATAAATTAAATCACTAAATTTGGTCATTTCTATTCGCTCAAAAATGAGTTTTAAAGAAGCTATAGAATAACTTTGCAACCAGTTGCATACTTGCTTTGCACATTAAAATACATATTAAACAAACAAATTGGTTTTTATTTATTCAAATTTCTTGTGGGATAAGTTTCTTTATTATGCGAGTTCCATTCTAACCACAAGTCAAGTTCATTGCGAAACGAATCTGTTTGTGGTTTTTAATTACCACTTTTGCCGAGCTTGAATTAATTTGCATCTCATATAACAGTACACACACTTTGAGTTGCATCAAATCAAATTTGCTGTCAGTTTATCTGACTGTAGTACCTACTAGAGAGGTTTACTGTCATCTAGTGTTGCGCTAAATCAATTCATCGTTCATTTCGATTTCAGCATCAAACACCACAAATAAAATCTTATTTTTCGTATTTGGCCACGCAGAATACGCAATGCTCATATATAACTTGAGTATCGTTATTTTTATTTATAGCCTGATTGTCTGTTTAGTATGGAACTACGCAACAAATGTGCATAAGGTACTCCCCGTGCGCATAGTCTTTTCTATACTGATGCTGTTGCAATTTCACATGAAATTTAAAACGTAAACAACAGTACTTGAGCCTTTATAGCACTTAAAATGCTCTTTCTAAATCATATGATGAGGTATAAAATATTACGCCGCTCATACTTCGTATTGTAGCTGTGGCGGCAGAATTCACACCAACTTTAAGGCGGTTTATATACTAAAGATTGAAATGGAAGGTAAGTATATTATATTCAAAATGTTACCTCATTGTGGCAAACAACTGTGCGTTGAGAATATACATTACAATTTTCCAGATGATGACAAGAAATACAATATATTTACGAAATGGCCGCCAGTCGTTTAAAAAATGAGTTAGTAGGTACGTAAAGATTTTGCGAGATTTCTCTTTAAGATCTTCTTTAAATAATGAACAAAGCTTTTTCCCTTCTACACCTACTGAACCTAAACCAAATTAAATCACCGAGTAGATCATCAGTTGGAGTGGGTACCACTTTTATACATCTACCTCCATTTTCTTCAATACCAAAACTAAATGTAAACATAGTCATAGATTATGTAAACAACAAAAATGCAATGAGATGCACAGGCACACACTTTGATCACAAGCAAGAGTGTCCCAACTCACGACATGGAATATTTCATATCCGCTGCCTTGGAGGGAAACACTTTTTTTTTTATTGAATTTATTTAATGGACCTTCCTGTCAATCAGGTAGTTGATGAGTTTAAAACACTGCTAAAACCTCTGCTGATTTCACTTCTTTGGTATTTTTTAATGAATATATTATTTGTAGTATAATGTATGCCTCGAAGATGTAGGTAATTTAGAAAATTTTTCTGAAAGGAGATAAATCAATGATAAAAGGAAGTTTGTTGAGTGGAGTCGTTTATTAGTGAAAAATGTAATATTTCCGTAGAATAAATTTAAATTTTGTTGGCATACTCTCTTAAATACGCAATTTTGCACAAAAACTTAGACGATAAAAAATAAAAAAATATGTTAATCTTTGATTAAATTACAATACTCACATACAGGCATGTCTTAAGTTGTTTAAAGAAAGATTTTTTTATAGCTTAAGCTGGGCATTCACGTGAAAACAGTCGTAGGGACGGTTGCAAGGTTCGTAGAAACTTTTAACGAACTTCAGTACAAACGTGATCAATTCACAATAGAACTTGTCAATTTTCCATTAAGATTTCTACGATTTTTGCGACAGTCCTTACGACAGTTTTAATGTGAATGGCCGGCCTTAACTGAATGAGAAAATAGATATATGTATATATACCGGCTGTGTACGTTCCAAATTATATTAAAAGAAAATGATTCTGATTTTTGAATTTTTGACGGCTCCGCTGATATTTTAAAAACTTCCTTATTCTTTAATTTATTTTTAATAGTGGGAGTTTTTCTTAACGATTTTTTGTGTTTTACATTTTATTTAAAGACATTATTTAAAGGAAACAGTGCACTGCTAGATTCAAGTCTTCAAAATTTAAATATCACTACAAGCTCTGCAGACCCTTACTGGAGATTCGGATCATAAGCCAGTAGAACTCAACACCCAATGGGGTCATCGTAACGCCAAACCTTGAGGAACAAATACCATCGTCATCCAGAAAGAATTGTTCAACTGTGAGTATGATCATCGACAGCGTAAGAAACTACAAACACAACCAATGGAAACTATCAAATGCTCTTCAGCATTTTAACTTCAACCATAGTTCCAAAAATGGTTACGATACATCAAACCTGGGAACCTACGAATTCAAGGAAATAAACAAGATCACCGGGAAAAGATAGGAAAAAAAGCCAGACCAAACCAGCACTATCAGACAATCACAATGAGAATTCACAACGACTCTGAATAAAGGTGAAGCAAAAATATTTTAGCGAAAATTTAGTACCGAACTCACCCAGTGGTCCTGCATTCTTTAGACGAAGTCGTGTCATAAATTCAGTAGCTAAAGCAAGTAGACACTGAAAGTTGTGATCTTAAGCTGACTGGAGGCTTCAATAACCCCGAAGAAGTAGTTGAGCTATAAGCTATATTAGATGACCTCAGTAATCATTTGGAACATCAGATATGATTTCCAGCTACATACATCATAAGGAAAAATTTCCCCAAATCTTGGTCCTATTCCTCACGATCCTGTTCAACAACTGCAAAAAAAAACTGTTCAACAACTGCAAAAAAAATTGCTATAGAAAGTCAATAAATCTTCTTGTTACCAGTCATTGGAGTCCAAAGAGTAAATGAATACGTTGGGCATAGCTGTGGGAGTTCTAATAACAAAGTGCTTCAAGGTGAACTTAGCCAAAACTGGGACCGAATTACCGCATCAGTTATCGAGTAGTACGTGACTGAATTATTTGAGTAAAATGGACCCCTGATTTGGCTTTCTTCAGAAGACCAGTGGGACATCGAAAAATACGTACAAAGTCATGAGGATAAAGTTGCTTCCTTAAGCAATTTCTCAGCCCAATTACTCTGTAGTAGTAGCTTTCCTATTTCCAAAACCAGCATAAGAACACTGCCAATATTTGAGATATCAATAGAAGTGAGGGGTCCCTGATCTCCTACCTTCTCTCACCCAGAAACTCTGGAGGTGTTCAAATTGGAGTAAGTTTTCGTATAAAAAATAGAATACTAAAAAATAAAAAATTACTCAAAAGGTTTCCCTCTGTCCTTTTGAATTAACAAGTAAAGATTGCTAGTATTTCTATGGACCTCTGAAGGGGGGGTCATGATCCCCATGACCTCCCCCTGGATCCACCACTGCTTAGGATGGAGTGTTACAGATTGACAAAACTGCAACAAAACCGTTTACTTTTTGTAGATTCAATTGAAATCTATAAGCTAAGCATAAATTATTTTATAACAACTTCCAAAACCAAAAACGTGGAAGTCCTAAATTTTGATACAAAAAAATATGTTCCCAAAAAATGGCAACACTGGAATTTTAAACGAAGGTGAGTTTACTTAGCAGCCATCTTGCAAGACATTTACCGTTAGCTTTTTCAACAAATGTTTGGCGTCTGGAGCATTTCCGCTTCTTGTTCCATGTTCAAAATATTAATAATGGTCAAAAATGTGGAGGCTCCAAATGTTGACACAAAAAAGTATGTTTCTGAAAAGTGATAACACTGAAATTTTAATCGAAAATGCGTCTACTCAATACCTGTTCTTAAGGCAATAATCGTTATTTGATCATGGAAATTCTGGAAAAATTTTCGAGTTTTTTAATCTTACCTTTTTCCACAGATCGGGCGCCATTTTCCAAAATGACATCCAAGTGACGCTATAAAAACAATCTCCATTATTACGGTTGTCGTTTTACTGAAACGACAGGACTCTAGAAGAGTTTGTGTTTCATTAAAATGATTATCATCACAATGGTGAGAAAAGTGAAGAAAGAGAGAAAACCAATAGTTATAATTCTACATAAACACCAACTGTCGTCTCTCGAGCCTTGTCGTTTTATCTGTCATTTTAGCTAAACGGCACCCGTAAAAAGATCGAATGATTCTTAAACTAAACTTTAGCCTTAACATATCAAAATAAAATTACAAATATACAAATAAGGTCCTCCCCCCAGAAAAGGCCCAGGGATTTCGGTTTCCTGAATGGTATTGGATTGAGCGCCTAATTTAAAAATGGCGTCTAAGTGACAAGACTACAAAAATGATTCCCAAGCTTTATTTCATTCTAAGTGTGTAAGGTCAATTAATTTCAAACGTTAGTTAAACTATGTAGGTTTTTTTATTGCCTTTTATAATAAACTTGAGATTTTGGATTGCGGTCAATTGTATTTTTGGCTCCTCCAATCCGAGCACCGTATAAAGAACAAACTACTTAATGAAATAAGTAAATGTACAATGCCCTGGGAAATAATCAAATTAGTTCCATTACAAATTCCTTAGAGATTTAAAATTCAAACAGTTGCAAGTCTGAGGCTAGTAATCGCACTCGTTTGGCCAATCAAAGAATTTTCTTAGAGCTTGCCCAAATCCATAGATATTTATTAGTTTTTTTTTTTTTTTAATTCGTGTGAGATTAGATTTAAACCAAATTATTTTCATTAAAAGTTCTCTCGCTATGGGGAGTTATTTAAAAAAAAATATAATTGCACACGATTGAAAACTAAACTAATTTTTATATTTCGTTCAGCACTAGCAACTCCATCTATCGTTTGTGGTTAATAGGTTATACCATGATGCCATACTACCACGTTCTTCCCCAAGGACAAACAGCTGCAGCAAATTTTAGCCCCAAAAATAACACAAAACTGTCCAAAACAACAAAGTGTCTCTCGTCGTGAAATCATGATCTATACTGCGCTGCGGTTACAAAAAAAAAAATTGTCTTGTTTAGACAGATCAGAGACTGAATGTCTAGAGTGTTGCAGATACAACAGCGTGACCAGATTGCGGTTGAGGTGATCACTATTATAGAGTAGGTATAGTAGAACACTCAATGCAACCTAATTTGTTTTTATTTTAATTCAGCTGCTGGCTGCAGGGCAGGCAAGTATTATATGTTGATTTTAAGAAACCATATTCACATATTGCTATTGGTTTGGAATGCTGATGGTTAACTGAAAAAATACAATCCGTTCTGCTTTAGGAGAGTATGTTTAATAGTCTTACATATCGTGTACGTAACAACAGGTGGTGTTAGGCTATAAATTTGAATTGTTTTCTTGTGGAGAATTTGATTAATTGGTTATAATTTTTGTGGTTTAGTTTATTATTGATTTTGCCTGAATGGCTTTCGGAAACATGTCCAAATATGAACGCATGTTTTGCCCCGAAGTGCGTGATTGCATGTTATAATATAGACACAGATCGAATGCATAATATGTTTGACTTGACCTTTTTTTTAAACAATAAAATAAAACTAAATCTTGAAAGATAATATAGTTTGTGCCTTGTTAGGCGAAATTTTAAATTGACGTGTTGTGTTCATTAGATAAAATTTCAATTCACATTTTTGAATTTTTCAAGTTTGTTATCAACTACATGCATACATACATATATGTATCAAAAGTCCATACCAATATTTTTTTCTCAAAATACAACTCAAACTAAAATGACTATTTGAAATCAAAAAACAGGTCACCCCAGCTTTTCTATAGTTTCTTATATTTTATTTTTACAAACGTCTAACCCAACCGACGCAAATAGTTGAAATTTTCTATCAATTAAGTTTCAAAATGTCATTTAATTCGACTGACATTTTCACCAATCGTGACACACAACAATGTCCTCATTTAATTCCATTTACATCTGATTAAACCTCTGATCAAATTTGCGGTCATAAACATTACAAGTTAATATTGATACACACAACAAGAGTATGTGCGCCTGCAGGAAGAAAATGAGCAAACTGACGTTTGCATCGCGTCAGTCGTCAGTGGTACCAAACCAACTACACTATGAATCGCACATGTTATGTCAATTAATAAAAACGTCAAAACGATAAACTCGAAAAAATAATGAACTTAACATGGTTCCGAAATGTTTTTTTTTTTTCTTTAAATTTGTTTAGTCTATAGGTACAAATGTGTGTATATGCATCGTAAGCGACGATCTTGACGCGTGCATGCAACTTTCGACACGCACTGATAGCAAAGCTTTGATTGGCTAGCAGAAGCAGCAATAGCAACAGCAGCAAGTTACCAGAAGCTAACTAGATCAACAAATAAAACCATCACACCTAATTTTCCAAAAACACATTTCCTGCTCTGCGCTCTAACTGAAGAGCAAGCGCACATATGCATGCAATCCTTATGTACTCCTTGCACACGTTAAAGATTCTGTCAAATTGTTTGTGGCCTCAGGGCATGACACGTCTTAATCAATTCTCTCTCCTTGCGTTTTGGCCCCGTCCTAGTTTCATTCACACTGCATCGCGACGACGACGACGTGTTGTCCCCCTTAAAAAAATTTATCGGCGGCAGTTAACTATTTGGCCGATTATTTTCGGACACCCGTCCCATCGTTCGGTGGCCTGAGTAGAGCTCATTAATTAAAAAAGCACCCTAATGCGATATGCAAATCGTCCAATAAATTAGATACGGCTCTCCGTTTGAGACGTCAATGCATCATGTCTTCCGGTATGGCAGCCAGCGATATATTGCGCGTGCGCCCCATAAGCGTTTAAAATTTATAGCAAAAATAGTGATTTTGATATATTCATCCTTCATCCATGATCCACATCTATTACAACAACAAAAATAATAATCCAAAAATCCCAAAATCTATGCGCATGCGACTGCAACTAAAAGACGAAGATGAAGTGCGGCAATCTTTATTGCCATGATACGATAGACGTTATGTGTCAGCCTTTAAGTAAATTAACAAAATTAATTACAGAAACAAATCACTGCTGACAAGATGCAACTTCACAGAGAGCGTACCGCGTTCGCGTTTGCGTTCGCACACACAACAGAGAGTGATCCAGTTTTTTTTTTCCTTCAGAAAGAGGACTGGTGATGCAGATGCAGATGCAGAATCACAAAACATAATCTCAACCGGAAAATGCGGCGGCAGTCAACTGCGGCTATTAACTCATCAGCGATGGCTTTAACTTTAATTGAAGATCGGTGGAACTAAGTCCGCACGGCCGATGAATCGTGATACCCAGAAACTGCAATGACATATGAATAGCCAGTTCTTTGACGCCACTAAAATATAAGGTGCTCGTGTTGTCTTCGAGTGAGAGAGTTCTTTAAGGCAATGCGACTGGGCAACGCAACGATTGGTATGGTAAGTTGCATCTGTTGACCAGTTATTGTTGTTGTTGTGTCGGTGCTTCGGATTTTTCTGGCTGGTAAAACAGCTTTTATCAAATTAACATTTAAGAGTGCGGCACATATCTAATCAGTTGTAATGTGCTCCGTACTCAACCGAGCAACGTGTTTCGTAACAAGCGTCAAGTTCTAGACGTCACGTCATGTCAGTTTGACATTTGCATGTTGAGAAATTTTTTTGCTTCTTTATGATTTCTATATTAATGCCAAAGTAAAAATGTTGGGTTTTTGTTTGAAGTGCATATCTTAAAAGGTAACCCACGTTGAAATTGATAACTTTATTAAAAATTAAAAGACTGACTGGCAGTCGTATATCGTATTCAGTAGATTTCCTTAGATGCTGGTTGTCTAATTAGGAAGTCTCAAAATCGTTCTTTGTAGTTTGACATTATGCTTCGTTTAATTAAAAGAAATACCACTTTAGTTAGGCAGGTCTCGGAATACAATGAAAACGTTTTGAAATTGAACGGCCGGCGGTGGCTGTCTAAAGTTAGATTCGGACAAGCTTTAGACCTCGACAATTCCTGATTGAAATGTCAACAAGTAAACCAAAATATTCTTTATGTTTCCATATGTAACCAAGTGGTTATATCAGTGTGTGCATTGAATTTCACAAAAACTAATTATTTCAAATACACAATTGTCACTGTCTGCCTTGAACAAAATCAAATCAGTTTGAACGATGAATCTGTTCTGATGAATTCGTGTGTAATCTGAAGAACAAAACGCCTTTAGGGTAACCACTTTAATAAGAACCTTTGGTTTTGTTGGTTCTGATGTGTACGAGTTTGTCAGTTGTCAGCGTCGAAGTGATACTTAAGACTTTGGCGCACTGACAGATGAAATCATTAAAGAAAACAAATCTGTCAATTTCAAGAGTGACATCTAGCATTGTAGCTGTAGAGGAAGTGTCAAATGGCAGAGTGCAAAGCCGAACAAAATTAAAATACTTTGCTTTTATTTTCGTGAACATACAGCTGTGTAATAAACAAGCATTGATTCTGATCAGCATACGTCACATTATATTTACATGATAACCAAACGACTCCCTCCAAAATAGTGTGAATGATATCGAAAATGTCACTGTCGTGGCAAACAAAAACGTGTCACGACCTTGGCATTTTATCATTTTTGCGGAGAGGAATGGTGCATGAATTCGTCCTAGTATTTATATTTATGAGTCTATGTATATGCCAATTATTATTCAATGAATATATTCTTTTACAAGAGGAAACATTTAAGCACTCGTCTCAGACAAAATATATTAGACTTTTGAGGGAATACAAAAATCACTGATTTTTGTATTCTTTATCAATTCAAAATATTCGTCATGATTAAATTTAATTTTTAACATAAACATATCTAAACTAATACTTTTCACCAATAAAGTTTTTGGTTGATAAAAATAATCCCAACAAATTAATCTCTACTACGCCATTGGTGAATAGGTACCTACTAAATTTAATTTAATTTTTCAATTTTAATGGCATATTCAATTTGTAACTGGTTCGATGTTGATTTTTTTTCGTTCACTTATGTACTATACATATATTCATATTTATGTTTTATAGGGGCAACTGGCAAGTATATATTGTATTTATATATATACTGCAGTTGAATAGCACCACATCTAATGTTGTCTAACAAAGTCTCTCACGGGGCGGTACATCGATAGTTTATATTAAGTTGATGGCCCCTGCTTTGGAAGCAACAAAAAAAAAAAAACACTCAATTATATTGATTTGGATTTCCATTGACAGTGCACTTTTCTCTCGTTCAGCAAGGAGGTTGTGGATAGTATAATTAATTGAAATTTATGAGATTTTATAATTATCAGCAGGTACCTACCTATACGTGTATGTATGTATAATAGTTGTGGAAATTTTGAGATATGTATTTTTAAGTTGGGCGGTAACTTTACAAACTGTCATTGCCTATAATCCAATTCGATGATATCTTGATTTGATGTTGACAAAATGTTATTAATTGTAAACAAAGGCAAAATCAAGTTTTTTTTTTTGTTTTTGTTTAAGTTTAGGTATTGTGAGCCGAGCCGTTAGGGCTGTGCTCATAATTCTGTAATAATTTTTTTTTGGTGTTAAAAAGATTTTTAGTTTTTAGTCTTACTGAATATTTTTTTTTCAATAAAGCAGATTCGAAGGATTTAATGGAAGATTTTTACACCCCTCATTCTGAAACCTTAAGCCTTCATCGCATCGTCTTTCAATGGAAACTATCAAAGTGCATCGTTATGGAGCTTTGATGTGGTAAATTTAACACCTTTTTAGAAACTTTTGCATAATGCGTACATGTGGTTATCCTTTTGAGAATAATTTAAAATTAGATCATTTCCTTCAATCACATATAATCAAATAAAAGTACCTAAGGGTAGTTTGCCTGGATTCATTAAAGGATCTTAAATCATAATTCACAAATACGCCATTGTAAATACATTTTCACTTATTCACTGTTGACTCATTTTGTAATTAGGTCTTATTTCTCTTTAAAAGTAAAATCTTTATTAAGAAATTTTTATCGTTTATATAGCGGAATCATTCTAAATTAATTAAAGATTTATTATTACCTAACATACTTCAATTTTCCTTTGATCTTTCGTTTATACTAAACATGTTTTATTAATGAAAAATTAATTGAGTATGTAGACTACATACCAGAGTTGGGAAATAATGATTATTTTTTGTAATTTATTTCAGCTTTCATTTTAATTACATTCAAAAAGTAATTGAACTTTCTTCAATTACAATTGCACATATTTGTATTTAAAAAAACATAAATTTTCATTACTTGTAATTGTAATTGAAAAAAACATTAATTTGCATTACTTGTAATTATAATTGAAAACATTTACTTACAAATTACATGTAATTGAAAAAAGTAATGGGTTTTGCAAGTAATTGAAGGTAAGCACTGTGTTAATTACATTCAAAATAATTGATTTCTTACTGTAATTCATTACATGTTCTTATTAATTAAGCATTTTAATAGTAAAGTAAAAAAAAAGAATTCTGACTGCTTAACTAATACAAATAGTAAAAAAGGCAGCGAGAAGTTTCATTATTTTATTATTATTAATTTAATTATTGTCAAATGGAGGTTAATTAAAGGAGACCAATAAATTTAAAATCTGATGAAAGTGAATAAAATATATTTTGATTAGTTTAACACAACACACGTACCTATGTAGAGATTTAACACTACAGGGAACCATTGTGCAATATCACGGAAACAGTTAATTGAAAAAACAATAAATTAATTACATTTTGTATAATGATTACTGAAAAAGTAATCATTACAGATATTTTAATGATTACTTTTCTTTTCAGTTACATTCATGTTATTAAATTACAAGCAATTGGCCCTTTTAAATTACATGTAATTAGTAATTGCTTTTCTTCAATTACATTTTAAAGTAAATTATTAATAAGTAAGTAATTGAAACTTTACTTTTTTATCATTATCTACCAACTCTTCTACATACATATATTATGCGATCAACGTCATGTCAGACACTTCAAAAATGGATAATGTCTGAATAGCTGTCAGTTTCTCTTTCGTTTAGTTTTTATTTAAGTTAAAAAATGTTTGACATTGAAATTAAACAACACAAAAACAATTATATTCACGTACAGACACATGCATAACGCTTCTACAATTTACATATATGTAGATATATATCTATAAAGACAAATAAAAGAATAACAAATTGGAAAGACAATTAAGATCTTTGATAAATCGAAAATTAGATGTCAGCTGTGACTGTGAAGTATGATGCGCTTGCGGCGCAGCGCAGTACTGCCATGCTGGGCTGGTGTATACCACGTTTCGTTACTATAACCTACCACACACAGTCAACCCATTCAAAATAATAATTGTGTTCATATAGCATAATGTGTGTTTCTTAATTCGATGAGAACACTTATAAGTCACAGTTTCGAATCGCTGCATTGTACAGACAAATAGACGAGTGTGTTCGATGAACATTGATTAGCCAATTAACAATCAATGAAATGCAAAGTTCTACTTGAAATTCATTCACAATAATTTAAACAGTGATGTCATTCGCGAGTACATATTAAGTGCATTTAAGTTGACGTAGATGTCGAGTCAAATAAATTATTTTGTATTATATTAGTTGTGGGTATTAATTGGCATTGAGTATTTTTAAAATTTGTAATTTGTATACTTGGATATTATCATAAAGGACAGATAAGGAGTTTTTAAATAAATCTTGTATTTAAACTTCTATTTACCCGTTTGAGTACACACCTATCGTACAATGTAAAAAAGAATATCGGTTTCATGGGAATGAGTATATGACATCGTCAAGACTCAAGGGAACAACACTTATACCGGTATTCGTAAACGCAAATAAAACACGACTTATTTTTAGTCAATGAGTTAATTGTCAAATCTTATCAATTAATAAAAATTCAAGGTAGTTAACTAACTCACCCAAAATATGTACATTAAACGAGTAATTAAGTTAAAAATACTCCCGTAATTGTTGCCAAAAACTAGAGATAAAAGGAAACAGAAGCTAGTGACACACATGCTTCTTACATTATCAAATGAAATAGTGCATGTACAAAAGTTCACATTAAGTGAGTAAGCATATGTATGTGCAGCTCAAAAAATAGTCTTTGGTAATAGCAGAGTTCTTGTTGATTGTAGTAGATTTTCGTTAAGATTTTGAACTTAACGTGGAATAGGTAGCATTTAGATTTTTATTGATATGAAATTTTAATTCGTGAGCTAACTCCTAATAGATGTTTTTGTTAATTTGTGAATTAAAAGATATCTAAGCACTTTTTAGTGATAGAACTGTTAAAATATACAACAATATTATCTAGTTCTTTATTAAGAATATTTTTTTACAAGTCTGAAGAAAAATTGTACACAAACATTAAATGAAGAACTAATCGCCAATGGGATTAGGTCTGAGAACTTTTCTCTGTGAAAACATAAAAATGGACAAATTTTCTAACTATCGAATACAACAAATACATTGTTTATTGTAAAATGAATATTTTGTGTCTTTGGATTAAATTTCAAATCTTATTTCAGGTTGATTTGGTTGCAGTTACTAACGCAGAATAGTTTGCTGTACCTATGTGATTTTTTGTAATTTAAGTTTGCCATATAATTTTTGTTTTAGATGTTGTCCACAACTGAAGTGGTGGTAATGGTATTTATTTTAGCAATAGCCTCGCGAAACTCTGTTATTTTTTTGGCTAAAGTGTAAGGAACTGAATTACCTGAACATGCTTATTTCAAATTATTGACCCTTCGTTGGGTCATTGAAATTTTAGTTTTTAGTTCATTTAAATAAGAACATTTTCTTACACTTTTACTCTGGTTTTTATTTCATAGCACTGCGATGTGGTGATACGGCTGCATTATTTACAATATTATAAAATGTACTTTTTCCTGCAACTCAATTTTTTATTCTTCATTCTGTTAGTTCATAATACATTTTCATAAGTTTTATGGGCTATTTTTGTCACAGGTTTTAGAAATTCTTTTGATTATTAGTTTCCATGATAAATGAAATATTGATGCCAAAGTCTCATTAATGAACCATCTTTTTCATTTTATTTTGGGTATATTAAACTATATATATTTTTTTCTATCTTAAAACATTCCCTGTTTTTCAAATTCCCCCTCCTGGCCTAAGCGGAAGATAATAGACCTACCCACCTATTAGATTTATTTCTTATCTCAGCCCAAGCTATACACCTTTTCTCACATCCTGTGAGGCAAGCCGCATCATCTCACTCGGATCTCCGTGGATCCATTGCGCTCCCTAGGGTTAAGGGATTGCGGGATTGAGGGGAGCTTAAGTATGGGATGCCTCCTTGAACCATCCTGAATTCTGAATGAATTTTAAGATATTCTTTAGTGGCAAGGAAGATATGTCGCCCAATTTTTCGAAAAAGTATCTCCGAGGGCTTCTTTTCTGGTTCTAGCCAAGCTGGGGCATTCACAAAGAAAATGTGATGAGACCTCTTCATATTGACACCCCCTACATAAGTCCGATGGGCTGATGCCCATTCTTCTCATGTGGGTTCCCATTGAGTTGTGGCCAGTTAGAACTCCAACCAGAAGTGATAATTGAGGCCTGCTTATCTTTAGTATATATTCAGTTCGATTATTTGAAATGTTCGGCCACAAATTTCTTGAAACCCGGCAAGTGTCAATTGATGAGGGGCAAGTGAAAGGAAAGTTTCTAGGGCTGCCGTTGGTGTGGTCCTTATAGAACTGGTTAGTCATGGTTTTTAGATTGGTTTCTTTATCTAAGGCTGGCCACTAGGCCATGCATGCGTACGTTAGAATTGGCTTTATAACGGCTGTGCACATTCATTAAATGGTATGGGTTGGGACCCCATCTTTTATCAAAAGTTCTGCTACAAGTGTGGAAAGCTATTGAGGTTTTTTTTTCTCTGCCTTTAATATTTTCTTTCCAGTTTAGTTTACAATCAAGAACAAGGCCAAGATATTTAGCAGTACCTGAAACATGTAACGGAATTCTGTAAATGAACGGCGGGTATATGTTTGGAATATTACTTTTCCTAGTATACAGCACCAGTTCTGTCTTCAGTGGGTTAACATTTAGTCCACAAATACTGGCCCAATTTTTGAGCTCGTCCGGGACGTTTGTAAGAGTTCTCACAGAGTGGGGACAAATTTTCCTGAGTCTTGTTTATCAATAATGAATCGATACTGACGGAGCTTAGGACTTATCTAATTGCATTATTATCAACTTTATTGAAGGCCTCTTCTATGTCAAGGAATACTACTAGGGTGAATTCCTTGAAGTGGATCGATTTTTCAATTGTTCCGACCACTTCATGAAGTGCTGTCTCAACAGATTTACCCTTCAAGTTACCATGTTGGACCTGTGACAGCACACCATCATTCAGGCACTGGGATCATATTTTCTTTAAAATTATTTTTCGAAAGGGAAAATTCAAAGCAAAAATATATGTACATGTACATATTTCTGAAAAATATAAAATTGCCTTTTACTAAGTTAAGACCCTGTGTAATAGTATGCATTGTGTGAAAAAGTTGTGTATCAATTATAAAAAGGGCGTTTTCTTTCAAACGTCAGTTATTTGACCCCAATTTCGCTAAAGAGGTTGACGGCTTTCTGTTTTTCTTAGACAATGCTTTGACATAAAAATAACTAGGGACACGACTTTAACATGTGACTGTTCCAATAATATAATATATGAAGATAATGTAAATTGTCATTCAAGCGGTTGTAATGAGTATGAAGGCCAATTATCCAATCTATCCATTTAAACTTTTATTTAATTTAAATTTTATAAGAATTGTAACAACATGTACATAGTTGATTGAATATGTATATTGATGTAAGCTTAAAGCCTGAATTGGAAGTTAGTGTGAAATATTATTTAATTGTAAAAAATCTTTTATTAGCTATGCTTGAAATTTGTTAGGTTATAGTGGCCTCCATATTGAAGCTAAATTATCCAAATTTTGTGTAACTACATTCATTGCTAAGTAGTGTGTGTCGATTCCCCATCTAGGTATTAGGAAAGAATGAAATTCAATTGACAGTCAAGAACCCCTGAAAATTTAAACTAGTGTGTATGTACTCTGTGAATACTCAAGAAATTTATAACTCAATTGTACTGTAACTTTGGTCACACAGCATTTAATCCAATCCCATATTGAATAAAAGTTTTTTTTTATCTATTAGAATCCAAATACTCACTGCAGTGTGTTTTTTTTCTCGTTATATTTGTGCCTGTTGCGTTGTCACAATGTCCGTCGAACATTTTTATTCCATCTCAATTAAGCCACGCACTTATAGAAAATTGGAAGAGAAATATTTTCGTGTAGTTATTTGAAACTACACGACGCTCAACAACAACTAGAGCAGTCAATATTTTGTCGTGGTCCCGCCATATAACTTGTTGTTGTAAAGTTGTTGCGCCTTCTGGATGCAAGCACGCGATGTTCGCCAAACCAAAAAAATAAAAAAATAAAAAAATGGAAAAACAAAAACAAAAAAACTCAAACAAACCAAAGCACATTGCTTAGCTAAGCTCTTTCAGACAAATTCAAGCTAAATTCAGGGCTAAAGTCGGCACTAAAGTGTTTTATTGCAGTAAATGCGTGATTTAGGAGAAGTATTGGTTGCTTTTTTTTTGTATCCTTCTATTTATCGTAGCCCAATGCAATAGACATTATAAGACTTTAAAAAAAAAAATACCCATGGCTTTTAAACTTCCCTGCAAGCATATGATGAGGTTTTGATAAAATGTGCGTAGGATTATTATATGTTCCCAACCACGCAACATTTTGTTTATTTGTCTGTGATTTTCAACCAAATCATACGCAACACTTTATCTACATAAGATGTTAGTTGTACCATTCTTTGGCCTGAACATATTATAACAACAGTTCAATATAATATGTACAAATGGCGGTTCCATAAACAATTCTATTTGAACCTATCGCGCAATATCGCCGGGCTTTCTCACGGTGACATATTAATGGACGGCAAACAGTTTGTTGCACTTTTGAGAGTGTTTATACTTTTAGTGCGTTTTGTTGGTCTTTAGTCTTTGGGTAACATGATCTTTTGTCGTGATAAGAGTTTAATGGCTTTTTATTCAGATTTATGTTGGTTTTGTATACTAGAAAGTTATTTTATGTTTTTAAAAAATATTATTTCCTTCTGGTTGAATTTGTTGTTTTGAAGCGTTTACATTTTTATTAGATGTAACCATATGTTGAAGATAATAGATCTATTGGTAGACTTATTTGGTTTTGTTGCATAAGTTTGAATTTTTTTGAAAAAGTGATTGCATTAATCAAAACTAGCGAGAGTTTTCCATAAGAAATTTGATATGTTAAAGATTTAATTATTCCCAAAAAGATTTATGATTTTTATAATAAATAGAAAGATGCAACAAAATAATGTATTTTTTATTTTATTTAATTTATTAATTAACTATTAAAAACTAATGATTTTTTTTAAGAAGAAATCTTGAAATTTTAAAGTAAGAAAGTAATAATTCGCCAGCTGTTTTGAAAAAAAGTCAATCCAATAAGTGACGTTTCCTAATTTTTACCCTAAACTTGTTTTACTGAGCTCGAGAATTTATTTCCGATAAAATATATATCCATTATGCTTTTCAAAAGAATACAATTCTATTTCAGACTAAGCAATGCTCTTTTTATTTTTAAAAGTTTTACTTCGACTTTAATTCAGAAAAAATTTCTTTTCAAATTTTCTTCATATTCTTTTATTGATTTACTTCGACTAAATTACAAAACACAATTCATTTTGACAAAAAGTTTCAAATTGATTATCGTTGGGTATTTATTCTGCTTCAATAATCTTATTTCTTCAGTTTTGTTTGATTTGAAATATTCAGACATTTTTATATCTTTTTATTTTTTTTAAAGGAGGTTCGTAGGTCAACTCTTTTGCTTAGGAGTCAGTTATAGCGATCAGGAAAACGCATCAGGAAAACATTTTCAAGTGGATTATTTACTATGTTTTCAACAGATTTCAAAAGCACAAATGCTACACTAATTAATGACAAAATACTCAAAGAATTTTTTGTGCAAAATTTTTTTTTCTAAAAAATGTATTTCAACTGTTTTCCTGATACTAACAATTAATTTGCATCAGAAAAATAGTTAAAATACCTATTCAATTGAAAATTTTATATTCACAAAAATTGTTATCAAGTGCGTACAAAACTTTATCAAAAAAGTTTATATTTTTATAAAGGTGGTTTGTTTCTGTTTTTTTAAGTTAGTTGAATGATTTATGAGTTGTTTTTTGTTGATTTAAAATATACCAATTTTTCCACATTGAGAAAATAACTATAAATTTGGAATGGATGACACACGTAATTGTAATTTTTAACCGAAAAGCAAAGGATATATATTTGTCTATAAGCAGTTTGTATATTGATCTACTAATGCCAAAGTCCGATTTCAAAAGACCATACCAATGTACACTGCTTTTTAGATTTCTTTCGTCAGATATAAGAAACGACTTGAGACAAGGCATAAATGGATGATTTGAAAATAAATAGGTGTATAATTTTACGTTTATTAGTCTTTAATTTGTTGCGAAAATTTGGATTTTGTCCTAATAAACTTGATATCAAGTTTGGAAAGCAACTCTCAAAGATCAAAAAATGGATAGGTGGAGAATTTGTCGCTAATTATTAGTTATAATATATTTTCAGTTTTTTTTTTTAAGTAGTAAAAACTTCCAAAACTTACAATTTTATTGCTTGATAGTTTTCCGTTAGTTAGTCATTAATCAGCTATGAAAAATTCAATTTTTCGTGCGATGCTTTCTATGTTTTTGGGTAATTTGTTATCTATGTGTGTCAAGTAAGCAAAGCCACTTTGACGAATCGGAAAATTGGTAGGTGTATAATTTGCCGCTAATTAGTCTTCAATTAATTGTTTCCATCTTGCATTCTCTTATTTAATGTTTATATATTTGTTTGAGTGCTTTGCTAACTGAACATATATAAATAGTCTAAAAGTGGTTAAAAATTCTCATACTTACTGTTTTATGGCTTTTTAATTTGTCATTAACTATAGGCCTTAATTAGTTATTAAAGATTGAATTTGATCACATAGTGTTTTCTATGTTTTAGTTTTGTTATAAAATAGAAAAGCACCAATTCAAAAAGCTACTTCCGCCAAGTGGTTTATGGTTCAATAATTAGCCGTTGATTAGTCTAAGTAGTATTTTGTTAACTTGATATCAAGCTTTCTGTTGCCGAAAGTCGAGTGGACTATTTTTTTAATTAGAATTCATTCCAAATGGTCTGAATATAAACTTTAATGAAGAAAAACTATAATTAGAATTAAAAAGAACAAAAATAAAAAGAAATGAAAATACTTAAAAATTAAAAAGTCTTTTCCTTCTCGACTTCGATTTCCCAATATTAATGAAAAATTTTAGGTTGAAAATTAAATAAAATACATTGAAGTTAAGAACAAATATAGAACAAAAAACTAATAAATAAATTAAATAAAACTGGCTGAGTTATAATCTCTCGGCAACACTATCAAAGGATTCAAAGCATTGAAAACATATAGCACTATTAAATTCAATGTTCACAACTTATTAACGGCAGATCATTAAGACATTAAGTTAAGGAAGTTTTTGCCACTTTTCAAGTTGTTTTAAGTTAGCAAAGTATAAGAAAACAAACATAGAAAACATTAAATGGCCAGTTCAAAATTGTCACATCTAACTAATGATAAATTAAAGACAAATTATACATCTTTCTACCCATTTTTTGATTCATCATAGTTGCTTTGTTAACTTTATAGAAAACATCGCACAACAAAATTGAATTTATAACAAGTAATTAAGTACTTATTAATGGCAGATTATAATGCACTTAAATATCCAATTACAGAAGCTTTTACCACTTTCCAAAAACATAGAAAACATAGAATAACAAATCCAAAATTATTACAACTTAATACTAAATAACGACTAGTTAAGGACAAATTATGCACTAACCTATTTTACGATCTGTGAAAGCTACTTTGCAAACTTGATATCAAGTTAGCAAAGCACCTTAAGAAAATCATAGAAAACATTGAACGACAAATTTGAAATTATCACAATTAATTAACAACCAATTATCCACCTGTTAATTTTTCGATTCTTCAAAGTGTATTCTTTATTCAGAGCGTTGTTATAACGGGTGGTATAATTGTCTACCGTTTTTTGCGGTAAATGGCGAAGTAAAAAGTTAGATATGCAATTGACTACCCCTGCCTTCTTCTTCTTTAATGAATCAAAGATGAGTTGGACGAGCTCCACCTCCACCATTTCAATACTGGGCCCATTTCACTGACTAGACGATTATGGTATTTTTCAAAAGATATTACCGTATTTCGGCAATAACATGGCAAATGTTGTCCTTTAAGTGGTCAATTGTTTAGGACTTATTGAAGTATACTAGCGACTTCACATATCCCTACAGAAAATAGTCAAACGGCGTTAAATTTTACGATCTTGGAGGCCAATTCCGTAATGTGAAACTATGCAGTTACCAAACGTCAGCCAGTTATCATGGCGGTCACCACTGACTCTAACGGTCTGGCCGGCCAATATCGTTTTTAAAGAAGTACGGAACAATTATTCCACAAACCCATAAAGCACACCAAACAGTCAATTTTTGTGGATCTAATGGTGTCTTAACATACACTTGAGGATTATCGTCACTCCTAATTTAGCGGTTTTGTTTAGTGACGTATCGATTCAGCTAAAAGTGAGCTTCATCGCTAAGCAAAATTGGTGCAATACTTTTTTGGAGAAGAACCATAGTTAAATAAATTTGCACTATTTGGAAACGTTGTTCAGGCATCAATCTATTCATGTTGAGAAGCCAACTCAAACTTAATATAAATCACTTGACAGTTGACAAAATGAAAATAGTGCTGCCAACCTAAAGTTCTATACCTCTAAAAAAACACATCCTTTGTAAGTTAATATGTTATTTTTCTTCCTGTTATTCACATTTACTTAATTTTAAGTAAAAATATATTAAAATGGATAAGTTTTTTGTTTACATGGACATTAAAGTGTAAATATATTTCAAACGATTACTCGTATTTTATTTTCTATCCATCTTTATATTAAATATTTGTGTCTATTCGAAATAAAAGATTTCATGATTCTACTAAAAACAAACAAATTTCTTAAACTGTTTCAAATAATTTCTTTGGGTTCAAAAACCATCTTCTATCAATAGTTTAAGTTCTACTTTTAAGTATAATACTAGATGTAATCATGTATACCTTAATATGTCTTTTCCTGTTCCCAACTTACCAAATCATCCGCCTTCTTCTTCTTCAAAACTACCTTATTCTGCTACCAAATACCCAAACTTTTATCGTTCCCACTTTATGAATCCGTCTGTACCCTCAATAAATAAACAGTCATCCTGCACTCCAATTAACACTCCAAACACCCCAGCCACTACAAGTGCCGCTCTCGAAATAAATCGAACTATTCCTCCAATTCCTTCTCCCTCCTTAATAACTTCTTCTTATATAGATCCAATTCTACCTCCCTCAGTGAAATTGACAAAACAATTTTCGGAATCCTGTGAGGATAGCCGTTTTGTCATGTCTCGTTTGCGTGATCCAAAAACCTATGCCAATGTCAGACTCTACCTCGCATTTCTACATGATAAACCACATCATACTTGCATCGATGGGAAAACTAGAGTTAATGTTGAACTTTTGATTTTAAAAGAAGGCCTTCCTACTGTTTTATTAACTCTGAAAAAAATGTTCATTCAATATCATGAATTTTTTAATATTTCGCCCCTTCAAGTAGCTAATGACCTCTCAGCTTACGCCGCTTATTTGAGCTCCAGATTAAGACTACACGTTTCTCAAAACCAGTTTTTTCGTCACTAATAATATTCCCCACAAACAAACGTCCCATGTTACAAATAGTCATCAATGTCTGTCTATTTATTATCAGAATGTACGAGGTCTTCGCACCAAAACCACCGAAGTTTATCTTAATTCACAAAAACTTCCATATAATTTGTTTGCCCTTACTGAAACAAATCTTTCCCATGAAATTGAGAGCAGTGAGCTTTTTACCTCGGAGTTTACTGTTTTTCGGAAGGATATCATAGATCCGGATTGTTCCAATTTAGGAAATAATTACCCTAAAGGGCGTGGTGTACTTATAGCGCTGCAATCCGATTTGGATGCAGCGTTAATTGTTATTCCCAACATTTTAAATTTGGAACTTATATGTGTCAAGATAAACTTGAACAATCGTTGTATTTTCTTCTTATGTTGCTACATTCCTCCGTCTCAGCCCACAAGTGCATATGAGCTTCTTTCTGATGCAGTTGATTTTATTTCTGAGCAAACTAATCCTGAAGACGACATCATTATTGTTGGGGACTTTAATCTTCCACGTTTGATATGGACTAATTCTGAAGATGAAATCCATTTGACTTCGAATAATGCAATCTCTGATAAAGAAATTCTGTTCACTGACCGCTTCCAAGCTTCCGGCCTTGTTCAGATGAGCAATGTTAAAAATAACTTAGGAAGACAGCTAGATTTAATTTTTTCCTCAGATGCCGATAACACTGTTGTTTCAAATAGCAAACATCTTCTTACCAAACTTGATTCTTATCATCCTCCAATCTCAATTATTTTCGCATACGTTAGCAACAATACTAATCCTGACGTATTAACACAGCGTAAATTCAACTTCCGTAAAGCTAATTTTGAAAAATTAAACGATCTTTTTGGTAGGATAAACTTTGATTTTATATCTGATTATAGTATTCATATCGACGTAACTATCGCTACTTTTTACGCACATATTTTTGACTGTTGTTCCCAATCGATCCCAATACTATCTCAAAAAAACTTAACTTCTTCTCCCCCATGGTATAACAAAGAACTCCGTTCTCTTCGCAATAAGCGCAACAAACTTTGGCAAAAATTTCTAAAGTCCAACTCTGAGTCTGATTTTTCTAACTACACTTCAGCTTATAATAATTTCTCCATTTTGTGTGAATCCCTATATTCTAGATACCTTTCTCAAATGCAGACTGATCTTATCTCTAACCCAAAACTGTTTTATCAGTTTATTAATAGTAAAAAAAAATTTGATGGCTACCCCTCTGTATTAAAATTATACGATTCTTCGTCAATGGATCCAAAAACTATATCCAATCTCTTTGCAGAATTTTTTGGCGCAGCTTTTTCGTGTGACTATTCTGAGGCTGACGTTAGCTATTTTAGTTATATGAATGGCTGCACTCAGACTTCCTTAAGTTCAATTAATATTGACATATCATCGGTGACAAATAAAATGAATCTGCTAAAAGATGATTTTTCTTTTGGTCCTGACGGTCTCCCTTCTGTTTTGTTGAAAAAATGTACTGCTTACTTGGCCCAGCCACTGACTGCCCTCTTTCAAAAATCTATTTTAACAGGAATTTTCCCCAACCTTTGGAAAGAAGCTTTTATTATACCTGTTCATAAGAAAGGACCTAAGAATGATATAGCCAACTATAGACCTATTGCAAAGCTTTCTTGCATACCAAAACTCTTTGAGAGTATTATATATGACAACTTATTCTTTTTTTGTAAACCAATCTTTTCAACTAAACAACATGGTTTCCTAAAAGGCAGGTCCACTACCACTAATCTGATAGAGTTTGTATCTACTACCCTTTGTGCTTTGGAAGAAGGAAAAGAAGTCGATGCGATAGCTACTGATTTTAGCAAAGCTTTCGACAAAATATCCCATAACATAATATTATTTAAGCTTATAAAACTCGGCTTCCCACCTTTGATCATTTCATGGATTAAATCATATTTATCGAAACGACAATACAACGTTATTTTCAGGTCATGTTTATCCACTTCCATCCTTGCAACGTCTGGAGTTCCACAAGGTAGCCATCTAGGACCTCTTATTTTCGTTTTAACCACTAATGACGTTGAAAAAATATTTTCTAACTCTGACTTGTTAATCTACGCGGATGACATGAGAATATGCAGAAAGATTTCTTGTAGCGAAGATTCCAAACTTCTGCAAATTGACTTGGACAAATTCTACATTTGGTGCCGAAAAAACCTACTGGAACTTAACGTTAAAAAATGTCAAGCCATTACATATTCCCGTAAGCGTCCTCCATTATTTCAAAGAAAATATTTTATCAATGACGAACTCATTCCCATTGTTACTTCGATCCGTGATTTAGGTTTATTATGCGACTCCCAACTGAACTTTCGTTCACATATTGATAGCATTATAAACAGAGCCAACTCATCTCTTGGATTTATAAAGCGTTGGTCTAAAGAATTCTCCGATCCCTATGTCACAAAATCCCTCTACATAACTTTTGTCAGACCACTTTTAGAATATGCATCTCAGGTCTGGTCGCCATATTATCAACTTCACATTAATCGTATTGAAGCCGTCCAACGAAGATTTTTACGTTTTGCCTTGCGTGGACTTGGTTGGGATGATCCTTTCAACCTTCCCCCATATGAAGAACGTCTAAAGCTTTTAAGTTTACAATCTTTATATACTCGCCGTAACATTTCTGATATTCTCTTTGTTCATCAGTTATTAACATGTAACATTGACTGCCCCTGTTTACTTCAACAGATAGGTTTGAACACTAACCCACATCGTTCTCGATCTACGACTCTTTTTCGACTCCAATACCATCGTACTGACTACGGACGAAATGAACCCCTGTCTAGAATGTTGAATAGGGTCAATAGTTCTAACATATTTGACTTAAACCTTAGTAAACTCTCACTTAGACACGCCCTCCTACGCTACCCCTCCTGATATTTATCCAAACTATTTTATTATTTCTTTATTTTTAAACTTAAATACTTAATATTACTCTTAAGATATCTTATTGTGATATAGAATAAGTGGCTTGTATTAAGCTTAATTAAATTAAATTAAATATAATTTATTAGTAATGTAATCACTCGATTTTGTCCAATTAAAAATTCATTTCATCAATAAAACTCTTCATATTTCTAAATAGAGGATTATCGTCACCTTATGCTGATGTCTAAAATATTTGAACATTATGAATAAAAATGTTTGAATTCCATTTGATTACTTAAAATTTAATAAATTTATAATTTTATAATTTAAATAGATAAATAACAAGATTTTAACAAAAAAAGTTGCTATATTGACCTAAAATGTTTAACAAGCTGGCGCACATTAAAAAATAAACAGAATATTTATACATATTATTTTTGTATAAATAGGTATGAGGCGTGAAGCCTTATCACATTCCTTACAAAAATAATAAATAAAATCAAAAATTGTATATCCATGAACCAAGGGAAAAAACAACAACCGGCACACTTTAATTATTGATATTTATTTATGTTATATATTTCTGATGAAAATGTGTATTATTACATAATTATGACCGGCGTCTACAAAAGATTGGCTAAAAAATTAAAATATCACGCTCTCTTTGTTGGCTGTTTATGCTGTTGTGTCACGATAGTGATATATGGAAATGTTTGCCATTTTTGTGCCCCTCCATCTCAGTTGCCTGCACTGCACATATCATTTTGAATAATGTCAAGCAAAGTATAAAAATACAAAGTTTTTCCCACAAAAACGTTTTCACTTTCACTCTCATGAGTGAGTGAGTGACTTTATACTTTACATAAAGCACGTGTTGCATAAATCAATCAATTAAAAATAATTTTAATCGTTATTCCCATTACGCTTCAATTCATCGTTAAAATGATCACTAAATTAGCATAGAAATATGATTTATACGAAAATTTAGCTCATTGAAATAACTTGTAGCTGTCCGAACTCGAATACAAACGCAAAGCATATAACGAGTAGCGCTTCTGTCTGAAAATGTAAAATATATGCAAAGGAAGTGGATGCTTGTTAGATGAAAAAGTCTTAAGAGTCATGCGAGAGGTATAAAATAGAATAATTGCTTCGCTAGCATGAATAAATAACATTTAACGTATAACAATCTAAGAAAAAAACAAAACTTGAGGCTAATAAATATGCGGCCGAGGCATATGGCTACTTTAACAGAGAATAGCCTATACTCGTAGATATAATTTGCAAATTGCTGCTGAGCCAGAGCATATGAAAATCCCGCGCTAAGATTTATGCCTCCTAGGTGAATGTGCACCATTGTTATAAGCAAATTCCACAGTGGATTTATTGTTATTTTGGTCTGTTGAGGTTTGAATTTTGACACCTCACTTAGCTCAAGTGCGACTGACTTACATAAAATTGGGTTGAAGGACTATTTGCTTTGCTATATTGTGGGATTATCAATAGCTGCCTTTGAAATATCGAAGACGATGTATTTGGCTGATGGAACTTGATCCTAAATCATGAATGTATTCAGGTGCTATGACTTAAGGCTCAATTTGGAAAATTTGTCAAACTAAATTTTGTGTAATTGTACCTACCTTTCAACAGAAATCTATAACGAAATAGTTCTTCACAGTACAACTCGTCTTTTTTTTAGCTGAAAAATACAGGGTCTTTATTTTTGTTTGAATAGCCTCTCTTCAATCTCGAACAAATCATTCACCTTATTTTTGTTCAAGAGGAGTCCAAAGCGGCTGAGTAGAGACCTCATGATTGAACCATACTCACCAGGGAACTGATTCTTATTCATGGAAAAAGTGAAATGAAAATTTTGTCATTCTTTCACACTAATTCCGGTTTTGGTTCTTCAAAAATGTGAAAATAAGCATCAAAAACTTTTATATGAATAAATGTTCCTTCATGCTGTCATTTGGAAGTGAATATCTAAAATGAAAGGGTATAAACGCAAACAATGACAAATTCAGCTCAATTCCCTGTCAAATTAAAACATAAAAAAGGGTTTCCATCTCATGTATTTCTGCTGTTCTCTTGAAAAACAATAGAAAACTGAGAGAATGGTTGTTTTCTGGAGAAATGGAACAGTGGTTTTAGCCTTGATAATATAAATAGTTTTTATTCACAAAATGAAAATCGCTATTTTGTGCCAAACGAATATCAAACAATTGAAAATGATTTCACTTTTAGACAGAACCAGAATTAGCCCCTAGGGGAATATACAAGTACCTATCTTTTAATAGGATGCGTCTTTTATTGAAAATATTATATCTAGCGCAATAAAATTTCCCTCGAAAAATAACAACAAATCTCATAAAGTGTCAGAAAATAAGCCAAAAGTGGCTTTATTGTTGTTTTCGGAAGGAAATTTTACTACCCTAACTACGCGCATTCCTCAATAAAACACACCTTTTGTCTAGAATGAAAAGTACAAAGTACTAGCGAAAACACGTCCAAGGTTTCAAATTGGAATTTTTATACCCGATCTCAGGAGATTGGAACGATAAATTTATTGTCTATCACGGGGAGTTTTAGTTAGTTTTACAGTTTTTCAGCTAAATAGCCAGAGATTGTAAAAAACTAGCGTTAATTTTCTCCCGGTGGCGACTAGCGAAACAGAAAGTGCTGCCATTATGTACGTTTTTTGTTTCAATTTGTTCAGCAAAAGAAGCTGATTTTACAGCAAAATGTAACCAATCTAGCCGTTCGCAAACATATTTACACGGATTGAAAGTTATCCTAGATAGGCTATCTTAGTAGAACTTGAACGCAGTCATTGTTTCCAGAGCTTCCACAATCTTGATCAAGTCTATAGAAAATTGGAGTACACCATCAAACTACCGCTCTACCCATCTGTTCTCACAAAGTAATGTGATGCACACCTTACATCCCAAAGTGCTTAAAAACGTGTTTTTGTTTTCTTAAAAAGCAATTTTACCTATTTCAAAACTGACGCAGTGCCTCGAACAGTGGGTATCTTGGAACCTTGGGCAATAGAGTAAATTAGTTTGTAGTTTTAGCAGTTTTCTTTATAAGATTTTTAGTTTTCTACTGGAATTCCATGAAAACACATTGAATTTCGGAAAGAATAACGGTACATCCATCTGTTTCTATTGCCATACACTATTAGTGTGGAAATTTAAATATTTTCTCAAACTAGAACAAGCAAGGGATAAATAATTTGACAAGTGGCCTATGTACGCAAAAACACAAGTCAAAGATATTTGCTGAGATATTTATAGCCAAAATATTACTTAACCTCCTTACCCTGAGAGCAAGTGCGAGGAAATTGGAAACTTAAAATCATATTTTTTAACATTTTTTTTTCTACAAAAAATTAAATATTCCATAAATTTCACCTTCATATAAATAAGAGGTGAAATAGACGCTAAAAACCAATTTTTGACTAAAAAATTTGACAGCTTTCAATAGTAACTCTTCATCAGAAATTATATCCTTTTTTACTAAAAACAGATGTCAAAAATATTTGAAAGCAAAAAATGTTTCAAGATATTTTAACCTACAAAATCAAATATAAATGATTGCTCTAAGACCCGTTTGCTGGTACAAAACTTAAGTATTTGTGTTGTACTTAAAAGCTTTTGTTCTACTTGCTAACATATCTTAGTTTCGTATCAGTAAAATCCAATAAAACAGAGAAAATTACATTTACCTTTTTCAAAGCCCTTTTTCAAGAGAAGGACAATGTAAGCTTTCTCATTAGTCAAACTGCCCTCACGTGAATCTAAGGAGTAAAACTAACTGAGAGCAGAAAAAGACATAAAGACATTGATAAAGTACATATGTCCGGTTTTTTTTTTTAAACTAATTAAAAGTGAATTTTCAGCTTCAAAAAGTAAGTTTCTATATAATTTCCCTCAAAAGTATTATTTGTTATTAATACTACGTTTTTATAAGAGCCAAAATAAGGTAATTTCACAAATTACAGCAAAAGTGTGTTTTTTCATTTGCAATTTAGTAATTTAGTTCGACAGCTCATTTCATTTTTGAAATTCAACTGGCTTTTAAACACTTTTTACAGTTGTTTTTTTGTTTCTACATCTGTTGAGCTTTGACATTTTTATACAACATCTTTACAGAGCCTTTCAAACTGTGGTCAATTGGGTGTGTTCAATAGGTTTTGACCTAATATCTAATCTAATTTCGTGCAGATTCGGTTGAAATTATCTCATTTGAAAATAAGAATTTGTGTGAAAAATGGGATGATTTCGTATCAAATAAGGAAATTTTGAACGAAATTACCTCATTTGGCCTAATGAAAACGTAGTATTAGTGAGTTTTACCTTTGAACCTACAAAACAAAATGTAGATTGAAGCGACTTGTTATTTTTTTTAGCAAGAAGACGATTTCTGGCATCTATTGAACACCCCACAATATTCCATGACCCTCTTTATTTTATAGCTATTTTTGTAAAAATTGTTCGAGAGAAATAGGCTAAGTTTAACCCTTGAGCCTTACTTCAGACATAGTGTCAAGTACAGAAATTCTTTCATTTTGGAATACAATATCACACCCTGTTTTTTACTTTCGAGCTTCAAAACCAACGAACATAGGTACGAGTATCTCCTTAAAATCGTTTATTTTCCCAACGCTTGCAGTGTGTTCAATCATGTTAAGGGAAATCAAATCAAAACCAAGCTCATTATACAAAAAGTCCAGATTTTCGAAACACCATAACCCTAGAAACATCCAATGACTATTTTTCATTAATTCACAAATACCAATCATGCAGCCAGAGCGCTGTCTCGCCAAACCATATAGTCAATTTAATCGATAAACTAAAAGCTTTTGGGAAAGTTAGTTATAGAAAGAGTCCAGTTTCGTGTTTGTGAGGAAAACTAGGTATAAACATCGGTGCTATACTTGAGGTTGTTGTTAAAACCCAAGTTTGCACTTTGAAATTATCTGGGGAATTGGAGCTATACAACATCACATTGCCCGTTTTTCGGTAGAAAATAATAAATATCAGCAAGATGACGTTTGCAAAACGGTGTCCCACACCACACAGCTGTTGAAACAATGCCTTTATTGCATGACAAATTTTCAAGCCAAGTGATTTCTTAAAATGAAGACTTCGGTCCAAGTCCTGTGATTTATTACCATTACATTTTTTTTGGAAGTTAGGTATGTCAAAGGTTAAAACTTTCTGCTGATTCTGCAAACAGCTAGATTAGAGTCACTTTTTTTGACAAGATATGTACTCTACGGAGGATCCGTCACTTCCTTGCAAGAGCAGTTTAATTACAAATATAATTTATTGAAGCGAGATAGTTCAAAGAACTATAAAGAATACATGAAAGGATACTACTGCAGATACTTAAGTTACATTGTTATCGCACGCAGATATTATCAGAATATAATTTCTTCTGTTTTATCTCCGTTTTAAGGTACAGATAATTTTATTACATTTTTTTGTATAAACAGTGCATTGTAGAGAAATTGCCCTTAAACAATGCTACCGTAATACTCGTGGTAGATCACAACGGGTTTCATGTCAAAACCTATAATTTCAAGTTCATTTATAATTAACAATTTTATAGAGAGAAACTAGGTTTGGCAAATTCCCCCAAACATGCAGTAATACGAAACTTGATACTTACTCAATAAAATAATAAAAATTCAAATACCCTTTCTATAAATTAAAAAAAAATAAGTTTAATTTACATTTCATTCTGTCTGTCGTTACTTTCAAATGCGAATTAATTAATAGGTATAAGTACCTACTTTTAACTTTCATCAATCTATTCATGAATCAATCAATAACGATGGAGTATAGCTATATCAACTTGAATTCACTTGTTCATTCGAATAAAGTATAAGTTGTGATCTAATAAACTACACTTAATGAGACTTTCGCAAAATCATATTCCTACTGTTTTGCTGCGTATACTTTATTTTGCTTTCGACATGTTAATGCCACCGGCTGGAGATATTCTATCATCGTAATCCGCACTCTTGACAGACTCATTAAGTTTAGTCGTACAGTTCTTTTTTTTTCTCTGTCAAAAAAGATATACGAACTGCCCCGTCAACAAACGATAAACAACCAATGCAATAATGACAACAGCTACTATGTAATAGTTTTTCCCACAGTTTCACAGCATTTTTGTTGGTTTGGAGGACGAAACTAGTTCAAGAAAAAATAAAAAAAAAAAAAACCTTAAACTCCAAATCCCCAAAGTGAATGTCCAATTATAGAGCACAAAACAACCCCAAATCAGCAATTATCTTTTTTCTTTTTAAATACATAACAACAACAACAACAAAAAATTAATAATCCACATATAAGTTTATTCGGATACTGTCAATGTAAATAAAATTATATCTTGAATCCGTAAATCTGACTGAATCCGATGTTTATTGTTTGTTGTGCAGCAAAAGCATGCAGCAACAGCCTCCGGGGCATTTTAACTAATTTTGCCAACCTTTCAAACCACTTTTCCCTATCAAGTTTACGAAAATGGCTTACAAAAAATAAATAAGATCGAACAAACTTCAAAGCTTGTTTCTAGTTTGTTAATTATTCGACAACGACGACGCGACGCACTTACCGTGTGTAGGTTTTGTAGTGCGAGTACGCATAGCGTACGGGCATCGCCAGGTCTAATTAAATTTCAATTTTTTTCTCTTCCATGGAGGTGACCAGTTGATTTCTTGAAAGTTGTGTTTTCTATTTTTTCTTCAAATAAAAAATCAATCTTTTTAAGGCCCGTTTACTCAAATTCATCATAAATATTCAATTTCTAGTTCTACTTAGCCTCCTTAGGAAAAAAAAAATCCATTAACACATAATCTTAGGCTGAACTTTAATATTTATGAACACGGCCTTAATCTCACACAAAGTAGTAAAAAGTTACCAAATTACATCGAGAGTTATCTCATGATCAGCTGCAATACTTGACTTGAAAAAAACCTCAATTTTTAATAGTCTGGTAATACTGCTTCGAAGAACCACCTTTAGGTGTTGTCTTGTTTTCAACAGTGCCCAAGTGTTGAGCTCGGAGGAGTTAACAATCGCCGCCGCCTTAAACTCTTGTAATGTGCAAC
Organism: Dasysyrphus albostriatus; assembly: GCA_946251815.1. Lineage (NCBI taxonomy): Eukaryota > Metazoa > Arthropoda > Insecta > Diptera > Syrphidae > Dasysyrphus > Dasysyrphus albostriatus. The sequence goes on from OX276337.1 coordinate 14,252,229, forward strand.
CTGATTTGGTTTTGGCTCTTTTAGGATTAATGGCTGAAGCCTTAGGGGCATTTGGGAATGTCAATCATTACTTAAAGCGCAAAAGTTTCATAGACAAACTTGTACACGAGTATAAGGCTATACAAAATGCAGCTGGAAGCAAATTTGGTTTTGTGGGTCAAGACGGGCGTTTGCCACTCAAAACCAAGCATATTATTAGCCGTGATGGGTGTTATGGTCTTGTTCTGTTTCTGTGTGATGTGATCCAGATGTTGTGTATAGTTATATATCACTGTGTATACAGCCAAACAGGTACTGATTAGTCAAGGCGTTTAAGTGTTGCCAACATTTACCTCAGCCACTGTCAATCAGTATCAGTCAGCAATGATTAATTCTTAAGCAACGGAAGCGCGTGTCTACTAGTAATCCATATTCAGGTGCAGGCTGCAATTATTGTTTATTTTTTTATTATTATTTCAACTTTAAATTACTGCCATTCACTTCTACTTTCAAAAAAAAGCTAAATTACCAAACCCGGACAAGAATTCATCTTAACTTTGGATTGATCCATGGGGAATTGAAGCGAGAAAAACCTTCAAGTTTCCTTCCATAAGAAAATGCAAAATGAAGTTCTGAAGCACCAAAAAGGTGATGAAGATGCGCCAAGTATAAATGCAACACACACACACAATAGCTATCAATCTAAATGATAAAACTTTTACTATACACTTACAAGCAACAATTAGAGGTCTTTACTGGTTGTTGGAAGCAAAAATAAAAAACCCCACAGAGCAACCAGAAAAATCAGCTGAAGATTTATGATTGCAAAATAAACATATTTAAGATTGTTCGCTGAAGACAAGAAGATGATGCATTCAAAATAGTAGAAATTAATTCAAAATAATGTGGCCATTAATTTTGAGGTCTCGCTTTTACGATGGAGCTGAGTCGTGATAAATAAATATACAGGCATAGACAAAGATATAGGCATTACATGCGTTGAAGTGTTAAGTTGCTCAAATAAATGCAAAGAGCTTCTTTATATTTTTGTTGAATGGAAACTCATACTGCTTACGTTTTGTTGAGTTAAAAAATCGTAATGATTGCACCTTTATTATCATAAAAGTTTCCATACTAAATATCGATTCGGAAACGTTGTGCCCCCACGAAGTTTTATTTAAAATGAATAAGGAAAAATTACTTGCATTTTTAAATTGTTTATAGAGTCAATTCTTGGCTTACTACCAGTATTTGGGACTTGGAACCGAGCTTATGCCAAATAATCAAAAATTTCAGTTAAACGGATGAAAAAATTGCTCATTACTAAATCGTTATTTATGTTGGATCAGAGTCAAAGTTTTCAAAACCAAAAAATGTCTGTTCCATGATCAGATTTAGAGTGGAATGTTTTCTTCTCCTACAGATCACCGTTGACATCAGCTGATGTCTAAAAAAGGTTTGTTCGATAGCAGCATCGCATTGAGGTGCACGTTTATTGTACTCTGAAATCACTTTGATGTTTTTTGGTTAAGCTGAGGTTCATTTGAAACCAGTGAATTTTACTCAGAGTTGTAAAGTACTTAAGTAATTTGTAAGTACCCAGCACCTTGTTCTTGTACTTGTACTTGAAAAAAAACGGCCACTAAGTACGTGAAAAAACATTAAGTACAAGTACTGTTTTCCGAAGTACTTGTACTGGGTGCTTTAATACTGGTCAGTAGATTTTCAAGTACTTTTAAATTCATGTACGTTTTAAGTATAATTCGTTGAGTAGTCTGCTTGAGCTATCAAATAATGACGACTGCTTGAGCTATCGAATAATGACGACTATTGCGTGACTTAAGGGAGGTGACGCCAAGGCAACAAGACGCCATCAGCCACGGTGATTTGTGTTTTTGAGTTGAAATAGTTAATATTCGATAGTGCAACTTGAATTCTTAAACTGGACTTGTACTTAAAAAGTGCTTGAAATGGACTTGTACTTGAAAAGTACTTGAAGTTGACTTGGATTTGAAAAGTACTTGAAAATATACCCGGCAGTATTAAAGTAGGAAGTATATGTAATTGTAACAAAGTACTTGAAAGGGTACTAAATTTGAGTGACTAAGTTTGAGTTTTATTCATCCACCAAATAATTAATGATTTTGCTTTCTAAAAGTCTCAAAATCAATCATAAAAATTTTCAATGAAGAGTTTCAATGATAGCTTTAACTGGCGCCTTCCTACCTCAACAACAAATATTTTGAGAATGTGCGTCTAAGTGGTTTTATTGCACCCGATGCATTCCTCTACAACGACGGCCGTAGAAGTGGAGATAGGTGGCTTTACTGTCAGGACGCCCTCGAACATAATGGAGATTAGTACCTACCTTTGGTTCAGTAGGACTATGTTTCCAATTGAAACTGTGAATATTTCACTGAATTACTCTGAAACATTTTTGAACGAGGTAATAAAATAATAATGCAGGTATAAACACCAATGGGATATAACCCATATTCTTTATTATAATATTATCCTTCTTCTGAGCAAACTAAATCTCCTTTTAGTCTCTTTTATTTAAGCATTTTGGTACATATTCTGACTAGATTACAGATGTTATTGCGATCCAGGAAATATATATGGAAAGCATCAATGACAAACAGCGATATTTATAACAGATGCGTAACAGATAGTAAAAATTACACATGGATGAATTTAGATTTATCGTGGGGTCACCTTGAGCTAATGGATATCAATACTGCAGCCCATAAGGTGTTTGATAGTTCTGCCATTGAAGTTTTTTGCTTCGGAAATAAAATACACGACTGGGTCGCACGTACTTATCTAGGACTGACCAATTTCTAGAATTAGTTAACCTTTTTTGGCCAATTACTGATCAATTAGATGGAATTCTCAAATATCAAATTTTCAAAAAAAAAAGGACTTCAAATCTTGAACCTACTCTATCGTTGAAATGCAAAAACAACTGTAAATTTGGAGCTTAATTGCAAGCTCCACTCGATTACACCCTTATTTAGCGAACTGCAAAATGGAGAATAGAAATGTAAAAAAAAAAAAAAAAAAAACTGAAAATTCCTGTCAAGTTCCCATTTGCGTGGGTGAAAGCTTCCCTGCTAACTTCACAGATTTAAAAATGTGACTGTGTGAATAGTGAAATGATTGTAATGTTTTATAATAACTAAAGGAGTTGACAATTTCATATATAGATTAGTGGAGTTACCATTCGGGAGATTATCCTTAAAAGCCATTCGGGGCCATTGACCCCTTTAAACAGTTTCACATGAATGCCATGGGGATGCTATATAAAGGGTGATTTTTTAAGAGGTTTAGAACTTTTTTTTAAAAAAAACACAAAAAAATCGAAAAAATTAATGAAATATTTATTTGAATCGATAGTTTGAACCTTGCAATTTAATGTTTAAAGATAATTTCATGCAAATGTTGACCGCGGCTGCGTCTCAGGTAGCCCATCCGCTGAGTCCAATTTTGGCATACTCTTTCACACATATCGGCCGGTATCTCACGAATGAATGCATGGATGTAGGCTTCCAGTGCGTCAATCGAAGCGGGCTTGTCCCTATAGACATTAGCCTTGACATACCCCCACAAAAAATAATCTAATGGTGTCAAATCGCACGATCTAGGCGGCCAATTGACCGGCCCGAAACGTGAAATTAACTGTTCACCAAACTCGCCTCGCAATTGCGCCATTGTTTCGCGTGCTGTGTGGCATGTGGCACCGTCTTGTTGAAACCACATATCATGCAAGTCAAGAACTTCCATTTTGGGCAAAAAAAAGTTTGTTATCATCGCTCGGTAGCGTTCACCATTGACAGTAACGCTGCGATTCGCATCATCTTTGAAGAAATATGGCCCAATAATGCCGCCGGCCGCTGTTGCAATGCTTCTGGCTGATCTTCACTCCAAATGCGGCAATTATGCTTATTTACGTACCCATTCAACCAAAAATGAGCCTCATCGCTGAACACAATTTTTCGATAAAAAAGCGGATCCTCGGCCAGCTTTCCAAGAGCCCATTCACCAAAAATTCGGCGTTGTGGTAGGTCGGCTGGCTTTAGTTCTTGCACCAGCTGTATCTTAAAAGGCTTTACGCCCAAATCCTTCCGCAAAATTTTCCACGTAGTGCTGTAACAAAGGCCTAACTGCTGGGAACGGTGCCGAATCGACATTTCGCGGTCTTCTGTCACACTAGCTGATACGGCCGCAATATTTTCTTCACTACGCACAGTACGTAAACGTGTTGGTGGTTTAATGTCCAACAAAGTAAATTTGGTGCGAAATTTGGTCACAATCTTCCGAATAGACTGCTCAGAAGGTCGAGAATGCCGACCATAAAATGGAAGCAGCGCGCGATGAACATTTCGAACCGAGCACGAATTTTGATAGTAAAATTCAATAATTTGCAAGCGTTGTTCATTTGTAAGACGATCCATGGTTAAATTGCAAACCAAACTGAAGCTGTTTGACAGTGACACAAGGTACTAAACACACGTCAGCTGTCAAAACCAGTGTTGCCAAAACCAAACCAGCTAAAAAATCACCCGTTAGCTTATCCAGCTCTCCGCCTTTTTTCCATAATTATGTTGATATTACGGTTTAAACCGGGGGGACGGCGCAGTAGAGGAGAGCAGCGTAACATGTTCAACACGTAAGTGGAAAAGGACCTCGACCAACTTGGTATGTGAAATGGGACACAACTAGCAAGAAACTGAGTCTGTGAAACAAGCTTGTTGGTTGAGGCCCTGGTCAACCCTGTACTGTAGCACCACCCTGAATTTGTAAGTTTGAAGATTGCTCGGGTGGAAGCACCCCGAAACTTCCACAAAGTGACTGTGATTGCTAAAAAAGCAGTTGGTGATGACTAAAAATTTTATGGCAAAAACACCTTTTTCCATTTAAGATTCAATGGGTTCAAGAGTTGAAAGCAAATGACCCACAACTACGTATTTAGCATGCTTGGTGTCTCCAGAAATTGTCATTTTTCTGATTTTTACTGGCTTCCAAATTTATTTCATTTGGGCTATCTTAAAAATAGGGTGTATCCCAATAAGCCAAGAACTGTTGAAGAGCTAAGGCAAGGCCAATATCTGAGAAGAAGTGAGTGGCACTGGGTATTGCTACGAAAAGTAGTGGAAAATGCTGTTGAAAGAGCACGTCTGGTTGAAGTAAACAGTGCCCTCATTTGAGTGATCAAACATAATTTGAATATGTTTCCAAATCATAACTTTAATAATTGCAAAAGTTGAATTAAATCTGAAAAAAATAATCATAACGTTAAGCACCACCCTGTATCGACTTAATACAAAGAATATTGCTTACATTTTTCTACCAAGCAAGCTCAAATAAACCCATTAATACAATTGTTCAGTGTATCAAATAAAAAATACTTTTATTTTAGCGAGTGTATATTTTTTTCACCAATGTTTTTTTTTTAATTAAGAAATTCCTCGAGATCTAATATTTATCTCAACTTACCGCCAAAATTAATCTTCATTAAAACTAGATATTCAAAATGGTAGATACCTGATGGAATCCGACTTACCTGTAAAGAAACAAAACAAAAATATTATTAATTTTTAAAATCTTATAAGCAGTTAAAAAATAATCTATCCCTATTATTATTATATTAACTTAAGTTTCACTATTTAGAAAGCTTAAAATAAGAACAACAAAAAACTGTGTTGTTGTTTAGTAGAAGACCCCACGTGTCTAACACGCGTGTGCCAATAAAATTATCAATTCAGTTCTCGTTTCTTATTATTGCTTGTTTAAAAAAGAAGACAAAAAAACAACTTCTTTGATAAGTAATCTCTTCCACGATAGACCATATCTAACTCTTCCACTTAATAAGCCCCGTAAGGCAGCACACTGTTAAATGTCAAGATTTACGCAATAAAAATCCAAACAAAACATTAATGCACACTTAAGCAGGCATAGATAAGTACTTAGTAAAATAACAAAAACCAAAAAAAACCGTTGTATTATTTTTTCTTTTTTGCTCGAAATGGTACTTCAAGATAAAATAAAAAATATTTTAATATTCTGAGCATATACGGCGCGTTCGCGCAGTCTACCATCAATGAATGATACCAGTCAGGCGCCCCTGATGGCGCACCTATTATTCCAATACTTCTTTTCATAATCACTACTATTTTTCTGAACCAATGACCAGCCAAACTAACTACTTGGACTTGCAACAGACTATACCACCACATACATCAAGCCATACGCCAACATTATTATCATTTTGAATGGTGCACGCTTTGCAAGTTTTGTAGTACAGAGCATCAGCTCGGGTCGGTTTTGAGGTTGAAGTTATTAACCAATAAGTCTCGAATGAAGATGATGTGTGGGCACATTGTAGCATCATTTCAACCAGAAAGAGCTTCTTGCCAATAAGGTTTGTTAAACGATCTATGAAAGCAAGAAGTCTATAGCTCAGCTAAATTGACACCGTTTTTGGCCAAATAAGTGAAGTGCGTGAGCTCAAATATTAACCATAATGGATGATTACGAAAATATCTTTACCTTATATTTTGAGTGCCATATAAAAATTAAGTGACGTCAAATTATGCGAAACTTTTTTTTTTCAATTATTATTACTGCTTGAATGTGGTACTTCTTACATAGTTCAATGCAATAATTGATTATTATACAGATTTATTGGTGTTATGAGCTTAACGTTATGATGATAATTTATTAACTTGCTGATGCAGGTTTTGTTTTTTTAGGTATCATCTGTAAGATTAATCTTTTACATTTATGGAGGTTTCCATTAACACAAGTCAAGAGTTTAATAAATTAAAAATTTAGCAGCATTCCAATATTCATTTCAGAATTGGGTAGTAATCATTACAAAAAAATCAATTACGTAATTTGTAATTGAATAATTTCAATTACTGATAACATGTTATTGTAATTGGAAATTTAAATATCAAATAATATGTAATTGAAAAAAAAAAAACAATAACTGATTTAATTACATGTAATTGGAAAAAAAGTAATTGAAAAAAAACTGCAATGATTACTTTTTTTTGTGACTGTTACATACAAATGCAATTGAATACGAAAAATATCGATTGAATTTGTGTTGTTAAATGTATTTGATATTTTGTGTAAGCAATTACATTTGTAAAAGTAAACATTACTTTTTGTTCTTCAATTACTTTTTTCCATTTACATGATATAAGTTATTGAACATTTTCAATTACAAATTATACATATAATTGTAATTGGAAAAAGTTAATTACTGATTACATGTAATTGTAATTGACCCTGTAATCATTTACAAAATGTTATTATTACAACTCAACTCTGATTCAGTTATTATTTTTAGAATATACATAGCAACCATTTTGAATAGTTTTAATTTTTATACATTACATTACATTACATTGATTTGTATTGGCTCCCCTAAGGGTTACAAGTCTCCCGCTTCCTTACTCTGCTCCCTCTCCACCCCTCTCTATCATCTTATCTTTTCTTACTGCCTCTAGTTCCTTTATCCACTCTTCTCCCTTCCCCGTTTCGTCCATTATTTCCCTCATCCTTTCCCCTATTGATTTTCTTTCATCTCCGACAGATCTGCATCTTTCTAATACATGCTCCCATGTCTCTTGTTCACCCTCACATATTCTGCATATTCTCTCCTCTTCGCGTTTCCAGTACCATCTTTCCCTCACCTCATTCCCTAGCCTGACTCTTGCAATTCTCCTTGTTCTTTCTGTCTTCCAACCCGCTGTTAAATATTGTGGAATCCCTTCTGTCATTATTTCTTTGTACCACCTGTTGTAACTGGATTCTCTTATTCTTTCCCTTCTTTCCTTCTCTTGCTCTCCCCAGTCTTTTCTTTCTATTGCTTCGTATCCATTCATACTGTCTTCTCTTCCCTTTAATTTAAGTTTTAATTTTTATATTTATGTAAGTAAACTGTCCAACTCTGACAGACATGGACAGGAAATTTAATTGTTATTTGTTTTAGTTTTCGAGAAAATGGTTCCTTTTTTATATGTAGGTAAGGTAGTGTGTACATTTGTTTCAAAATGATGTATTTCTGTATAAAAACTTTAGTTTTATCTGCTAAGGGGAGACCACAATTTTTCTCCAGCGGGAGTCATTCATTAATTTGAAACCTCAAAAACAAACATTTTAAGCTAAGTTTATAACAAAGTGACAAGATGGGAATTGGTAATAGTGAAAGGCTATTTTAAAGCTGTCTTAAAGCATTTCTTAAAGCTTTAAGATAATAATTAAATAATCAAAATCGTGTTTTACTTAAACATTGACAACAACACAAAATATATGTCAATAATAAATACATATATAAAAATCACTCAACAAACAAAATTATAAAACGATAAAGCTCAATTTGACACACAATATGTTAACCAATGTATTTAAGGAATTATTTTAAATATATAATTTTTTTTTACTTCAGACGGCAACAGTAGGTATAATTACAGTAGATGAGGGATATAAAAAAGTCAAAAAAAAAAAAAAAAAATGCAAAGAATAAGAATAAGAAAGAAAATTTCTCTTAAATATCATTAAGTCAGTTGAAACAAGTTTCCAAAGTACTCACTGAAAAATTATATGTATCTTGTATTTGCATAAATTCATAAAAATCGCCCAAAAACAATCATTGAATTATGAATTTCTTTCAAAATCATGTTGTTTCTTAAAGACGTAATTTTCTAGACATTGATAGAAATTTTGTACTAGAATAAATTTCTTATATCAGTGTTTTGCTTATAAATAATTTTCTTATATACAATTTATTTTACACGTAACTTAATGGAAATGTGCATGGTGTTTTAGAATTTCTGTCTTATAAGCGAGTTTTTCTTATATGAGAATTCTTATATCCGTCATCTACTGTAGTTTCAATTTAAATTAATAACAACTGTCCCAAAATGTTTTTCTACAAAAATAAAACTAGTTTTGGATTCTATTATATCTTATTATAACAACATTGTGTTAGGTTAGTTATAAAATCCTTATGAATATTCAACAAATCTTGTTTTTATTTTATTTGATTAAGAAATTGATAAAATCTATTCTTTTTTATTAATGAACATGATTCACCAGTCTGAAAAAATGAAAAAATAACTAATAGGTCATGTTGTTTTACTATTTATTATCTATTACGTAAATAGAATGTGTTCCCTTTTAATCAATTTTTAAAATTAATAGATTTCAAGTTTAATGGGCGTGTTGCTTCCTTCTTCAGGTATTAAAGGTGGCACCAGAGTTGTAAAAATACATTTTTTAAAGCATTTTTACGTGCATCAATTTTAAAAGCAATATTTTGATGTAATGTGAAAATATTTTGCATTAAAAAAATGTTAATGCAAACTCGAAAAACAAAATGTTAATGCAAGTAAAAAAATGTTTTGCATTAAAAAAATTTAATATTTGTAAATATAAACATTTAAAATAAAAAATACAAATATTAAATATTTAAAATCAATGAAAGCATGTACAATAATATGCTATCATTCCTTTGAAAGCTAATACTCTCTATAATTCTTTTATTTGTTTTTTTTTTTTTAATCAAGTTTAAGTTAATATTTTTTGAGAAATTAAATTTCAAAGTGAGTATTTTTTCAAGTTGGTTATTTTTCAAAATTGCTATTTTTGTTTGTTAGTTTTGATAAACTAAGAAAATTAAAATTTATTTTTTATTCAAGAAATATTAAAATTTTTATTCACATTTTTGTTTAATGAAATAAAAAAATTTAAATTCTATCGATTACTGTATGCAAGAAAATTTTGAATTCTGCTTTTCAATACTAAAAATTTTCGATTTAGCATTTTTTATTGCAAAAGAAAATCTGGCCTACATTTTTACTTGTGATATAGGTACTATAAGGCAAGTATGGGATTCGTTCAAGAATTAAAATTTGAGATAACAATCAAAAATGACATTACGAGAGCATCAAAGATGTGGGTGGCAAAATTCTATCTGTCTGTCTACTTGTCTGTGTGTTTGGCTACAGCCTAAGCAGCTGGATCGATTTTGTCAAAATTTGGTGCATAATGGTTTTTGGTGATTCTGCCCACATGTTTTTTTTCATTTTTCTTAGAACAAAATACAACGGTACATGCCATACATTTTTTTTGCAGTTTATATGTATCTGCGTGACACTTGAACAATATCCAACATTTTAAGTTGGAATCTTTCTCGCAGATCGGTTAGAACAAAATTCAGTAGGTGCATTGCATATATTCAGCTGAATTAATTTCATGGTTGGAACGATAAATTTGGCGTCCACTATGACGAGTGACTCGAGGAACCTTCAGCTCGACGTCCAGTTGATCAGCTTAATGTGTCTATGGTGCGACTAGCAAGAATGGAAAGTGGGTTTTTTATCCTCATAGGGGTGCCATTAAGATCGCGCGCTGACGTTTGTAGCAATTTTTCTCAGTGACAGGGTTAAACCAAAACACAATACTGACATTATGAACTTTATCTGTGTGCGACATAAAGTAGTAACAAGTAAAGACGCTTTGTCGTTACGTCCTAGAGTAATGTCCCTGCAAAATAGTTTTCAGAGCTTCCATAATTTTGGAATTAGGTCTATAGATACAGAAACGTGCAGTACACTCTCACTGTCACACCTCTCTACCTAGCTGGAATCTACTTTAGAGCTTTGCGAAATAAAGTTTTGCTGTTTTTGTTTCTTCTTTAACTGGGACAAATTAATGTAGCAAATACCAATAGGTACCCTTGCTGTAATTAAAGACAACTCTTTAAGTTTAGAAGTTCCATCCAACTTCTCGGCAGTGACGGAAAGAAAATAGTCTTATTCGTATTTCTTTCCAATCTTCTTCATCCGACTCGCCTTTTTAACCAGTTAAATAATACTTTAGTTTATCAAACGCATCCACGAAACGAACAAAATACTCACGAATAATACCCTTCAGGAACGTATCGTATCGATCATAAGGTAAATCTCAGTTGGGAGAGTTGAGATTTATCACATCGCTTCTCTCATCAAAAAGTATTAAATAGTATCCTAATTTCGTAATAACTGCACGTTACTCAAAATTTGGTCATAAATCTCTTTCCCCCAGCATGAAAAAGTGTATTTATGTTTTATAAGGAAACAGAATTTACTAACCAAAAAGAATGTTGTAGCTGTAGTTGCGGCGTGTAGCACTGTCAAAGTAAAAAGATAAAAAATAGTTTCTATAAACTTTAGAAACTGTAAATGTAGCAAGAAATGTATGGCATAGCAGAAGTTAAACAAAATTCAACTCTTGCTGCAAGCTGCAGCTAAATTTATTCTGTTCAAGGGGTCAAACCTTGCTTAAGCTTCTTATATCTAACCTTCTAATTCTCTGAAATTTCCTTCATTCATAGTTGCGACACATTGGTTAGAACTATTAGTGATTTGAAGTTTCGCTCCATCATCTCATCGTCCACGAAATGATAAATTTGGCTTATGAAATGCCTTTTTAATTGAAAGAATAAGTTTCATGCTTCGTTAATACATTTTTCTATGTAATTACTTGAATGTTTTTAAAAATTCTTATATAATTTCTAAGAACTTTAACAATAAGAGCATATACGTTTATTATATTTATTCTGGTTTTTGATTTAAAATATGATATATTATCTGCGTTTTTTTGCATGTCCATATGGACATTGGCGAAAAAAACGACATCGGGACATTTCACCATTTGCCTTGGTCTGCCATTTTATATTAAATAATTTTACCAGCAAATATTTGACATTTCTATACAAATTATCGATAACACAATGACAATAGTAGTCTGGCAATACCGTTTATATCGGTATTGCCAGATATAGATTTAAAATTAAATCCACTGAATTACCTGGACATAGCCAACTCTATATGGACATTGTTGTTGTTTTATTTAACATCTAAATTGCTCTGTTTTGCTGTCGTTTTTTTCAAACAGAATTTACTGGAGTTGCAAAAAAACACAGCTATTATTTTCTGTGGTTGAAAGACCCCCAATGAAGAATAGCAAGCTGTCTACCTACCTTACCTTCTCAACAGTAATTTGTCATAAATACGTCGAGTCGTTGAAAGGGCTATGGTTGAGGCAAATATCTAATAAAATGGACTTTTTGGCGAAATAATGTTGCCAAAGTTTTAAATCGCTGCTAGCAAAAATCAATTTAAAAGTTTATTTGAAAAAAAGAATAAATATTAATACAATTTTTTTTTTCGATTAAATAATTTCTTATTACCTCGAAGCCTAACAATCTATTAAGAAAGATTGATATTTTGTAAGCTTATAAACTATAATTATGTTAAACGAATACCCCTTATCCATTTAATGGCTTTTGTTTCTTATTTTCACAATTGTAAAGTGTAAACAAAAAAAAACATCCTACAATTTTGAATTAAAAAAAAAAACACTCATTTCCCTTCTGCAAAAGCATTTATAAGTTTTATTATTATGTCAATTATTCAAAGTCAATAGTAAATATTTACACTTTGGGCTATCTTTGTAATAAAGGAAGACCAGCTCCATCTTCAACTAAGTTGTTCCATCAAAACATAACAACAACAACCAGAAAACCAGATAAATATTTTTCACAACCTCTGCCTTTGGCAGTATATATTTATTTCACAAAAAAAAAAAAATTTAATGAAAATGAAAACACAAATGAAATAACGATACACGATTATCGATTAAGCAGCCACTTGGACGCCAAGCCAATGTTTTTTGAGTTATATGATATGATAGAAGACTCTGCTGTCGAAAGTAGTTTGATATACTACAGAAGTGTTTTGCTCCTTTGCTGAGGAATATACTATAAAATCACCCACATATCTACTCATTGAATGATTATGTCTATTCACTTAATTCTCATAACTATGAATTATCGACAAAGCTCTGTCAAAATTCATATATTAGTACTAAAAGTACTTAAATTAGTAGGAATTAGTAGTTTTGAGAAGTAAACGAACAGACATATTAAGGGTATTCATGCAACTTCGTAAAACCGTAGATAAGTTAACAAATTGGTAAAGTTTATCTTTTGGTTAATGAACTGCCAAATTTGACAGTTCACTTGACTCTTACTCTGATTGAATTACCTAGCATTTAATCAAATGTCTAAAAAGGTCGTTCATGCAAACTTTGCGTAAACTTATCATTTTACACAATTTGTATGCTTACGACGAGGCATGAATATCCTTATTAATTGACATGATTTTAAAACATTAACATACCTACAGATAATCACTGTAATTGCTATTATTTTTATTATGTAAATAGTTTAAAAATTGAAACTGTCAAATTATTAATAATAAAAATAGAAATTGGCGCAACAGCTCAGGGAGAACCAACGCCTAGTGTCCTACAACTCTCAACCATTCCTGTGCTCGTGTTGTTGACAGGAATAGAGGGGACCTACAATTTTTTGCCGAGTCCGAACCGAACGGCTTGATGAGAAGCACCTCTTCATAACAAGTTTACTCTTAGAGGATTTGTTAGTTCCTCGCAAGAGGCAGTACTTCGGGAAAAACATTTCTGTTTTTAGGTGGCAGCGGCTGGGAACCAAACTCAGATCTTCAGCATGACAGTCTAACTCACTAACCATCATGCATATAAAAACAAAATTTCCAGAAAAAATAATCTGAACCTATTTTCTAGACACCAAATTTTCAAAAGAAAAAACATTGAACATTTTTTAAAAATTCATAAACTTTTTTTTTGAAAATTCAAATATGCAATACTTTTTAATCTTATTGGAAATTCGAATAAAAAACAGTCTAAATATGTTCAGCCCATAAAGAGAAAATTCAAAATTAATAAAAAAAGTTCTAGGAGAGGGACTATTAATAGTTGTTATTTGTAATTTTTTTATATTTTTGTTAGTCATATAGCAATAATTTTAGCCTGCTGAAAAAGTTTTATAAAAATCGTAGGAGCCACTTTTAAGAAAAAAATGTTTTCCTTGATGGTTTTTTTAACATTTGTATCGTTATTTTTTAATAAAAGTATTATTTTTCTTAAGCTACTTTAAAAGGTGTGTTAATAAGACTTAAGCGAGTTTTATAAAAATCAAACATTTAGTTTTCAAAAAAATGTTTGAACACTTTTTAAAAACCCAGAAAATATTTGTTTGAAAAAAATAAAAAATAAATGTTTTTTGAAGGTATTTTTTGAAAAGTGGCTTTTCATATAAGAAGAAAAGTTGTGGAGCCGTTTTTGACAAAAATAAGATTTTCTATAATTGCAAAAAAATTATATGGAGGTACCATTATATTTAATTCTAAGAAAATGAAAAAAAAAACTTGCGGGTAGAATCATTAAAAAGCACTATGTAGAAACCAAGTTTTAAGAAAATTGATCCGATTAATATTTAGGCCCCGGTTGCCCCTAAGATTTCGTGTGAGTAATGTTTTTGCTGTTATTGAGTTATTTCATATAGAACAATTTTTAAGACCTTGAGCCAAAATGAAAATATATCAAGCAGCATATTCAAAGTTCGTTCAAAATAACAACCTCACTTGCACACTATCTTAGTTCCAAAAACTTATTTGTGCCGGAATAATAAAAAATTTAAATTCTGCTTCTTTTTCTAAGAACAAAAAAAAACGACAGCACTGATCACAGATAGTACTTAGTACCCCCGAGACACAACGTCACCATTAAAGTTTTTTTTTCCTCGATCACACACTGAAGAAGCTTCTTTCTTTGTTTTTGTTGGTTCGTTTTCAAGAAAACTTTTGAGTAGCACACGCTGGGTTTGATGTTACGGGCTTAAGCCAAGCTAAGATTTAAAGATATAGAAACTATACTTCGATGTGCCTAACGAGTTAAGTTCATGAGCACTTCCCAGTACGGCAGGCTTCTAGGTTTAATGATAAATCAAGTTTTCGAATTTTTTTATTGCAAAATTATGAGCCTCCACATCACAACAACCCTGAAGACTTTTTTTATAAAAAGTGCATAAAGTGAATTGGCTTTGCGCGTGCGATTTGGTGAGAAGATACATTTTGAAAGATGCAATGGCAGAGGCTGTTGTTGTTGGTTTTATTTTTTTTTTTTTCAATGGAATCGTTTGAATTATATTTGCATTTTTGATTAGGACATCTTTTATGACGGTTTTTTTTTTCTTTTCAAAAGATCGTAGGTACATGAATTCCAAACTGGTTGTTTGTTTATTCAATGAAAAGAAAAATAAAAACACGACAAAAAAGAAATAAAGAAACCAGGACCAGTAGAAGTTAGTGAGTAAATAAATTGTGTCAGGAAGGCAGTCGACCAAAAGATTATCATTCGATATAGTAGTAGTTGAATTGAGGTTTTTTTCGTTTGTTTTTACGCACTATAGTCACGGACACGGCATGAACGCCAAACATACATACATATATTGAAGCTTTGATTTGTCAATGAATTTTCGATTTTATTGAACCAAAAAGAAAAGTGGTCTGGCGCTGAAGGAGATTTCCGGTTATTTTATGATGTTGATATCGCTGTTGATTTCCTCCTACTACACTTTTTCAATTAGTTGATAACTTAGATATTATATTGTACCTACCGACATATTGGACAAGAAGCTGTGTCAACGCTTGGTGCGTATCTTGATAACATCCTAGTTTTGTAGTTACAACTTAAAAGCAAGATTTTGTTCTTATTCATGAGAGAACTTTTGAATGTTCACTAAAACACAACTATCCATAAGGAGTCGAAAAAGTCAAAAAAGTGTAGATATATGAATACTTGTGAAGTTCTTCAAGTAATGATGATACAGTGGTATCGTATATCACATCTATGTACAAATTTTGATTCAATTTTTGACACGCTCCGGAAACTATGTAATTGACATATTACTTCCATTAGTAAAATACTTGGCCCCAAACCGTTCTACAGTGTTTCACTTTTGTGTTTCACGGATAATGAATTTGTCTGTTTTGACGGTTTGGCAATTTTTTTCTGATAAATAAAATAATTTTTGCTCTGTGATACCATTTCAGTGTTTGTCACTGGAAGCACGAACCACTTCATTAAAGTGCGTAAACATGTAGTTTTTTGTGACAGATCACACGTGGCTGCTGTTATGCTGTCACTATCATGTTTTTTTTTTTTACTCAGAATCATAGACAAACAAATAAAGATGGCAATCCTCATCTGTCAATTTGATTTTCCTACAAGATGGAAGCAAACAGCTGATGTATTAGATTTGCAAAGTATTAGTGAAAAACACTGAAAAACTCACGCATAGAATCAACTCGTCCATTCAGCATATCATTCAGCACAGGTTTTGTTGTTGTTGCAATTCACATCTTTTCATGGACACGAAGTAAAATACAGCAATGTAAACAAATGGGTTTTAGAGGATGAAACGAACGATAGATTGGCTTCTTGATAATAGATATGCTCAACTCAGAATCGTTTGACAAATATTGAAGGAAAAATCACACTGCTACTAGGTTTTCAAATAGTTCATCTGTATTAACCCACATTTAGACGCGATCATCTCAGTGTCAGTTTCAGTCACATTTGGGTTAGTGAATAACTCAAACTACCGTTGCACCCACACAAATTTATTGCTTGGTGACATTTATGGATGGACTGAAGGAATCATTAGGTATTTTATACTCTGTTGGTACTTAAAAATAACATTTTTAATTAAAATTGAAAACAAAAATGACCAATTGCAACTAAAAATGATTGAAATAATTTCATACCACGTTTTCAATGAAGCCAAAATAAGGTAGTTTCGTAAATCAAAGCAAAAGTGTTTATATTTGTATTTTGATGATTTCGTTTGACATTTCTCATTCACGTATGTTCATTAGGTTTAAGCCTTGACTACATCCGCCACTTTTTGCAAAATTACAAAAGTAAAAATATTTTCTTTCCCCGCTAGAGCAGTTGTTTTTTGAAAAAGAATATACGATTTTCTTCCTAAACCATAATTTAAGCTTTCTGCATCATTTTTAAAAGTGTTCCAGTGAGAAAAACTATCCCAAAATAAGTTTGAAAAGTTTCATTTTTGTACCTTTCCACTTTTTTGGCTTATGTAGTTAACGCTTTAGACTAAATTTTCAACCTTATTTTGGGCAAATTTGGTTGAAATGATCTAATTTCAAAATGTGATCATTTTTACAGAAAAGTACAGAATTGTGTGTTTCATGAGTAAAAACCTTGCCCCAAACTGTTCTTTATTCTGTCACTTTGTGTTCTATGACGTTTTTTAGAACAATTTAGAATAATATTAATTGCACCTACTTTTAAGGCGGAGCAAGTGAGTGAGATATGTCAAAGTACCCGCTGATTTGTTTGTTTGGGATAAAAGTAAGTTTAAATTTATTACAGAAGTACTTTTATTATATTTTTCGACATACTCGTAAAATGAAGAAACAGTGTGAATTGATAATTAATTTTATTTGAAAACGAATGCAAACAAATAATAATAATGAAATTGCACATCTGATAGGCAACGTCAACACAAAGCAGCAATTCTCTGTTCTTTCTTGTTCTGACATTGTTCACACCCTTGTGCTTTTGTGCTTTGTTTTGATCAAGTTTTTCTTCATAAGACATTAACCCTGTTCCCTGAATTTTATCAACCAGTCTCAAATAGTTTTAGACCGCCAGATTTAGTGCGGGCTAATATAAAATTTTACTTGTGGAACGGGTTTGCGCCAAAGCTGGCGATTTCAAACTGTTTGAAACTCGTTGTGGAACACACCTATTACTATGATTTTTTTTTAACGCAGAATAATGCTGTCCATTCATCTGCCACTAACTATGCGTATTTGGTAACGTGAAAAATATACCAAGCTTCCCAAAGTTGGGTTTTTTCTTCTCTGATTTCTGACAGCAAAATGTGAAATTTTTCAAAAAAATTTCGGTTTAACAAACAAACCTACTGTCAAATGAAGAAAATGAATGCATTCAGTGATTTAATGGATAATGCATTGCTGCACCGTTTACATTAGACGATAAGAAAAGTGCTTTAGGTAGGTTGGTCAATAAGTCCCTGAAAATAAAAAGAACAAAGTGTTTTTTCCCAAGGTACTGACGAAAGATATGTTCCCATAACAACGAATTTCTACGAATTTTATTTATTTTATATGAGCTTTGACAGAACTTTGGGCCAAATTCGTTGAAATTCGTAGTTTTGGGAGGTACGCGAACAGACATAAATATTCCAAGAGTATACTTGCTATGCTCATCTAGCCGTTCGGATTTGGCAGACAATTGTAGCTAACAACACACGCTTAGGAATGGTTGAAAGTTGTAAGTCACTAGGCTCTGGTTCCCCACAAGCACCACCAAATTTATTGTGTCCTGAAATTTGTATTCATATCTGTCCGTTTTAAAGAAAGCGCAAAATTCGAATTTGAGGATTGATAAAACATTATTTTTTGCACGAAAAAACATTACGGAAAGAAAACAACAGCTCCATCAGAATGGTATTATGTTATTACCCTAAAGTTGGCCAACTTTTAACTTTTGCATGCAGCATTCTTGACGTTTCAAAATTGTGAGCGCAACCAAGTTCTTACATGGGGGTTGAATCTCTGATAAGGACGTAAAGTAATTTTAGCTTCCATTTCATCATTATCAATTTATTTTTTGGTTTCATTTTTACTTGACTTCAAATACCAAAAATGTCAGAAAGCTGTACAGCACATTGTGGACGAGTAAAAAATCTCGTACAGCATTTTTTGGCAGCTATTCCAGTTTCAGCTGCAGCTCCAGTATTCTGGTCAGGCAGTAAACATTAAACATTAAAGGGAATGCGAGTAGGCTACATGCTTGTCACACAATTGGGTAATTTCCATTTTGCACAAATATTTTGACATGAAAAAGCTTTCCGTAAGATGGGGTGTGACGTTTGCTTTCAACTACGTATTACTACTCTATCCATTCTCCGGGTGAACAAAATAATGACCAATTTGACAAATGACCAGAGTGGCAACGTAGAACTATCCCACTAATTCACTATATGAAAACAGCCTATTTGGTATCTAAAATTGATGTCAGATATTGTTTTTTAGGGTCAAAATAAAGATTTAAACATTCAATTCTATTTTGTGTTTTTTTATTTTAAATAAAAAAAAAACTTTTTAACTATAATCACCCGTTTTATTGTATTAAACACGTGTACGGCTAAAGGATTTTTTAAATGTATGCTTGTGGTAGCAAGAGATTCTATGAAATGTGAGCGTGTGTATTTTAAGACCAAGACGCCCAAATTTTGGCTAGTTATGTAGCACTTCAAGTTAACAGATGAACTTATAAGTGCTAACTCACTGTTAATCATCGTCACTTTTAGGAATAAAAATAAGCACTGTTGACTGTATGTATTTCATCTGAACAAGAACACTAATGTGACCTTTAAGTATACTTTATTATTAATTATTATACATACATATTTCTTCCAAGCACCACTTATCGTCTACCAAAGGAAGTTCCCAACGAAACAGCAGTTACATCAACTTGTAATTATTATTTAAATCGATCATTAAATTGGAAAATCATTCAATAAATTTCTTGACAGAACAACCGAGTACCATAAAACCTCAGCTTGTGACTGAAATTATCATAGTTGCATGCGTCATTTTGATTTTACATAATTACTGGTGACAATTTATTCTTTACCTATGGATGACGATAATTAAAATTTTATTCCATCCAATCTACTAAATATCAAAGAACCTATGCAAATAAATTAAATCAAAATTACTAATTTTAATAAAACAAAAAATAAACACTCCTACAAAACCACATATTTTAATAAAAAAAAATCTAATTATTACTTTGTCTCATAAATATTAAAAAAATAGTTGTAAAGTTCAGCAACTCTTATACTTCTTAATAAAATTAATTTTAATTAATTTTTCAATTAGCACAAATCAGTTATATTAGTACATAAACTATATTATAACGTGCCCATGCCCATCTAGTAGTGGGACATGCTGCGAAACTTGTTAAAATATAGATATTTTTAGCAACGCGTTTTGGTAATTTAACACTCGCACTTGTAGTAAATAGTGACATTAGTTCATTACCCCGACGACAACGACGACGAAGGCGATAAAAACAATTAAGAGAACCCCATGAATTTCTCAAGAGTGAAAATCTAACCACGAGCTTGAGCAAGCAGCGGTGATTAATGTGAAAATGGTGAAATGTCAACGTAACAACTTGTTTTTCATTTTCATGATGTATACATAAATATGATACGGTCCGATGGAACACACACCGGTTCATCATAATGTTCCAATCCAAACTGTATTTGTGTGCCACAAGCCAAGATCTTGATCAGGAGTGACAGTTGTGAAGATAACCTAAAGTGACATATAGGTGGAGCGGGTGACATTATTCGAAAGATCACTGACTTTTTGACTTGGGATTTTGAGGCGAGATTCACATGTCTCAAGGGGATGTGTTCAGAAAACGAATCCTTTTGACACAAAAAAAAAAAACAGTTACATTGTTGAACTTTCATTTATGACAACCTCTGTTATCATAAAGCAAGTTATTTATTTCAACGAAATAGTGAAAATGTCTTTGTTGACAATTTTCTTTTTGCAAACACCTGCGCACATCATCATGATTGGATCAGTGTTTTGGTGAATTTTCACTTTTGGCCAAGGGAATTAATTGCAAACATTTTCTGGCAGCAAGCTGTGTGTGTATAAATTTCTCTGAGCTGTCTTTGGTATAGAAATAATGTTATCTATACACTCTATTATAGCAGATTGTCGTTCGTAGGAGAAGGATTTCTTTCACATAGTGTGGATCACACTCAGGGCACACATAAGAGACATCCAATTTCGAACGAACATTGAAAAAAGTGAAAAGGAACAAAGTATAGTGTAACAGAGAACGTGTTTGTCAGCTGCTGTCAGTGGATAAGGTACATAAAAGACACAAACATAAGACAACCATCAACCTACCTACCAGCTAGAAATTAATTGGGATGCACTTTCCCTTCACGAAATTTGTGTTTTGTGTCTAATGAAGATAAGCTTGAACAAAACACAACACATCAGATCGTAGCAGCGTGGTCGTTGTTATATTCAGCGCGATATAAACATTAACTTGCAAACTGTCAAAGTTGTGTTTTGTTTAAAGCTGTTAATTTTCACACGAACAGAAGTGAATGAAAGTCATCTAGCTGTTAATTATGCTACAAATGTGAACATGAATAATATTCCATTCATTGACAGCACAGCCAGCCAGCGTTAGACAGAAGTTAGTTCCTTGACAGTCAAACAATGTCATTAACACATTTTTTGAGTTTTGTGTGTTCTTCAAGTATTTTTTTGTTGTTGATCTTTTTTTTGAGCACCTTAACATAATTATACAAAGACATTATGTCAACGATCCCGTTTTTGAAGATGAATAGGTTAATTATTAGTATTTGTGTAAAATGACATAATACATAATGTAATTTACATAACAAAGGTATTTATTTTCATCTGAATGAATGAGAGAAGAGCCCTTTATTTTGTTTGCATCTATATTTGAGTTTAGACCTTGAAATGTCATTATGATAAGTTGATTTGTGAAACGAACTATTAAAAACATATTAAATTTAATACGCTTTGGTTTGGATTCGTCTAAGTGCTAACAAAAACAAGCTGTGGAAACAAATAAAATTAAGTATTATTAAGAAAAAACATAAAAGCTTTAAGTTTGAGTGGTCTATTTGAAGTGACATTGACAAAAACTGTCAAACGAATGAGTGGTTGTTGTAATGAACTTTTAAGCTAACCAAATAGATTCAATTTATTAATTTGATGGATTTTATTTGTAATAATGTAGATAAAATTAAAATAAAACAGATATTTCGATGCGGATTGAATACGATCCTCCGATCCGCTCATGTAAACGTGGTAAGAGCTACTTAATATTATTTTCTGTAGCACTGAACGCTGCTCTCAGACATTCCAGTATTGTTTCCAGTCAGTGCTTAAAAATTGGTTGGCTGGTGGGTGGAAAAAATCGAAACGTCACTATTAAGTTGCGAAAGAAATTTGGTCGGTATCGCTCTCGCTCTCGCTCGCACTTATTACACAATTTTATTTTATTGGTTTTTAGTTTTTGTGGTGCAGTTATATAATTAATTTTTGAATACTGCACTTCTGTGCAAAAAAAAACGGTTCCAACAATTTATAATTTATATATGCTTTCGGCTTTTGTGGACGAGTAACTTGTACCACAAAATTCGTGTTTGTCGTTTTATGCATGATGATGTAAACAAAAATTAAAATCGTTACAGCGGGTTTCATATTTTTTCTTTTTTCATAAACAACTTTTGTAACATAAATAAAAATAACTGTTTGGTTTGCCAATTTTTAGTACTTGTTAACGTGCATCAACCCGTTTTTGAAATATTCAATTCCCAACAAAAAAGTTTTTTTATATTTAAAAATATCCAAAATTTCTTCTTTTTTCAAAATTTTAAAATGCAGAAAAAATACAGTAGAGAAAAGTCAAAAACCTTAAGTGGGAAATTCGAAGAAAATCGTACTGGTGGCTTGGGCTCCCCGCAACCCAAAATATCGAATAGCAAAATCTTACTTTTTTTTAAATCTAGAAAAATAAAAACACACAAACTAATAATCCTGCTTTTTACCTAGTCTAGCCATAAGTTCTGTTACACGATTTTATGAGTACATTGCTCATAACTTCCGCTAGGAATAATACCGTTAACTATTTTTTCAAAGCACGTGCTCTTATTAGTAAGGAATCGAAGCTATTTCGTTTCAGCTTTTGATCGGTAATCATGGGGTGGGGCGTTAGAGAAAATCGAGTTGCGATAATCGCATTACATACCTAAGTATGGAAAAAATTCGAATCAAATTTTTGAACTTTTTAAACCACTTGGTTTATCGCGAATGTTTGTGTATCGTGTTATAAAACGTTTTGATGAACTGTCAAGAGTAGAGGACAGACCAAGAAGTGGTCGTCCACACGTAGCTCGAACGAGCGCAAAAGTTAAAACTGTGCGTGAACGAATTCGTAGGAATCCTCTCCGGAAGCAGAAGATCATGTCCAGAGAATTGGATATATCCGCCAGATCCATGTCAAGGCTGATACGAAATGATCTTCACATGAAAGCCTATCGTCGAGCAACAGGACATCTTCTGACTCCAAGTCTTAAAAAAATAAGAAAAAGCTTTTGCAGTGGCACGTGGTAAATGGACGTGAAAATATCTTGTTTACGGATGAAAAATTCTTCACAATAGAAAAAGTTTATAATAAACAAAATGATAAAATTTATGTAACGTCATCCAAAGAAGCTAAAAAGCTGTTCCAAGGGTTCAGCGGTGACACCACCCCGCTTCTGTAATGGTTTGGTGGGGGGTTTCCCATAAAGGTGTCACATCACTGCATTTTTGTGAAAAAGGTGTGAAAACCGGTGCAAAATGTTCTCGAGGGTGTTGTTAAGAGATTAAAAAATACTCTCTTCAACGGGGAAAGATGGGTCTTCCAACAAGACTCTGCTCCTACTCACAAAGTCAAAACCACACAAGAGTGGCTTAGAACAAATGTTGCGGATTTTATTGCAGCTGCAGATTGGCCTTCGGGAAGTTCAGATTTGAATCCATTGGATTACAGTTTGTGGTCCGAACTGCAGAACATGGCCTGAAAGACTCCCCATCGAAATTTGGATAGCCTAAAAGTTGCTTTGATAACAGCAGCATCATCGATACCCATATACACAGTGCGTGCCGCTATAGACAAATGGCCACAACGTTTGAAAGCCTGCATTAAAGCTAAAGGCGCCCATTTTGAGTACAACTTTGTTTTCTTAAACTAATGTACAAAATAAATTTGATGGTGTAAAATGTACTAGATTTTTTTTTTATTGCGCTCTTAAAATGTAGCGGAACTCATGGCTGCACTAGGTATAATCTCGCAATTACAAAAATACCGCTTTTAACTATCTCGCATTTCCATATCCCACCAAAAAATCTCACAAATATCAACTGAAAACTCGCAATTTAGAATATCGCAAATAAAAATTTTGCAAATTCAAAACTCCCCTGTAGCATCGCTCAAAGTTTTGCACCAAAAAACAATTGTGGGAACGAATTAAAAGACACACGAAAACGAAAAACTTTTTCTTAAATCTTTTTTATTGTTTTACGAAACTTATTTTTAACAATTTGTAAAATTTAACTGAAATCTGAAATAATAACTAAATAAACAATTTCTATATTCTCTTTCCTGCAACAATCGAAATAAAAACAAAAAAAATATTAATTTAAGATAGGAAGGCAAGGTACTCGATTTGTTTTTCAAAAGTTAGGAAATCTCCCAAAATTTGACCATTTATTTCGATAGGAAGTTTAATTATGGACAAGAAGTTATAAGAGTAAAATTGCCAAAGTCGGCTTAGTTTCTGGGTTACACCAAACATATTGATAAGTGTGACCACTGTCTCAAAATGCAAGGGTGAATTTAGTAGCATTTTCGGCATACTTAAATACAAAAAAACTAGAAAGGCCTTTTAGTACAGTTCTTAAATGAACAACACAAATTATCATCATCGTATATAACCTCAACGGATGGGTCTGTTCTGAATTTCAATGTATACGTAGTTTCTATGGAGTAATCGATCAGCCTATTTCAGAGATTATGTAGGTATCATAGGTTTTTCTTGGTGCAGGGAAACAATTTCACGGGCATCTGCTCCACATGGGATTTTATTCAATCATAAGTGGGAACCTGTTCCACTTTTCAAAGTGCAATTTATCAACCTCTCACCGAGAGAGGGAATTTATTGCACTTTTTAGTGAGAAAGATCTTCACTTGGAGAGGGGAGTTTTTGCTCACTTGGTACCAGAATCAACTTTTTTTTCTTTGATTCGTTTTTTGGAGGTATTTTTTTTTAAACAGATAGTTTCTTTAATTCTAGATTCCTTAAATGCAAAAGAAACTTTGCATACAATCAACCTCGCACCCAATGACGTTTCTTATATTTATGAATCAATAATATCCCAAATTCAAAATTTTAGGTGGGAAATAATTCCCCACAATTTGGGCTGTAGTTAGTTCCCTCTCGCAGTGAGAATAATTTATTCTTTGAAATTCTCGCACTTTGAAAAGTGGAAAAGATTCCATCTTATGATGAATAAACTACCATGCGGAGCAGATGACCGTTGACTTATTTCCCTGTACCGTTTTTCTTAGTCTCTTAAATTTACTAGAACGACTTCTTCGTAATACTCTAATTTTCCTTATGCTCCCTCCACTCCCTTTTTATGTAAAGAAGGTAGTTTAGATACATAAGGCTCTCCCAAACCAACGCGAATGCGGAGCGACATATTTCTTACTATTGTGAATGATTCGCTGTGAATCGCCCCGAACTCGTGTTAGTGTGGGAGAGTCTTTAAACAACACCGAGAAGTTGAAATTCTTAAGTAACTATACGTTAGCTACTCCCCACACAGTTCTAATTTTAAAATTTCTTTAACTTGTTTTTTTATTTAGTTTCATTCGAATTTCGGGTAGGTATGCCATTAAGCTGCATTTTGGCAGTTGAATAAGGTCTTTCTGGCTATGGAGTTTAAAATGTAACTAAAGTCTTCACCCAATATATTTGGCTTTCCATTTCTAAGTTTACCGCACCAAGAAAAACTACATCACGTTCACGATTTCTCGTTATTCACGAAACTCCCAAATATTATTTCAAAACATCGGTACATGAGAGGATTACCAATGGAGTGTTGTTTTTTTTTTCTTAAATCTTCTTCTTTTAAATGTCAAAACTCAAGGTAACTGCACGAGTATCATATATAAACTTGTATATCTATACTTGCCTACCGGCATGCATCTTTTAAAAATATTTGCAATCTAACTCGTATACCTACGATTTTACAAAAAAAAAAAAAACTTCAAATGAGGAGCCCAAACTAAAGCCTTACAAAAAACAACAACTTTAAACCAAATGTTAGTGAAGGGGGAAAGTCCAGTTGCATACTTATAGATCTCAACTCCTATATGAACATTTTGATTTAAAGATATCATTTAATTTATGAGTAAGTATTCCATATCAGATGATGGTAGTCCATTATGTCTCACTCACTATAGTCAACATATGGGTACAATACACACTTTGCTTATACAAATATACAAAAAAAAACAACCTGTAATGGACTTTAATTATAATGAAACCGTTTAATAGCCAAAAAAGCAATAACAAGCATTATTAACGCGCCGCACCGGTCGTTTCAACTTCTAAATTAAAAATATTTTTACTTTTTAAAGACTCTTGTTTTCTTTTGTTGGATAGGTTGGTTTACCTGTTAGATACAAAAATAACCATGTCTCTACCGCATATACAGCATTAAGATATCGAATTAAAAAGTAGATACCTATTTGAATGAAAGTAATCAAATGGTTGTTAGTTTCTTGCACTAATGGTTGGGTATTGGTTTCGTGAAAAAAATCATTTTTGGTAATTTTATTGTGAAACGTTACATTATCTATTTTTAAGGTAAATCAAGCTCGTGAACAGGAAGGATTGCTTTGAGCCATGAGCAACTTAGTGCAAACAAAATAGTTACTGGTAACAAGACTTGCCCCGGATGACAAATCACCTTATATTTTTAATGATTTTGATTGAATTTGGCTAAAACCGTTTGTATAATTAACTTAACAAGAAGGTTACAAAAGGCGATAAAAAAGAAATAAATTTCATTAAAAAAGCCGGAATATGCGACCTAGCCATTGATTTTAATTCCATCACATCGAACTGAGTCAAAATGAAAGTAAAAAGAGACTGACAATGTTAACGACTCCATTATTTAAAAAAAAAAAATCAGTTTTACTTAGTTAATTTAGGTAAATTAAGGAACTATTCGTTGAATGGATAAATGAGCGCACATTTAATAGTTTACAATAGTGATTGGAATTTTTATAGCAATAATAAATAAATATGTGTATATTATGATGGAAAGAATTCAACACCGTGAAAGTAATTAGGTAAGTGAGACAGTGAATATGAAGAGAAATAAGAGTGCATTAAGCAATTTATTGCATGTTACTACGACACACGCTGATAAGCTTTTACTTCACATATTTTAATATTTTTTGTATGTTATTTTAAGAAAAAAAAATATTATTGATGGAGCTTAAAAATTTAATATCTTAAGTTTAATTACAAGCATAATATTTTGGTTATGGAAGGTATTATATAGGTAGTACTGTATTTTTATAGTTTAAATAAATTAAAAAAAAAACTATGAAAACTATGGTTATTTAAATATTATTTGGTAATTATTTATACTTAAAGGGTGATGTAACTGACAAAATAATGCCACATAATCTGACAAAATAGGTTCTGAGGTTGGGAAATGAGAAGTGCGATGGAATCTTAAATCAACAGTTACCGCCGTCATAAGGAAGAGTTTTGAAATAAATGCGTTTTAATAACTTCTTTTCTTTCTTTGCTTTCCTCGCCTTCAAATTAAATAATTTTGAAACATTTAAGAACAATTTTATTTTAAAAAAGAGAGTTTTATTACTATGCGCATAAGCTTTAATTTTTTTGGTGATGGCTTAAAAAAATGTTCTTATGACTTTTAAGCTTAATATAGGCACAAAGCAGTAGCGCAGCTACGGCGGCGGTATCAGCCGTATTAATGATACGGGGCCCCCGATATAAAGGGACCCCAAGATACAAAGTACTTGATATGCATAAGAAATTTTTCAGTGAGATGAATACGACACACAATTTTGATTACATATTCATACAACCACTTTGTTTCTTATTGCAAAAAGTACAAGAAGCTCAGGAAAATTAGACGAAAAAAAGGCAAAATTAGGAAAAAATTCTGACAACAAAACAGAATTTGGATGTGGAGCTTTGTTTTAGCTCCTTAAGCACCTAACGTGACCTAATCTATCCTTAAGTTAAGTAAATATTAATCTCCACTAGGAAAAATTGATTCTTTATTATCGTACAATCTATTATTTAAAGAAAAACCTGAAAGAACTTCATGACCAGTTTAAACGAACAAATTCTTTAAAATTTCGCTAGAGCAATAGATTTTAAGAGAAACATGCCACACTATACCTACCACTGCGGTACGCTAGGGTAAATCTTAATACTGAGAACACTGAGTGTTTTTTCACGTTTTTTCTCAAAATTGGTTGCTCTTATGATAAAAGAGTTATAATCTTTTTTGTGTACAATTTTATGAGCATAAATCTTAATCTATTGAAAAAATAAACAGTTTTAAAAATATTTTTAAAACCCGTATTTTTTTCCTTTTACCGTACAAATAAATAGGCATATATAAAACCGTCATAATATTAAGACTTATTTATGTTAAGTTCCTTGATTGTTTTACTTCTAAAATAAGCTGATGTAAGTTTATTTTGCAGAACAAAAGTTAGGGGCCCCTAAAAAATGTTTAATACTGGGCCTCCGAAATGTTCGCTACTCTACTGGCACAAAGCAACTTGATTGAAACCTGCAATGAAATTTCCTTTTGAGATTTTAAGCCATTTTCAGTTGTAAATATGAGTTTTAAGCTTTACACAAAAATAGAAAGCTACATATTCAAAAAATAGATATTATTGTATACTAACTTAATTTTTGAATTTTGATAGAGACACCCTTTTTGCTAAGGACGGCAGTACACTGTACCGCAGTTGAAAAAATGGTAAGATTTAAGAGGAGAGAAAACAGAAAGAAATGTAGTTTCAGGAAAAAAAAAATAATTATTCGAAGTAATTATAACCCAGTTACTAACATTAAAAAATTTAAATCGTCATTTTCAAAAAGTGGGACCCCTTCGATTTTCTATTCGTTGAAAAAGTGGAATTTTAAACAGAATTCAACAAAATGCAAAAATATAATTTTTCTCACTGTTTAATTGAGCATTGTTTGATATATTTTTGATTTTTGATTTTCCAGAAATTTCTGGAATAATTTCAATTAGGTAAATTCATAACGAATCATAGAAAAAATTTAAAGGTTTTTTCAATGTTAATTTAGACTTCCCTCGCTAAAAATATTTTAAGTTCTGGTTGTACAAACGTGGTTCAAATTTTGATCCGTGGTTCAGTAATTTTTACTGACTGATTTGGGAGGAATAACTAAAGTTCAACGATGGTTCAAGGTTCAAGTATGTTTAAGTAACCAATTAAATGCCTGAACCATTAATCGTTACACCTCAGTTAATTCGCCAATGTCGGTGAGTTAAAAATGCTGAACCACCGATTAAATGTTTGTGCAACAGGCCCTTAGTAAGCCAATTGTGGGTAAATCAACATAATCGTTGGATTTCAAGCTGATGGTCTTTATTTTTATAGTTTTGGTGGAAATTCATGGATCTATTAATTAGCTTCGAAATGTGTGTTGTAATTTGCTCGTTTCTTTTTTAGGAATCCAAGTGACTAACAATTTTCTGCTGGGTCCCAAAACACGTGATGATAGGTACATTTCATGGCTCTTGAAGGATCTCATAATTTCTCGAAAAAAGCTCCCTGAAAAAAATTTTGTTAAGATTGCATAAATTGGGGAATCCATCCATTTTTGCTAACGAAGAAATTATTTCATTATCAAAACAATTTCTGTATTCCAAAATTCTGTAAATCATAAAAGAAAAATTGTTTTGATAGTGCGCACTATTTTTACTATAAAAACAATTTTTCTTTTATCATTTACAGAATTTTGGAATACAAAACTTTGAAATTCAGAATTTTAGAATACAGAATTTTAGATTTATAGAATTTTGAAATACAGAATTTTGGAAAACAGAATTTTGTAATTCGAGCTATGACATACGAGTATATATGATTATGACCCCAACCCTATTTTATATTGCAGTCAATTTTATTTAAATTGTCAAATTTCTTTATATAAAAAGAAAACAAAATATTTTCTTAGAAAAGTGTTGTTTGTTAAAATAATGTATTATGCGAAGATGAAGACAAAAATGAACTTAAATATTTTGTATTGAATTAAGTCTTAGAATCTCCAAAGAAGATTATAAAAAGCCAAAATATTTGAACTGACTCACCAGAAAATTGAAACAAATAAAGACTTTTTAATCGTCGATATTTCTTAAAAAAACATATTCGTTCGTTCACATGTTAACCCATGGGTTCTATTTCACACCTCAAAGCTAAAGCCCCACCACTAGAAAATTTTTAAGACTTCTTTCGAACTGAAAGTCTTATTTTCCTAACTAAATGACAAATTGGAA
Organism: Dasysyrphus albostriatus; assembly: GCA_946251815.1. Classification (NCBI taxonomy): domain Eukaryota; kingdom Metazoa; phylum Arthropoda; class Insecta; order Diptera; family Syrphidae; genus Dasysyrphus; species Dasysyrphus albostriatus. The sequence continues at coordinate 14,282,414 of OX276337.1, forward strand.
ATTTTGACCCGACAACAAAACAGTTAGTTTGAAAATCTTAAATCATAGGTCCTTTTTTTACATATTCATTGAAATAAACCAAAATAAGAAAATAATTTTCTGGCTTTTTAGAAAAATCATAGCATTGAAAATAGACAACCCGCTCAGATTTGTATCTTATGTTGAACTTACCGACTAGCATATATAATCTTTTTGTTGCATTTAATGGGAATTATACAGAATGAATGTCCATTATGTTTAAATGCCATTAAAAAAAAATAATTCAAAGAAGTATTATACTATTGAAAATATCACTTAATCACTGTACCACATCCAGATAATTAAATGCATTCAATATCAGACCACTATTGAAAGTATAATTAAGGCCTCAGCATCAGTATCCATTAGAAAAAAAAAAACATTTACAACATACCATGCTCCCCATTGTCGAAAAGAAAGTGCAAAACCTGATAGCACGATTAGTCGCACGAGAAAAACCATTTTCCATACTCAAATGCTTGGTGCATTCCTCGGGTCGCCAAACTACTACTTTATCCAATCCATCCATCCACACACAATAGAATATAGGATCAACTCTCTTAGGCAGTACTCACATTACCCATATTAAGTTTTGTTCAAACAATTTGCTCATAAGCGAATTCATCGGAAGAAACAGAGTGGTGTTGGCGGGCGGCCGGCACGGCGACAAGCACAACAGAAGCATAAATTCAAGCCTCAAACAGGCTTTATTGCATTTAGATTCACGATGGTGCACTTCTCGCGGTATCTAAGGTAGATAATACTATGGTAAATAATAATTACCTATTCCCGATTGCCCGATATTTTTTTTTGAGATCCACGACTCTCCATAACCATAACTTCTGAAGCGCGGACCATGTGGTGAGAAATGAAAACAGAAAAAAAAAGAAGAAAAATTATTCCAATCAAACACCTCGATCCTCGAGTGCAGATCGTATTTCCCAACTCTCTTCAATTCGAAAAGATAAAAAGATACTTTTTTGGATCAACCGAGAGGTTGTGGTTGCACCATAGGTACTATTACTTGAATTAATGTCTCGGACACACAAATGAACGGGCAGCAAACAGAAGTGGTAGATGATGGAGCTGCTTGTAATTGATCTCGTAAATAGTTAGTCGGTTGAAATCGGTTATACTTTTAAACACTTATGACAGTTTCAAGTCGGTGCGGACTTTTGGACTCCACGTAGAGAATTGCTTAGCACTATAGCTACCTTGCTTACCAGCAGAGTCCGAAAAAATCTAAGTTTCAACAAAAAAAAAAAAAAGTAGAAGAAACAACCAGCTTTGGAATCAAATAATTGCGCAATATTAGATCAAATGGACTCAGCGGCAGCTTTAATGGGGTTATGGTGTGTTTTTTTGAATTTTATTTGGTGCAACCATAGAGCATAAGTTGAGTAATTTTCCTTGCAAATAATATAATTGACACATGAAACGACCGACCGGCGTTGTTCATTATGAAAATCCAATCAAAGGCTGGAATATGAGAGTGGTTTTGATTTGTTTGTTTTTTTTTTTTTTTGTGTTTAATTATGAACAAGTAATGTTTCTTTAAAAAGACAGGACTAACGTCTTAAAAGTCAAGCCTAAGAGATTGGCACTTGTTTAATGAATAAATGCTGACAGGTAGTAGTCATAAGTTTTTCATTAGACTCGTGTCAGATTTCTGTTCTACTGATGTAAAGCATACCCAAATCGTGGTCAAAAAACGAATAGAAGTTTAAAAATTTTTATTTTTTATCGAAGAAAAATCATTCAATTCAACTACAAAACGTGATGGTTAAACTCGTACACATCTAGGTATATTTAATCTTTGACTGTGTAGCATCTAAAAATATATCATAAATAAGACCGACCTATGTACATAACTAAACAATAATAAAAAACTGCTCAAGTTGATTTTTTTTAATATACCCATTAAAAATTGTTTTGAAAAAATTCAGTGCTTATTTAAGCGATTAACAAGGCACAATTATTGACAGCATCGATTGATAAATTATATGCATTCACATGTCACACGATGACAAAAATAAACAATATGGCCTCTCTTTTTGTAATAGATTATTTTTACCTTCTTTATTGGAGAAAGAAAAAAGTTTTTAATCTAAAAAGGATAGAAAATGCTTCTGAATTTGATTTCAAGATCGAAAACAGAATATTTCACTTAAATTTCGAATATGGTTTTAAATGTTTAAAAGTGGTTTTCCTTTTCTTCACCACCTAATAGTTTCATCATTCCAAAGGCTTTCTATTGGCTATTTGAAAACTCGATTTCATTAATGAGTCCGAGTCATAAAGTGCCAGAAGGAGCAAGCACGGCGTTTAGGGTAGGAACCTATTCCAGCGCAAGTCTTACCTTGGAAAAACTACCTTGTTGCCCAATCTCTCTCTCAGAAAGAGCGAGCAGGGAGTTTACGGTAGGAATCTGATTCCAGCTCAAGGCTAACCCAAGAGAAATTACTTTGGTTTTAACGGTGGAAGCCAAAAAGATTAACTTTAAATGGCCACTAATGCACCACAAAAAGTAATCTGAGCTTATCAAAGTTGCTACGAACTCAGATTTAGCTCTAATCTCGATTAGCTTCGACTTTTTCCGAATTTCATACTTCGTCATCATGATTTTTCTGTCACAAGACAATGTGAATTGAAAGAAGATGAATGCAAAAGTTCTATGACTTCGACTCCAAGGAGTGATGCGATGTTGCATGTGATTTAATTTGATGTAGGTACTTTAGTTGTTGATCATTCGGTGGGTTGTGGCGGGTAAATGTTGATATGGGCGTAGGTAGATATTTTGTAGTTTTGCTAAGCAGGGTGATGGTGTATTTTAATGAGTGGTCTATGGTGCGGTTAAATGATGATGTATAGGGTGCTGGTAGTTGATGTTGATGGTGGTTGGTGTATTTTGTTATAGAAAGATGGTAAGGAGTCGGTGATTAAATACCGGTTGGTCGATGTGGACGACTGAAAAGTGTAACACTTCGTTACAAAAGAATATAAAAATTAATTTTGAATCAATAATTCAACAAATCCAATCCTTAACGCTAAGTCTTCTTCTTGGCTGATTTATTTCAGAAGTATATAGAATTTGTATTATAAAAAAACCATAAGGATTTTAAGGAACTAGTACGTCCTGCACTCAAAACTCGAGTTCTTATAAAATTATTGTCTAACTGACAAACTTCGAGAAAATATAGTGTAGTTAACATAAAAATCTAGAAAACTGTATTTTAAGATATAACATTGTTATAAATTAATTAAAAATTGAGGTTTCCATACAAACTATTGATAGCAAGTAATTTGTGCCGGTTACACAGTTTTGTCTATACTCCCTTGATTGTGTATCTACTCATCAAAAAATTAAAGAACTAACACTTATTTCACCACCCCTTTTTTGTACTCCAACATTAAAGTAAAAAGTCACCAGAATAAGTCCATCGCTTAAAAGCAGTCTTAAGCGTAGAGAAAAACTGAGCTGCTTTTTACTTTTGCAGCACTGAACGCTGACATTGGACATTCCAATAATCTTTCCAGTCAGTGCTGGAAATTTATTTGATTGGTGGGTAGAAAAAATCGAAACGTCACATGAAGATTACGACAAATATTTGCGTGCTTTCGCTCGCACTAATAATGCAAATTTTTTTTGTTGTTTTAAGTTTTTGTTCAATAAATTTTTGCATTCTGCACTTTTGGGCAAACAAACCTTTACAACGATACTTAAATTATATGCCTTTGGTTTTTGCAGACCACGTTAATTTTACCACAAAATTCGTGTTTGACGTTTTATTATATGATGATAAAGAAGATCAATATAATGGCCACCTCCTTCCTTCTTTTCATATTTATATTAAGAAGATTAGCCAAATGAGACAAATATATATATTCTTCACTAACCTTTTCATTTTAAAGTCTTTGAATTTTATCTGTGACATTGACAAATGATATCTCATATAAGAAGTTGGCAATTTTAAAAAGGATGTTATTAAATTCACTCTTTTCCAAAAAAATTTAAATTATTAATTAAGGAATCAGTAAAATTAATAATGTTAAGCTATAATTTTAATTGCTTTTTCCTGAAACCATAGCAGAAATTCCTCATATTCAATATGAAGTTTACATTCACATGTATTTCTAAAAAAAAATATGAAAATAACTAGGTTTTAAGATCAAGGTCTAGCCTCTTATTTTTAATTATGAATAAATACAAAATCCATAAAATAGATCATGTCATACAACAAAATGTCATAATCATTTTGGCGAATATCTAACAGCTTAGCTATAACTAACAAAGATCAATCAAAAATTAAAGCAAAACCACAAATCAAAATCAAAATTTAACATGGGAACTATAACACAAAGATTGGATTTTAAACATCACACTTAAGGCAAATTATCATTTTATTTTGTATCTAACTCTATATGGCCTAAAGGCTGATTCTGTTGGAGAAAATTAAATTTTAAAAAGTCGAATAACAAAGTAAACATATCCAATTTGCAAACTAGATTATGCGAATAATACTGTATTACCTACACCTAAAGTTAACAATCACTGTCCTACTGTCCATAATAAAGCGATACATGACAACAAACCCATTGATCATATCACTGCCTAAAGGAACAATTTTAATTTAAGAAAAACAATTAATAATGAATAATTAATATTAGCAAATTAAATTTGCTCGATTGATTATTGAATTTTTCTCATATTTTATGAAAATGTACATTTCAAAAATTTATAATTTATTTAACTTTCTCATTTTTTTATTCTACTGCAAATTTCATATAAAGAGTATATTAAGAAAAAAAAAAAAACTATTAAAAAGAACAATAATAAAATGCTATTAAGATCTGCATAAACAATTTTCTTATTCAAATCGTTGAACTTTCGATTTACTTAACACACTTAAACAAATTCATTCAGACATAATATACATATTTATCTATAATTTGGAGAATTTTATTATTATTATTATTATTTTTTTAATTATGCACTTTTCTAATCTGTTTGTAAGTATAGTAAATTTATTGGCACATAAAGATGATGATAAGTATTATTTATAGCATTTTTATGAGAAGGGATTACATTGTTTTTTTTAAATAATTTTTTGAGTAAGTAATAGTGGGCAGTGTTGGTTACTTAGAAATCAGGACTTTGAACTTAAAATTTGTATACCCCAGATCATTTTTTGAAAACATTTTGCATACAAAATAAAATAAATTTATTAATGGTGCGACAAAATATAAATTAATTCTTGGTACACCCAGACAGCTAACTATACTTTTCAAATTGTTCCCAAGCAGACTTACTTACTTCAAATCCAACCTAAAAATAGCTACATTTTGTTCCATTTTTGACCAAATCTATAAGCCTAAGAAATAAAATTTTTGATGTTACACACGGAAAGAATTGATAATTCACCAATTGAAAAATTTGCATTTTGATGCCAAATTAATACAAAAACTGGTAATTTTACATTCAAAACGTAGCAAATTACAAAATTTGTTTTTCGTAGTTTGCAATTAGAATTCGTAATTCAAGCTTGCAATTTTTGTTTTCTCTCGATAGAATAACTGATATTTAAGAGTGCTGATTTAGGACTTTTGAGTATCAATTTCTTCATTTTGCTCAGTTTCGCAAATTGCAAACAGTTGTAAACTACAAAATCCCAAGCCAAGGTATAAATCGGGATTCATTTTTCGTAATTTGCAGCTCATTTTTCGTGATCTGATCCAAGAATTCTTTCCGTGTATGTCGCTTCAACAAATATTTTTTCTACAAAGAATCAAAAAGAATCTTCGTGATGCTTTAAAAAGAAAGAAGTTTTTGAGGATGAATTAAAAAAAAATTCAAAGGGAAATGTTCATATTTCAGAATGATTATAAAAAATATATATATATAAAAATATACATATATACCAGAAAGAACGAATTTCTTCAAAAATTTAAATCCAAGTATTTCAAAAATGTGACATACCTTAGCAATTTTTGAGACCAGATTCGAGTTCAGCGAATCAAAAACCACCCGAGAAATACATTTTGGTTTATGTTAAACACACAAATTCAAATATTGTCCACAGAGTATTTAATAAGTGTTTTCGAGTGGATTTTCGGAAACAATAGAAATGCGTCAATTTTCAACTAGCTCTTGAGCCGAAATGGGTTGTGACAGAAAAATACCATTAACAGAGACTTGTTGAAAATTGTGTATACTTTCAGTTGTACCGTGATGAAATTTACGAAAAATTTATAGTTTTCGATCCATTAGTGAAAAACTTCAAAAATGCATTTTTGGATTTTTTTTCCGTGTTGCGTCACGAAATTTTAGTCGCAAAACTCCGGATTAAGCATATCAAACAATTTGCATGCTAAAGGCCCTCTTATGCTCAAATTCACGTGACTATTTATCGAGAGTTGTTTTTTCTGATAATACAATTCACATTTACCACAAGCAAAAACCAACATAGTAATTATTATTTTTTGTTCATCCTGGATACAGTTTACATTCAATATGAATTATAAGAAGATGATCAACTTGGATGAATGAAAACCACCTTTTCGAACATATTTAATTCCATAATGGTAATTTAGTAAACTAAAATTTAAAAAGTAAATTTTTTCACAGCTTCATTGCTTACTCTATTCAGTATGTTGTATGAAAATTTTGTTTTGAAATGTCAATACTTTTAAATGATACATTTTTTATCATAGCCTACAATTGTGTAAAATTCTGTGGAGAATACAAATTTCAATTATCCAATAAATATACAAAATCCTGAAGAGAACGATTCAAATGACAAAAAATTTATATAATCTTAAATGGAACACCGCACTCTTCTTGCACTTTTATCAAATGAACCACATTTTTAATCAAAAGTGATGAAATGAAAAATTATTGTGAAAACTAAAATGATATTTTTTTGTATCACTTCACAGCTTCATAGGTCACAGATCGAGAATTGCCCGTCAGTTTTACTCCGGTCTTAGACTAGTCAAGCAGTCAAAATGTTTTTGGCTTTCTCGGAGTTATAGCCTGCCATGAAGAGAACCTTTAAGGGCGTAGTACTTGGTGATTGAGTGTCACCAGAGCCAAGAGAGTTAGATCTGGTACCTACTGATTAATTAAGACCAGTTGTGAGTTTCTAGCTGAATAGTGCAACCAAAGGTATTAAACTTGCTGAATAGAGCCACCCAATAGCTTTGTTTTTGATAATTATTGCTACCAGGGTGATCTTGCTAAATAGTGCCAGCAAGGGCGTTGTACTTGCTGAATATTGTGCCACCACAGGAATCGGACCTGCTGATTAGTGTCTATTAACCACTGACCCAATACAGACTTAGTTTGAAAGCCAAGAGGCCCGTTTGTACAATACAATAGCATCTGGGCTTGAAAGCATACCATATCGTAAGACCAGAACGAATGAACCTCTCAGGTCTTGACAATCAGAATTTATCAGAATACCATTTTTCATACACCCCAGAATCCCAGAGTATTAAGCTTAATAATACAAAAAAAAAATAAAGGAGTTGAATTAAGGTAAGCTAATCTTGAAAATAAATTAACCCCGAGTAAACTCATGAATAGTTTTCAGTTGATGATTAACTGTATCTTTCAGTTGTCAAAAATTGATTGAAATCGATGTGTTACACCATGAACATCACCTTTCTATTTCGTTTACTATCGAAATAGAATCACAATGGAAATTGCACTGTCAATTATTTTCTATTAGGAAATAAAGATGACAATAAAATGGAAAAGGTCCTTAATTTGGACCATTAAATAACTCGTCAAAGTAGGTGAGTAAACTAGGAGTCAACTAAGAAATTCAATAAATTGACTGAAAAATACATTTTTGAAGTAAACTCAGATTTAATTCCGAAATTAAGATCTCGCGCTGAAAAACTTGCCCTTAGAGAGTCGCTTAGATTGGCCACGAAACAAAAAAACACGATCTATCAAGTCAGAGATGCTGCCTATCTCCTTTCTATATAGTAACCACCGCAGACGAAAACCATGGATTTCGTCGAAGAATAAATGACCCAGTTAAAAAAATTCTTTTTTTTTTTTTTTCATAAAACGAAGAATTTTGATAAAAAAAACTGTGTAAATATTTCTGAAAACACGTAGATTCCAGAAGCATAGAAATCCACCTATTTTAAGAATCTAATAGGCAATGTTAAATAGTAATCGAGTGAAAGGTAAATTTTTGTATTAAATCGACAGTAAAAACGTTTAAATTGACTCAAGAATTATAATGACAAACAAATTCTAAATATTTTAAAACTAGAAAATTGCTATGTGAAACTCTTAAATTTAATTAGCCGACACTCATGTCAAATGCCACTCATTTATATTAATTAAAACGTGTTCAAATAATTGCAAGAAATTTTCTGAATTTTCAATGTTTAAAGCATAGAACCTACTAACCACGAGTATATATCTGTTTGATCCAAAATCAATGAAAAGATAACCATCGATAACATTGTTAGCAACAATTCTATAATTATGGTAGCAATTTTTAAGAAATCAGTTTACAAGACTTGTTGCTTCAGCAAAATTTATTGTTGTCCAATGCCTAAAATTTCATGTCCACACTGATTCTCATAAATATAAGGTTCTCTTTATATAGTTACGAAATTGTATGGAAAAATTTTTTTAAAATGCTGTGACGTCTAATGTGGAATTATTTCCATAGTTCAATATGTCTTCGCTGCACTGCACTGATGTATAGTTGTATGCCACATTCCAGTCTTATTTAGTTATCATTTATCAAGCTTATCAATGTGCTTTTTTGACTTCATCTCAGCGACTGCATAAATGTGTATAAATCTAGTGATTTTGGGTTCTCCTTTTGGTAGCGTTAACTCTATTTTTCTATATGGTTTTTGGTATACATGCACATAGCATAACAGTCCTACATTTGAAATCGATTAATCTCTACTTCTGTGCGTTGAGCGTCTTGCATCTTGCATTGGTGTCTCTTAGAGCTATTGCAGCTAAAGTTTTTACTTGCAACTACTGTGCGCCAATATATATTTTTTTTTTAATAAGTTCCAGCTTCTTTGCAACAAGTCAAGTCACACTGCTGGAATGGTAAGATTGCATAACAAAACGAATCAAATCCCCATGAGTAGACTATAAGACAGTTTTTGTTGTTGTTGTTTGTTTGTCAGTTAGTTGGTTGTGGTGGCAAAAGGCAGACGAAGGATCGTGCGACATAAATGTAGTTCACTAGTTCGATAAGGTTGTGGGTATCGGCACAACCTCAAACAAAGTTGGTATAGGTAAGGTAGGTATATGGCAAAAAATAAATTTTTATATAAAAATGAAGTCGGTTTTTTGTTGATACCACCAGAGGGCTGAGAAGCGAGTGGAAATGAATACTTTTACCATGTTACAGATTTCCCATTGAGTTGCTATGGTTTTTTTTTGTGACAATTTTTTTTCTGATTTTTAAGTTTGCATTTTTTGTGACACTTTCAATTGCATCAGAGTTAAAGATAATTACTGTCTTCTTGTCCTTGTTTGCGAACAGAAGAAAATGCAAAGATTTATTTGCATTCAAGAAATAATTGAGAAATATGTAGAGGTATTAAGTTTTGTGTTTTTGTCAATAGAAAACCAGGACATAGTGATTTATGGCTCTCAACCATTCCTGCTTGAATGTTCTATATTCTTAGTTGACAGGGCCTACAATTAACTGCCGAATTCAAACGACTCATGAGTCATGACAAAAGATATTCTTCAAAAATTTGTTAACGTTGAAGAAAAAGTTTTTGATTGAAATTCAATCTCTTGACTCGCGGTGCGAGGCTTGAAAGTTCAATGTTTTTCACTTATCATTGCCCCAGGAAGAAACAACAAATAATAAAAATATTGCATTTGAGATAACTGAAAACTTTGGGAGTCTCAAAATCAACATACAAAAATCACAGCTCAAATGCAGCCAAAACACAGATGGCTCTTTGAAACATCAGAGTTGTAAGAGATTGCAATCGTTTGCGAATGCAATCTTTAGAGACTTCAATAAAATATTGAATTCTTTACATTCTTTTTTAAGAATGCGACTTCAAAAATGCAGTCGCCATTCTTTTTTACGTTAAAAAGATTGCAATCTTTTTTGCTTCCAATCTTTTGTCACCATCAATTGATTGCGATCTTTAGAGATTTTATGCATTCTTCTTACATTCTTTTTGCATTCTTTTGAAGTCTTTTGCTTTCTTTTGCATCTTTTGAATTTTTTACATTCTTTTGAATTTTTTTGAAGGCTCTTGCATTCTTTGAATTTTTTAATTCTTTTGAAGTCTTTTGTACTCTTTGCATTCTTTTTGAAAGTTTTTGAATTTTTTTTGAAGAATTTTGAATTCATTGCATTATTTTGCAATAACACGTTGTTATTTTTGTTTGGTCATCGTCGCCGAAAATTTCCCATTTGCTTGGGAAAACCTTAATACTTTTAATGCTTGTTAAAAATAATATTTACACAAAAATTTTAGTCTAAGGCATTTTAGGCAATTTTATATAGTTTTTTTCTGAGGGCACATGGCAATTTTAGCATTATGGGGGCAGACACAAAAGAAAACAATGAATTCAAAGAATTCAAAAGAATGCAAAAGACTTCAAAAGAATTCACAAGAATGCAAAAAAATTCAAGGAATGCAAAAGAACTCAAAAGACTTCAACAGAATGCAAAAAGAATGCAAAGAATATATGGAGTCTCAAAAGATTGCATTCACTTGATAGTGACAGAAGATTAGAAACAAAAAAGATTGTAATCTTCTAAACGAAAAAAGAATGGCGACTGTATTTTCTTTAAGTTACATTCTGAACAAAGAATGTAAGAAATGCAATCTTGTTGTTGAATTCAATGAGAGATTTTTAAAGATTGCATTCCCAAAGATTTCAATCTTTTACAACCCTTTTTTTCCATATAAACATCGTTCTATACTTTTATTGGAAAGCCCTTCAGTTAAAAATTCTTCGCTTTATTTGTATTAGACACGGAGTGATAGAATTCAAGCATAACAGTGATTTATTAAGTATCAAACATTATATTTAATAACATAGCACCAGCAGCAGCCGCAGCCACTTAACCATTTCCAATTAATACTTTTAACTTATTCAGCTGTTAAAACAGAAACAAGAATAACCTACATCATTAATTAGCACAGTGCCGAAACATCGCTGCTTAATTTAATAGTGATTTATGGTAGCTTGAATATATTGCTGTCTTGTTTTGAACGTTTTATGAATAACCGCACAAGTGCGCGATCCGTCGTCGACCCAATCGCAACCACTGGACTTCATATTAAATACAATTAACAACTTTCATTTGCTTTAACTGCTCAGCCGATAAACCACACAGGTGGCCATTTTTTTTATTTTTCTTATTTTTCTCATCTTCTTTTTTTGGTTTCTTTCACTTAACGGGCCAATAATGCTAGAGGACATTTTTGACCTCAGATTTTGGAGGTCAACGCGTTGTTTGGACATACACACAGCAGCTACCTGCTTGGCGTTGGTTTCTAACCGAAACTAATCGATAGTTAATATGGCTTGGTGTTAAAAATAACTTTGACCGGCTTTTTGTGAAATATCCGTAAAATTCATTAATCATTTGTTAATTTATTATTCTAATATGCTCTGATAGAAGAAAGGTATTTTTTTTTCTTCAATTTCGATTTTTCGGATGATTTGTTAGTTTTTTTTTATTAAAATCATATAGTTAAAATAAGCAAACAAAAATACCCACGTATAAATATATTTTGTTAGTTTTATGCTTTTGAAGTAAATTCCGGTAGTGTTGTAGGTGGATTAAATTTTATGTTAATTTTGGATTAATTAAATTCATACGAAGAATTATGTCTTATGGTGGGCTACACCAATTTTTTTTTCTTTAGAGTTTTAAGAAAATATAAATTGATAGATTACTGTAACGATATGAAAGGCAACTGTTTTTTTTAAGCATTCAAATTCAAGGTATTTTCCTGTTACACAGTTGGATATGATCGATTGTTACTGGCTTCTTGAATTTTTAGTTTTAAAATTTTGAAGGTTTTTCTTAACAAAACGTTTTTTGAATAAAAATTTGAAAAAAAACATGGCATAGGTTTTATAAATCGAAAATTATGAAATTTCATCCTGAAAAGAAAGCATCAATTATTGTCAAAACAAATACTATTCAAATAAAGTGCACAACTGGATCAGAAAAGCTTACCCTTGTGGATCAAAAAATTTTGAAATGGTTAATTAATACCATGAGATTATTAAAGTGAAAATGTGAAAAAGTCAAAAGTACTCAAATAAAGAGGTTTTTCTAAGCGCAGTTTTGTATAATATTTAGTAAGCCAATTACAAATGTATGCTAATATTATGTGCAAAATGAAATAACAAATGTATTTAAAACATAAAAACTACTAAAATATTGACACTTTTGCTTAACCACCGGAAAAAATTACAAGTTTTGGCCAAGTTTGAACAAGGCTCTGGTTAGTTTTCAAACCTAGTTTTGTCAGGTTTTCCAAGGGATGTGAAGTACAATTTTAAAAATCTTATAGCCAAAAATAGCAACATTTTTAAATCATGCACAAAAATTAGTAAAAGAGTCTGTAATTTCATTTTATTAAAAATGAGAAAATAAAACAAAACCTTCAAGGGCATTGAGAAACTCGAGTTTTCGCCATTTTAAGTGCATTTTGCTGATGTAAACTCAAGAAATTTTTTTTAATTTAATGCATATAAGAATAAGTTCACTGCGATAAGAATAATGGAAAATAATAATTGGAAAAAAATAAAATAAAATGCATGACTGGATCGCACGTACTTGCTCTCATGTTCAAGTTGTTTGGATCTGTAGAACTTTTAAAATTTGGAAGTAGTCATAGAAAAAGTATTTCAATCGGTCTTTAACCCGTTGAATAACTTGAAGCTCCAAAACAAGTATGCCATTAAATTACTGGAAAAAATATGAAAAAAAAAATTAAATCGGGGAGCGGTTTTCTTAAAAATTAACTAATCTAACTAATCTCGTTATGCCAATTTTGAGTACTTGAGTAGTTTCAAAAAAATTGACCAATCCGTTTTTGAAATATTGAATTTTCAAAAAATTAAATAATTTTTAAAAATTTAAAATAATTTTTTTTCAAAATTTTGATACACAATTTTATTGACATTTTAAAAGAGCTTATGCGTTAAAATTTTGATTTAAATCGGCACAACCGTTGATGAAAAAACCGAAAACTTGTTTTATGGCAGTTTTTCGTAAATTTTTTTTACCAAAAAGTACACTATCATACCTAAAATAATAGTTGGAGCCGTTTTTGAGATAAATAAGCTTTTCCCTTACGGTTATATGGCAAGTAGGTTTTATTTTTAAGATAAAAAAAATAAAAAAATTTCTCTGGAGAATCACAAAAAATACTTAAGTTTAAAATTTGAAGAAAATCGTTTCAGTTGTTTGGGCTGTAGATCCAGATACAAACAGAACTGTGTCACCTACTTTTTTCGTGTTCTTTATTATCGTATATTTAGTGATGTTTGATTGTTATGTCGAAATTTTCCTTGCACGAATCCTAAACATGCTTTATAGTACCTATAACTTGCCCTATAGTACCTATATCGCAAGTAAAAAGAAACTGGGTGCGACCCACACTGGTAACTTCCCATTGGTGCTCTTGGAAGTTATGGACCCAAGATATTCGATAACTCTATCAGACATTCTATATGTAATCAAGTGAAGAGGGAATATTATTTGCTTTTGAGATATTCGAGTAAAAAATTATTTTTTATTTGTATAAATTTTTAGTAAACCTTATCATAAGCGTACGCAGGATTTTAGATAGGGGGGTGGGAGGCAACCTCATTCAAAAAATAGTCTTGGTATTGTTTTAAAATATTTTCAAAAGAAGATAAATTGCCTGATTCAATTTCCAATTCAATTTATATTCTGAAAAGAAGGGGTCAATTACCCCTTCCTGCCCCCCCCCCTTTGCGTACACCCTCGAACCTCATCAATTCTCAATAATAGCAATGTGAATGGATAATAACATAAATACGAAGTTAAAATCATTGTTTTTTTCAAGATTTTATACCTTGGTTTGAATTTATTTTTATTAAATTGACATAAGTACACTATTTGACTCAGCAGCAAGGCAGAGAAGTATATATTTAAGCTGCATTTAAACCTTCGTTCCTTATTTGGTGAACGTCATTCCACAAACAACGAATAACGAGCAAATTACATTCAAAAATTCAAAACGGCTTTGAATTTCTTCGTTGCTCGTGTTCGTTGTTATAATTTATACCTTCGTTGTTCCGCGTACGGATAAAAACGAACAACGAACACAGACGATCACGATAACACCGAAGGTCTAAATGCAGCTTTAAAGTCATTGTTTTTGCTTCCAGTTGACAGTTTAATTTCTTATTTTTAAAAACCTTTTCAGTTGTTGAGCACCACTCATTGTGTGTTTGTTTTCGAGATATACGAGGTAAAAAACATTTCCAACAATTTTTCATAGTTTATTGTAGTTCTTTGGCTTACAAGAAAATGTTCGAATGTTTTTAAAAATATTATTAATTTAATTATTTATGAACAAAAATAAAATAATTCCAAGGCCAATAACATTGTCTTATTGTTCTCAAGATATTCCAGCCAAGAGATTTTAGTTCAAACATCCTTTCTGCACTTAACAGCATTATTATGAGTATTTATAAAATAAAATTCATCTAAAGTTAATATCTTGAGATTTGGTGAATGAAAAAATGGTGATGGAGCATACGAACGTATGAACGGACAAGCGTTCGAGCGTTCTAACGTACGAACTTGTGTAGTACAAACACAGACATCTCTCTAAAATGATTGATTCCGATTCTAGGGAGTTCAAAACGCCGGTGCCTGCACCTACTCGTTCAATGTTCGCCATTATTCAGCCCTATCACGAACTCCATCGTAATCGGAAAGTTGTTACGAATCACGAAAAAGGCTATCACAGAATCCACCGTAGTGAAATCGGTGTCGGAATCGTACAAATTACAATTACGAAAGGATTCGGTGATAGCTTTTTTCGGGATTCGTAAAAATTTCCGACTACGATGAAATTCATGATAGGGCTGATTATCTCAACATGTTTTTCCTGGAACGCACGAAGTTTGAAGAACGAATGCATGATGAGTCAGCTCATGTGCGAAAGTCTGTTGAGTAAATTGGGAATATTTGCCCTCAATCGACTTCGGAAAAGCAATGATATTACTGAACGACGATTTTCGGCAAATTAACCGGTCATCCTGCGATCAACGTCTGTAAATGAACTCAACGTTTGCCTGAAATTTAATGTAGTTCAGGTGTTACTATAAGAAGCTACATTTGATGACGAAAATGTGAGTTGCGTTGCAGTTCGATCCATCAGCCTATTATGGAAATTGGAATTGTCCGAATTTTGTTTGATGCTGCAACTGGAATGATTTCGGTCCTACGGAATTTTTGTGAATTCACATCATATTTTAAGGAATAACAATTTAGAAAACTGCTCCCGAAAATGTCGGTTGCAACTATTGGACGTCAATAATTTAAATGTTATCAAAATCATATCGCATCGCAGTTAGCAGCCGAAACTGCATTCGTTAAAATCGGTTGATCACGTTACAAATTATGACTCAAAATTGAATTTTCTAGTTTGTTGGATGTGCCCAGTCTATCGGCGCACATTTTGCAATCATGACAATTCTGGTGTAATCTGAGCTAACTGAAAATCTGCAAAGTTGATGGCTAGAAAACAATGTCCTCTAAAGAAAGGTATACCAAAATCAAAGGCGAGGGAGTTCTTATTTTAAAAATTCTGGTAGCCTCAATCATGAATTGCATTGCTTTTCACACGGAAAATTTTACTGGGCGTATCAGGAAGCCATATTTGAATAAAATGAATTGATACTAATTCAATTCCAAAGAGATTTATTCTTCCAATATCGAGGCTCCAATTTTTTAAGGGGGCATTAATATAAATTATTGGCGGTACGAAGGTCACCGGGTCAGCTAGTAATTTTATGAAAACAAGTTAGAGCAGAATCTGAACTCATAATGCCGTAATTACAAACTAAGAATCAGGGCAAACTGAAAATCAACAGAAAACAATATGAAACCAATCTAGTTTAACTAGTCAGGGCTTTGAGAAGATCAACTGACGAGGCAAAAGGATAAATGATTGGCAAAGGCGTAGCAAGTTTCGTTGGTTAAGATTGTTTGACCACTAAAAAAAATTGTAAATATTTTAAAGTACAAATACAGTATCCGATTTCAAAATAATTAAAAAATCTATTAAACCGGTAAAAATATAGACGGGAAACACCGAAAACCAAGACAATTTTATTTTATAAGATTTTGATAATCGTGACACAACACAACAAACAAATAAATATACAAATTCTGGATTAAGATTATCTTAAGTTTTTATTTATTCATAATAAAAAATTAAGATTTTTGGTTTGGCAAAAAATGAGTACCTTTTAGGTTTTACTTTTTGTTTTTTTTTTAAATTTTATTTTTATTTTTGGAAACATAACAATACCTACTTGATTATGAAATGATAGATATTAATTACGTCAGAGAAGTTCTCCCAGTGATTAGCCTACGGCAACAGTTACCTTCTTTACAGAAAAATATTAAATTAATTAAACACAATTACAATTACAATTATACCGCTTGTTTCTTAAAATGCCCCTAAGGCAAGGTTGTTATGTTCTATATTTTTTTCATATGCAACTAGATGCTGTAAAATCTCAAGAATATCTTGCTTCAAACTGCTTATATAGTTCTTAATATTTTTTTTTTGTGCAATTGAAAGCACAGTCGCTATGCGCAGAGAGTTCTACTCCAAGGTCTTCGCCTTCTATATACAAATGTTGCAATTGCAACTGCACCACAAAGTTTGTACAAATGTGGTCTCGTTGTTGTGTGGTAAAACGAAAAAGATATCAAAATGGGCGTTGAATCTAGTGCGATTTGTATCTCCGGTTTATATTTATATGTATAGCATTAATAATTTTCCATGCAAAAGAATTGGATTTTAATCATTATGGTTTGTAGTTTTTATTATTTCTTAATACATGCTACACCTCTGTGTAATTTTTTTTATTTTTTATCGCACCTTCAGTTAGGAAATGAAATGTGATAACTGGGAATGGGCAGGTGTGTAACGCTTAGAAAGGTTAAATAGTTTTAAATATAAAGTTAGAATGTGTCCTTGAATAATTAAGAATTATTTTTAAACATATTTAACACGCAAAATTGTCATAGTGCAAAAATAGTCAAAAAGTCAAAAACTACATTTTTTAAATCACATGGAGCAAATGTATAAAAACGCTTTACCAAAGATAGTCTTCGAATCTCACACTCAGATTTAAGGTGACGAGGGAAAAAGAACCTGAACCAAAGCTCTTGGTCATCTCATATTGAGACCCTTGATGGATCGGGAGCACTTTAAGTTCGGATTTAAATAATTTCGATTAACCAGTTATGTGTAACTTTATTGTTTGGTTTTATTCAAATTTTTTAGTCAGGTACATATTTCTAAGTAGCTCCAGTAATAAACTGCATTTTCAAAATACGAACATATGATATTAAAAAAAAAGAAATAACAATTTCCTGACGTCAAAAACTAGAGCTTTAATTAAAACAAATTAATGAACACAAAAAAAAAACTATTTGTAGTACAAAAATATATTTATGTTCCTCAGCTAAATTGCCATCTTGTTATATAGAAAGACTCTGCCATCTTTCAGCAAGCATAAAATTAAACAAAAAAAAAAAAATAAGAAAAATAAAAAGAAGGAAAGACACAACCAGTATAAATAAAATATAATTAGAGTCGTCATCATGAGTACCCTGTCGTGAGCCTTTTGCCCCAATTGATCTCATTTGGCTTTCATAAAAGCATAAAATTTAGTATTTTACCATTTACCTGAAATGCACTTTTATCTACAAAATGATGTATATCGATGGACGTTAAATTGGACATTCCACTATACATTTGGACACGAAGCGCGCGTCGCTGGATCGCTTCGGTCAGATCTCAGAGTCAGACCCCAGCCTTACAACATTATATATACCCACAAACTGTAGAGCCTTTTTTATATTTTATGTCTATGAATGTGAAATTCGATCGTTTGGCAAAAACAGATTTTTATGTCACTTAAATTGGCCATTACAAACATTTTATTTTATATAATCAAATTTAATTAACATAAAAGTTGTTAGACTTAGAGTACTCTCGTTGATAGATGATGTTCACGCATTGCCTCAGAAGTAGCCGAACCATCTTAAAAAAAAATACTAAGAAGTGATATTTGCTGTGACTCTCAGGACTCAACAAAAATACTCCACCTGTTAAACATTTTAGAAACGAAAACAAAAAAAAACCCCATACACACTCAACTCACACCAAAATCCCATAACAAGTGTTTGGAAAAACGTAAGCAAATCGTGAAATTGAGCAGACAAATTAGGATGTCCAAGTGAAAGTGATGAGGAAACGCAATCATATTTGTTTGGACAAGTCAACCACAGATGAAAGGCAGTTGAGAGTGGTAGAAGTTATGTTGCAACTTAAATATGCAAATGATGCAATAATTTACACTGTTTATACATAGCATGTTTCTTGAGGTGTGTAATTTAGGCTTTAAAGATTATCCGGGATTTGAACAGATTATCCGGGTACATCAGCTGATGTTCCAAATGAAATTGCTCTTAGTTAAAAGGTGTTTTTTGAATTGACTTTTGATGAGCTGTGTATAAATATAAAACTTGAATTTGACTAAAACATGATGATGAACATACAAAGATAATTCAGTGAATGTTTGCTTAAACGGATCGTATAAGCTTTTGCTTTTAATTATTTGACTCATTTGGTTTTTCATGAAATAATACAAAACTTACAAACTTAATCAGAACCTTAACCACTAAGACATTTTGAAGCTTGAGCTTTAAAGTAGTACTCCAAAAATAAATCTTTAATTCGGATTTTTATGTGTGAATTATTTAAACTTCGAAAGCATTAATATTTTTTCTAAAAAACGTTGATTTTTGGGTATTTCCTGCTTAAATTAAAAAAAAGTAAAAGTTTAATAAAAGTTGAATTTTTATAAACAAAAACAGTAAATAATAAGGCTAAGAAAATTCAATTGGCCAACAAAAATTTACATTGATTTCAAAGAAAGGTCTCTTGCAGGTCCTACAAAAATAGTGGCCCGATTTTATTCTATCTATCAGTAGGTCTTGAAACAATTAAAAATAATACAATATTCATTAAAAGCCGTCCACAGATGGTCTTCTGGAGAAAGAAAAAGCCCCTGTTCACCTGTTATGGGGTCGTATGCTAAAAGATGAGAACGATCCTTGAGTCCGAGCTAACGAGCTTGATCTCACATGTGAGAACGATCGAGCAGAGCCAAACTCG
Organism: Dasysyrphus albostriatus; assembly: GCA_946251815.1. Taxonomy (NCBI): domain Eukaryota; kingdom Metazoa; phylum Arthropoda; class Insecta; order Diptera; family Syrphidae; genus Dasysyrphus; species Dasysyrphus albostriatus. Next base: position 14,301,881 of record OX276337.1, read on the forward strand.
GAATCGGTTTTGTATGCAAAAAACTGAGTTTGCTCTCAACAGATCTGACTCAACGAATGTGAGATCGATCTCAATGCTTTTCATCTCAAATAGTTGTGACTGTAACTTTTCTATGCATTGAATAGAAGAAGAAGAAACAAAATATCTTCTGAAAGCGAAAATAAAAGTGAAGGGTTTAAATTATGCAGGATCATCTTAATACATTTTTGCAGAAGAGTTCTCAGACACAGTACACAAATAGAAGGTATTATATTGCGAAGGTTTTTGAGATATGCGCAGAACTGAACAAAAATGAAAAAATGAAAACGCTAGTGATATTACCTTCAATTTGTGTATCGTGGTTCTCAGATACCAGTGAAGCTAAGAGTGGAGATGCTGCATGTACATTAGGGTGGTCCTTAAATTGGACGTAGTCTTGGATAGCCCTCATTCGATTTAAAATATTGAAAAACAATTTCCCTAATTTTTTCAGATTTTATTTCACCCCCCTGGTCTCCCTTTTTTCACTTTAAGGTACTCATTATGGGTAAAGGATTATTCTTATAAAACATGAAAATAAATCTGAATGTATTGATTAGACTAAGGCGAAAAAGAAATTGTATTTGAAGGGGGGTCTATTTCCCCCCGTTCAGGCGGGAGGGGTAATTTTAAATTTTAAATTATGTAAACAAAACACTTACAATGCCACGCCTTAGCTTTTTTAAAACCAAGATTCCATTCTAAAATATGCTTCCTAAACAAAGATTTTATTTTAAATAGTTTTTGAAAAAATAATTTTTATCTTAAGAAGTTATAATTTTTTGTTTTTTAATTTTTAAGTTTGAAAATTATTTTTTCAAAAATTATTTGAAATAAAAACTTTATTTAGGAAGCATATTATAAAATACAATCGTTGCTTTGAAAAATGCTAAAGCGTCGCACTGTAAATGTTCCAGTTTTTTTTTTTAAATAATTTTTTTCTGTGTTGATCCAAATTTTAGGAAAATTACCCTAAACGGGGGAAAAAAGACGCCCCCCTCCAGTAATATTTTTTTCTCGTCTAAATCTAATCTATACCCTTAGATTGTTTTTTCGCGCATTTTGTTTGATAGAGTTAAATTTACTCTCAAGATGCAAAATTTTACTCTTAAGATTTAAAACTTAATCTCGTGTAGAAAAATACTTGCAATTCAATTCAGTGTAAGGGTTAGGGGGAATGGATTCGATTTATGTACTAGCTATTAACGGTTGTCAGGCTACCCTAGTCAACAAGGTTTTTGTTATAGAAACCAAATAATTTTTTTCTGTAGGTTTTTGGTGTGCTGAACTCGAATCTGAAGTCAGAAAAATTTCATCGGGTTACGTTTTTGAGATATTCTCGTTATAAAATCAAAAAACACGTTTTTTTGTTGTTTTCAAAGTTGTATTGAAACGCGAGGTAAATTGTTTTAAGAAAATTGGTAATGGTTTCTAAAAGAACTCATTTTCTTCTATTAAAATATGTTTAAATCTTTTCGATATTTTTTTTTTGTCTTTGATTAATCCTCAGTTAATTGAAAGCCGTTCATTTATGATATAAATACAATTTAAGGGAGATTGGACAAACATTTGTGTGAGCTGGTCGATTCCTCAACACGAATGTGTCATAAATCGGTGAAAAGGTAATTTTAAGTACATCATTTCATTATATAGCCGTTAAGCTTTAAGCCATGGGGTTTACGAGATATTCGGCTTCAAAGCACTTAAAAAAACAATAATGCAACTCCATATTTGGACTTTGTCTTCCTACTCAATATCAGCCCAATATCTCGTCAACCCCATGGCTTAGAGCTTAACGGCTATATAATGAAATGATGGTCTTAAAATTATATTTTCAACGATGTATGACACATTCGTGTTGAGGAATGAACCAGCTCACACAAATATTCGCCCATTCTCCCTTAAATTGTATTTATATCATAAATGAAAGGCTTTCAACTAACTGAGGATTATTCAGAGACGAAAAGAGATATCGAAAAGATTCAAACATATTTTAAAAGAAGAAAGTTAGTTCTTTTAGAAACCATTTCAAATTTTCTTGAAAAAATTTACCTCGCGTTTCAATACAACTTTGAAAACAGCAAAAACACGTGTTAACGGGAATACCTCAAAACCGTAGCCTGATGAAATTTTTCTGACTTTAGATTCAAGTTCAGCACAACAAAAACCTACAGAAAAGTATTATTTGGTTTCTGTAATAAAAAAAAATATTGTTTTTGTGTATTTAGTGTTATTTTTAACGGGGCGTGTTTTTGACAGGAATGGATGGGACTTACAATTTTTTGCCGATTTCGAATGGCTAGATGAGAAGCACTTATTCATGATAAGTATACTCTTGGAGGATTTGTCAATTCCTTGCTAGAGGCAGTACCTACGGAAAAACATTTTTTGTTTTTAAGTGGCAGCGGCTTGGAATCGAACCGAGAGCCAGACCTTCGGCATGACAGTTCAACGCACTATAGTGGTTATAACCATCATGCCACGAGGTACTAAATGCTCCTTTTGGTACTTAATATTTATTACATGTAGGTACCAAGTTTAAAGATTTTCCATCCACTTTCACACTTTTACTGAAATTTTGAGTAAAAGAATGAGAAATCCTCATGTATTTTGTATGGAAAATTTGATATACTTGCAGACACGTATTGACGTTAACCGATTTCAATAAAATTTTGCGGAGAATTTTTTAATGACCTTGATCACTTTTTGAGGGGGCATAAGAAATTCAAAAATTCAGATTTGGATTTTGCTCCCTGGTAAACATAAAACAGGGGAAAAATCAAAACTGCCCCCCCCCCCCCTACAATTTTCTCGGTATGTTCCTTTTTGAGCACAAATTGACTGAATTGAGCGAATTCTCGAAGATGAATGGTGGTATTTGAAAGGGCAGAAAGAATTTTGAAGTAAGATGTTCATACTTAAGAATAAAAAAAATTACCTCAAGAAAAAACATAACCCCAAATTGACAGAGAAAACTCTTTTTTTTACCACTTGAGTTCAAATGGGTTGTTGCAAAAAAATAACGTTAAACTGTGATTTATTGGAAGCTGAGTATACTTTCAATATAATTTTTGAATAGTTGGTAAATTTCGAGTGAAAAACTCCCAAAAGATGCATTTTTGCATAATATTTTTTTTTTGCGTCATTAAATTTTAGTTGCCAACCTAAGTTTCAGATTCAGCACCCTTGAAAACACAAACAAAAGTCAAAATCAAAACTCGTTAAAAGACTTTTTGAGTTCAAACTGACTGCACTAAAACTATTTCTTCAAATTTTTCCTTAAGATATATATGTAATTATTAAAATATTTGAATTTCCAAATAACGCTATAGACATTTATATTAAATGTCAATTTTAATTTAAAGATAATTATATTTGTACAGTCAATATTTGTTTAATTTTTTAAACATCTTTGCATATCAATCTATGAATAGCAAGCGAAACAAGCTATCTACCTTGACATTAAATGAGATCTGAAATAAAAAAAAAATCAAAGTTGTAAGAAAAGTTGCCTGCCATGTTTGTCATGTAGCCAATATACAAAATTATACACAAACTTTTTACAATGTTGTTTATCAGTTGAAGATTTGTATCGTATCAATAAACTAATAGCAATGAATTTGGATGATGGAAATTATTTAAAAAAAAGAGAAAACTATGTTTAAATTGATTTTTTGTTTATGACAGCAACAGCAAAAAATATTTGTATGTAAATTGAAAGTTGAACACTAATGTTTGTAGTCTAGATATATCAATTTTACCTTCTGCTAGTAATTAATGTTTTAAAAATACTATTTTCAGTTTTAATGATTGAAGCAAAAGATAAAGTATAAGTGTTTAATGATTGATATACAGTCTGGAAAGAATTTCAATTTGAGTAGCTATGTGTTAAATTAAAACTTTCTAAATTTTAACACCAAAAAAGAGAATACAAGAATTTGTATTTTTTTTAGTTTGATTTTATGTTAAATAACTATTTTTTCGAACTTATTTGAAAAATCAAAACAGAGGCAAGCTCCAGGAATCCAGATACCGCATGTTACTTTATTGTAAAAAAAAATCACCTATTTAAGATCAAAAAATTTTGAAAATATTAAGTCAACATGATTTATTTGTTGATTTAACATGATGTTTAAGTCATTTTTCTTAAATGATGAACCGTATTGAAAAAAGCAATCTGTTAATTGGTTAATTTCTTGTAACTTTTACCTAATATTTTTTCCAAACTGTTACCACATATAGATGACTTGAAATGTTCAGATTAAATTAATCTAAGAATTTAAATTTATAACTTAATATTTTTTTATTTATATTCAATTTAGTTTCTTAATAATTTAAATACTTTTTCACCTAAATTACTGAATTCACAACCATTTTCCATTGAGCTGACATAAGTTATTAAATTATTGTAATGTGGGCGTAAATTTGAATAAACTATAACAGTTATTCACTGAGCTACCTTGTTTTAATTTAAGTATCAACACACCTACATATTTACATTAGTTTAACAAAAAAAAAAAATAAAACGAAATCTATTATAAACATTATAATAAGATGTAACAGAAACACTATTAACACATAATATTATTATTGTAATAAATTCAAAATCAAACTTAAATTGATTTTTAATACAAGTTTAAATAGTGTCATGAATAAATAAACAAGTAACACCAATAAATTTTGATTTCAAATATTTAAATATATATTTATTAATAAATAAATAGAAGTATTAAAAGGTGCAGCTATATATGGGCGTTTTCAAAAATCATCAATGGGCACTCTTAAAGTTCAAACATGAACCGTAACAAAAAGATATATCATTTAATAAAAATGTCACAGTTTTATATTGTGCTATTTTTAACCACAATTTATAATTGTTGTTGTTGTCATATATTTTCTCTTGGGGGATGTCTTTATATTTTGCCATTGTCATTATTCATGTATAATGTTGTATTAACTTTTAGTGTTGCTTTTAACTTAGACCACAATCCACAATGGAAAGTAGTTAAGAGAAAAATAAAAGCTAGCTTTATATGCTTTGTGTGTCGAAGAGATGATTGATGGTTAGAAGTGGTCCATTATTTTTGCCTTTCTTTTGCCATTATAATATGGTCTTAATGAAATAGAAAAGACATAGTAACGACAAAAGGAAGGAGATTATGATAAATTTACAATGTCTTTTAGCAAAATCGATAATATTTTGAATAATATTTCAATAATAACAACAAGTTTACAGGAAGTCATCATATAGAAATGTATAGTTTTTGATTTATTGGTGATATTGATATTTGAGATTTTACAATTTAGAGTTTTTATGTACATATTTCTAGTAGAAAAACTAGTCAAGAAGGAAAGTTTAAAGTATAGGGCTTTCAATAAAATCATTGCTAAAATATTAAATTAAGCTACCATGTTGGTATCCATTACAGAGAATTATTAACAACGCATCGGGATGAGTTAAGTATCTATCTTTTAACCACACACATATATTATGTAATGCATACATAAAATTCTTTATTGGGCACATATTTATGTAATGAATTCATAAGTTTTGTATCGATTTTATATGTTTATGAAATAAGTCGATAGTATTAGTAACATAAAACAGCAAATATAAGTGTATGTACGCAGTACAGATTTCAACGTGTACTCATTACATAAATTACTTGTTCTTATAGACTGGTCAGGAAACCGAATCCCATGCGCCTTTTTGGGGGATGGGGACTTATTTTTTTCGGATTTGAATTAATTCTTTACACACTTGGGATAAATTTAAGCTTGGAAGTCATTTTTGTTAATTGTAATCCTGTTGCTTGATGGACACTATTTTCAAAAATGGCACCCAATCAGTAGTATAGTCACAAAACCGAAATCTTTGCGCCTTTTGTGGAGGAGAGCCTTGTTTTAAATTTATTTTTGACATACTAAGGATGTATTTTAGTATGGGAGTCACTGTTATAATCCAGCACCATTTTCAAAAATGGCTTCCAATTTATGGAAAATGCTCAATTAACTCGTATTCTACGTGAAAAATCTCCAACATCAAAATAAAGATTGATGTCTTAAAAGATAGGTGTTGAGTAAACGCACCTTTGGGTAAAATTAACATTTTTCGAGAACATACTTTTTATGTCAGAGGAGGTGGAACCTCCACTTTTTTGAACATGAACAAATTGTGGAAACGCCTCCAGAAGACAACGACGTGTTGGGAAATAACAATTGGTATCTTAAAAATAAGTTTGAGACGAAGCACACAATTTCAGTGTTCTTCCTCTTCGGGAACATACTTTTATTTTATGTCAAAAGGTTGGACAGACCTTTTGGTAATTTTTAATGGAAAAGTTGCGAAATTTTGTATTAAAAATAATAATTGACATCTTAAAAGATAAGTGTTGAGTTAACGCACCTTTAGTTAAAATGTCAGTATTGCCACTTCGGAAACATTCCTTTTTTGATTCAAAGCGTAAAATTTTTTTGGTAATTTTTAATGTCTGAACATGAAAAAGCTTTCTAATTATTTTACTTTATGACATTAAAAAAGGTATGTTCCCGAAAAGTGTCAACACTAAAATACTACACACGGGTGCATTTATTCAACACCTGTCTTTTAAGATAGCAATCGTTAATCGGTATTTACATGACCCGATTTTTCCAGTACGATTTTTCCCAAAATCAGATGAAATATTTACATGACACGATCTTTCCCGTCCGATTTGTATCTCTGTACTCTTCATACTTTATTCCTGTCCTTTTCAATTAGCATTCATAGGTAGACGACACATGAACACCAGCAGCGTTGCCGCAATTGCAGTAGATCTATTGCATTAAAAAATACTTTTTAGTTTTACGAAAAAAAATATAATTCTTTTTGAAAACAAAGCAAATAGTCGTGAACTCTGACATACATGTCTTTCATGAGTTATTTACTTGGTCGCCGGATGATGTGAACTGTCATAGAAAAAAAAACAGTAGATTTTTAAAAATTTTAAATACGACCGAATTTTTCATTCTCTCCTTTGTGGAGTGCGTTTGGTAGAGTTCTCAGAAAATAACTTTTTGGCCGAGTGGAAAATATATAATGCTAAATTTTACAATTTGAACAAATTTGAAGCCATGTTTTTTTTTTAATTTGTCAAAAAGTTAAAACAAAAAGTGAGTTCATATTTGCGTTTGCAATTGCTTAAACAAATTTATTCGCATTCCTAGATCGTAGGCAATGTTTATTATTATTTCGTTTTTTTTTTAAATACAAATACAAAACTTGAAAATGCTTATTTACTGCAAAAAATTTAATCTACCTGCAGCATTTTTTAAAATCTACTTAGAGAAATTTTCGGATTAGTGGCAACGCTGGTTAACACCAAACACCCAGAAGAAAGTGGAAAAAGTGTGAAAGAGAACGAAACCATCTGGAAAAATCGTGTGAGTTTGCCAGGACAGACGATTCGATCCTCACCCCTGACTTTATACTCCCTTCACCTATGAACAAAATGTCGCCTATGGAAAAATTGGGACATGTTAATGCCGACTTAGTTTGATTAAGGAAATTTTTCATGTATTGACCTTTTTTTTAATTTTCCCATTTTCCACAGATTTGGCACCATTTTTGAAAATGGCGTCCAAGCGACAGAATTACAACAATCCCAAATGAAATTACATCCTTAGTAAGTATGTCAAAATGAAATTACAAATATAAGAATTAGGTCCCCCTCCACAAAAAGCGCAGGGGTATCGGTTTCTAGACTGCACTGCAGATTGGGCGCCATTTTTCAAAATGTTAATGTATTTTTTTCAGTTGGTGGTACTTTACAAACAACAAGTATGATGGATAAGGAACCTCTTACATAATGCTCTTCCCAAGAGAACGAAGAATGAATGTCTAATTCATTGAAAGGCATGGATAGTTTTTTTTTAAAAATTTTGTTATCAAAGGTATTTAAAAAATTTTGTTAGAAAAAAACTCAAGTGTCTTTAAGGTCCTTACCTCAAATTTGATTAGAATTGAATTTTCTGAATGTTTTCCTGGAAGTTACCTTAAGCTTTGGACTAACAAACTTTCAAATTCTTATACATAACTTTTTAATGTATTTATATTAAATTAAATAAACCTCCTTGTTTTATAAGTATTCTGAACGATTCTGTACATATGTATCCCAAACTAAACGCCATCAGATAACGTTATCATCCGATCGTCATTTATGTTTCAATTGCATTTCTCCACATTCACTTGATGTGAAAAGTGAAAAAAAATAACACAAAAATACAAGAGAAGAAAAAAACACTGATCATGCACGATTACAGAGAGTTAAAACAAAATACCTACCAAAACAAAAACAAAAATAAAAATAAAATAAAATTAAGAGAAAAAAACAACAGTTGCAAAAACTCCCCAAGTTTTCGACTGCAATTAGGAGCTATTACGTCGCGTTTCAGTCTGACCTCTGATGATCGGATGGATACAATATAATATACTCAAATAAAATTGGTCTTCATTACCGCATGCGCAGCAGTAGCGGTGGCGGCAGCGGGTTGCAGCGCGACACACCGGTTAAGCCTAAGTAGGTGCTGTTGCACCTTTACAAAGAAAGTGAACTTGCCGAATGCACTGCGAACATGTGAATAAAAAATTATTATGTTTTTTTTTTTGGAAAGGTTTACCTAACAAGATGAGGAATGTCTGCACTCGCCCCAAAATTGGTCACTTTAAGTTTGGAGTTTACCGTACCGCAGCAGTAATAAATTCGCAATATTAAACGTCTTTTAATTCCCCCGCGCTAAAATGGCTGCCTTCGTGTTTCCAATTTATATTGTTTCCGGATTGTTCCCTGCCTGACTTGTTTATAGTTCGTTGTTGGTTTGTACATTTTCGTTGCCATTCCCAAAGTGAGGGCATATTTTTGGGCCTGGCCGAATGCGAATGGGTCAAATGCAATCAACCATTATTTGATGTCGGGTTATTTACATAATTCAGTATCCAATCCACTCACAAATACAGACATACTTTTATTTTCTTATCAATATCAAAATCGAGATCATATTTAAGGAGAATTTCACGAGTTTGGTACGTTCAACCGCACCATACCAAATCTCGTTTTGCAAATCTTTTGTATCAATATATTTTTTAGAGCTTGTTAAGAGCTTATTTATGATGTACGATAGCAACTTTTAACAGCAATTTTCTCTCGCAATAATTCAGTAAAATATTTGTATTGATCTGATATCTAACCTGATATCTTTGACAGATGAAGCAATTTCTGCCCAAAGAAATTTCTTACACAGAGTTTGCAAGGAAGACGAAATGTTTAACTCTCTCGTGAGCTTCTTCATCTCATTCTGCTCGAAAATTATCCAATTTTTGAAATTTCAAATAGAAATTTGGAAAAATGTTGTGGTAAATAGAAATAATTGCCAGTTTTGGTCAATGTCTGGAACAGATCTAATAAATCAACTCATTAATGACATTACATTAAAATGGCGGTCTGATGCTCTGCTGTCAAAAAATAATAAGGGTATTCATGCAACTGCGTAAAGCCGTCGTAATCTTTGTTGAGTTGTAAACAGATTTACGCAGTTTACAACAATTTCTTATGATAATTTTTATAATTAGTTTACCATGACCTTACGATGTTGTATTAATACCCTTATTATTCACTCTTTCTTGTATTTGTCATAATTTATGCAAATATTTAAGTGAATGTCAAACTATGTCAAACTCAAACGACAGTTTATTTCTTCAATTTTGTCTGACGAATTCTTTGACAGATTTAAGACCATTTATACAATGACAGGTAGCTAGTGGATATTGCAGATTTTGTCAGAAGCGAGACTATTAATAGAATTTTCCCCCTGACAAGATTTCAAATTAGATACAATATTACAAATGAAATTCATCCATCGGTTGGTATCGGTTAAAAGCTTTGACCGGTTGATGTTCGATTCGTATCGTAATGAGTGTTGTACTGTCACAGTGCTATGGTTATTAACGAATTTTCTACTCAATCTTGTTAAAACGAAAACAAAAATCATCAGATGACACAAGTAACATGAAGAAGAGAAAAAAGAAAAAGAAAACAAAACTCAAAAAAACTGACCATAAAATGGAAGCAAAGTGTCTGCGAAAATTTCCTGTATTACCTGTCGACCATAATATACCTACATTCGACTGATCTAAAGGCAGTGGCGGCGTCGTCGTCGGCAACGGTGGCGTCGACGTTTTCGCGTCATGTCTCTTCACAAGCCCGCACATCGCACAACCTGGCGGTATCTTTTGAAACCAAAATAAAGTCAGTATGATGGTTTATTGATGGTGGACGACTGAGCCGTAAGCCGTAAAACTCCCAACACAAGATTTTTGGAGGTAAAGCAAGCACTTCATTTGTCGTTGTTTTGTGTGTGTTTGTAAGAAAAAAACATTTATCTCTTTTCCGACACATAACGTTGGCTGTAGGGTTGGACAGCAACGGGTGATTCTGCTTTTTGATTTTTTTTTGTTGCAACTGAACAAGTAGTTAATATATTGTTGGTAAGTATAAACATTAAAAGATGCAGCATCATCTCTCATATAGGTACATACGTGTAACCTGTTTCTATTTTTGGGGAACGTTTTTGTTTTCCTTATTCGAAGGTCAATTGCTATTGAGTTGAGCTTGAGAAGTATCATCAGAAGCAGCAACCAGCAACCAGCAACAGCAGCAGCAGTAGTTTGTGCTGAATAAAGAGAGGATGTATGCTTGTACTAGATGCCGCAGCCGCAGCACAACTTGTTTATGGTTGCACTTTCGGAATAATTGATGTCTGATTGTATAGTTAGTGAGCGATGGTGTAACCTTAGGTTTTTGGGTCGAAAAAGAAACGAACACAAAAAAAAAACGAAAAAAAAATGTTAAAAATTCAGGTTGACTTTATTTCGGACACCAGGACAGTCAATAAATCCATGACCTTTACAATGAATGATATATTAAAATGAGTACATCAATTACGTTCATTTAGATTTTGACATTGGGAAGAGGACCGCCTACCTTGAAGAACTTTTTTTTTATGAGATGTGAAAGGAAACGAACAGTGGTTTTTCATGGAAGATTTTTTTTTTTTTTGAGGAAGTTAAGTGTAGGTAATTTTTAATATTTATTAACTAACAAGTGAAAAGTGGTGAACGTTTTTATTTGATGGATGATTTCTTAAGTAAAATAGGTACACAACATGCATCAATGATTTTATGTCTTTATGTATTTTCCTGATATGTTGTGAGACTGCGACTGTCAGCCTCTCCTCTGCTGACGGTGGTCAAGTCCCAAAGGGTACGGAAGCAAAAACACTCTTTACACAAAATCGTGGGAATATAGCCATGACGCTTGGCTCTAAACCCACTCCTAGACCTCTCACGAGTTCGAAGGGGGCTGTTCTGACAAGAAAAATATCTGCGACGCGCGATATTACCACTGGTGAGAGCAGACCCCGTCCGAACACGATGGAGGGTTCCCTCCCTGATGGCAGAACTGTGACAAACAGCTCATCTTCCACCAGCGAGGGAAACAAAAACGCATCACGCAGCGAGAGGCGGGCCGCAGAGAGAATAGAAAAAGTCATTGGAAGTGTGCCAATGACCGATCTAGACTCAAAGCAATCCGCTAAACTCGCTTGGGCTAGGAACATTCTTGCTAAACCTACGACCAGCAAAGACTTCTCGTCGAAGCGACAACGGTCTGTAGAGGGAGGCACTCCGAACCCCAAAAAACCAAAGGTGCATAACACCTCCTATGCTAAAAAAGACTTGTCCTTTAGTGACGTGCTAAAGGACAAGACTATTGTAGCTGTTATCGACAGAAGCAATGTGGATGGTATGATATCTTCTGATCAATGGACGACGGTCTCAAATAAACTCCAGGAATCGTACTGGACTCTTATAATGGAGAATCCAGGAGAGCCTGTTGTCTTTGAAGATGCAGGGTGGTACCAGGGTAGGGCCAAACTCGTCGCCTTTGATGACCAGAGATCATATGATCTATATAAGCTTGCTGTTAGTAGGTTAGAGGGGCTATGGCCTGGTGCTAAGCTCGAAGTCGTGGCTAAGGAAGACATTCCTTGCAGACCTAGAGCTCGCATCAGAATCCCAGCAAATCTATCCTGCAAGGATACAATCCTAAAGATGATCAGGTACGGTAATCCAACTCTCCCTACTCACGACTGGAAGGTTGCGAAGCTAGAAGATCCAGTTGGTCCTTATAGATCTGCCATCATGGTACTCAATAAGGAATCTCTGGCTCCCCTAGTGTCAACTCAAGGTGTTATTAGGTTTGGTTGGACTACCGCTATCCTGAAAGTCTACAAAAAAGATGAGGAAACACCTTCACCTCTACTGTCACAGGTCATATCCTCTGTGGAGGAAAATACTCGTTGCATCGACCAACCAGCAATGGAAGTAGATGCACCGAGTACGTCCAACACGAGAATATGCCCTACTAACCCGCCTCCTGAGGCTACCAATATTGACAGCTTCTCTGACATGGAGGCTAACCGCATGTCCGAATTTCTGCTCAGTGAGGATGATCTCCTACGGTCACCTTCTGAGTCAGAATCTGAAGAGGAGCTAAACGAAACCGTGGTGGGGGCGGATCTGAAGGAAAGTAGCGATGATGCTGCAACTACTTCAGATTAACCTCCAGCACTCAAAACAGGCTTCAGCCTCCCTTCTTCTCCGCATAAAGAAAAATGGGGAAGATGTCGTCCTGATCCAAGAACCCTGGATTTACAAATCCACAATTCAAGGACTCAGGACTTCTGACTACTACTTGCTGCATGCAACGGACAAAGGTGATCCCAGATCCTGCATATTGGTAAGAAGTACCACTAATGTATATTTACTCCCTGATTACAGCGATAAAGACGTAACCGCAGTCAGACTCCAGACCGAGAAAGGTACCTACTGGCTTGCGTCTGCGTACCTCAGTCACGACCACCTGGGCCCTCTCCCTGGCGACACGCTAAAGAGGTTAATCGCTGACGCCGAACGGCAAAAAATCTGCCTCATCATTGGATGTGATGCTAACGCCCACCATACAGTATGGGGAAGCTCTGACATAAACGATCGAGGTGAGTCACTTTTTGATTTTATTCTCAGTACTAACCTCATTGTAAGCAATATTGGTAATGAACCAACATTCATAACCAGAAACCGACAAGAAGTATTAGACATTACTCTTGTCTCCGACTCGATTCATCAAAAGATCACGAATTGGATAGTATCAGAAGAGCACTCTTTCTCTGATCACAGGTATATACAATTCAATCTAAATGATGAAACTACGAAACAGATAGCTTTCCGGAATCATCGGAAAACTAACTGGGTAAAATATAGAGATACTCTTAGCAGATTAATTAAACCTAACCTATTACGTATCCCCCTAGACAGAATCGATCTTGACAATAAAGTCAATGATCTCACCTCAGCTCTCAATAAATCAATGGACATATCCTGTCCTCTTATCCAAATAAGAGGAAAGAAAAAACCTCATTGGTGGAACTTAGAGCTAGAATCGCTCAGGAAGGAATGTAGAAAACTTTTCAACCGAGCTAAATATTCCAAAGAACTCTCTGACTGGGATTTATATAAAGAATCTCTTAAGAAGTATAAAAAACAATTGAGGAAAAATAAAAGAACTTCCTGGAGAAACTTCTGTAACAAAATAGAAGATTCTTCAAAAGCTTCAAGATTGAGAAAAATCCTCTCGTCAAATCCCATTATGCCAAGCGCCCTGAAAACTATCAACGGCTCTTGGACTAAATCTTGTGGGGAATCACTTGACTTGCTACTAGATACTCACTTCCCAGGTAGCTCCCAAAATATATGCAGTGATGACTCAATAGAGTCTAACAAAATAACAACAAATAAACTAGGTCTGATTACTAGGGAAAAACTCAAATGGGCAATCGACAGCTTCGATCCATATAAATCAGCTGGACCTGACGGTATAATACCAGCTGAACTGCAAATGGCTTCAGACATCATCATCCCTATCCTTGAGATAATTCTGGAAGGGTGTATGAACCTTGCACACATACCATCCTTATGGAGAGAAGTTAAAGTGGTGTTCATACCCAAAGCGGGTAAAAGCTCCCATGTAAATCCGAAGGATCTCAGACCTATCAGCCTATCATCATTCCTTCTCAAAACTCTAGAACGACTGATTGATATCCATCTGCGTAGTTCCATAGAACCCAATCTTTTCTCTATGGCACAACACGCTTACCGCAAAGGGAAATCGGTAGAAACGGCCTTGCATAACTTGGTACGCACTATTGAATATTCCCTTCATCATAGAGAGTACACTCTGGTTGCATTCTTAGATATCGAAGGTGCTTTCAACAACGTCAGCAATATGGCAATAACAACCGCGCTTAAGAGCTTGAATGTAGATAGCTCACTTAGGGAGTTAATTAGCCTAATGCTAAGAAGCAGAATAATTAACTCAACATTAGGTGAATGTTCTGTTAGAAGATCTGTTAGCAGAGGAACACCGCAAGGTGGAGTCCTATCGCCAATCTTATGGAACATCGTAATTAATGACCTACTAGTCAATCTAGAAGCGGATGGCTTCAAAGTTATTGCATATGCTGATGACGTTGCCATTGCAATATCGGGAAAGCATCTTCAAATCATAACAGAATTAATGCAAACCGCTCTCAACAAACTACTTGAATGGACAGACAAATGTGGACTAGGTGTAAACCCCCACAAAACTGAACTTGTCCTCTTTACAAGGAAATATAAAATTCCGAACATAGACCCTCCATCAATAAATGGTATTCCACTTAACTTCTCAGATCAAGCTAAATATCTGGGTCTGATCTTAGACAAAAAGTTGAGCTGGAAACCAAACATACAAGAAAGAATTAGAAAAGCCACAGTGGCACTTTTCTCCTGTAAAAAAGCTATTGGAAACAAATGGGGCTTGTCGCCACATATCACCCACTGGCTATACACAGCGGTCATCAGACCGATACTCACTTATGGGGTGGCAGTATGGTGGACTGCTTTAGATAAAATAACTTATCGTGATAAGCTAAGCAAAGTACAGAGATCGGCTTGCTTGTGTATCAGCGGAGCTCTCCGTTCGACACCTTCCGCTGCGTTAGACATACTGCTTAACATCACACCCCTCGATATATACACTAAACAAGTGGCGGCGAACACAGCTATTCGTCTCAGAGCCATTTCTCAATGGTCCAATAACTCTATTGGACACACTATCATTCTGAACAAATTCGAATCAATCCCTAAACACTCCGACTACACTATCCCTCAGCCGGTTTTTGGCAAAAATTTTCAAATTACAATTCCAACAAGGTCCACTTGGGAAGATAATGAATTCTTGAGAGATGAAGCAATTCACTTCTACACGGACGGCTCAAAAACCGAAGAGGGGGTAGGTGGTGGCGTGTACTCAGAACGACTAAACATTAGTCTCTCCTTCCGTCTCCCCGATCATTGTAGCGTGTTCCAAGCGGAAATCCTGGCGATAAAAGAAGTTTTATCTTGGCTCAAAGAAAACGTAATATCTACTTTGAATATCCGTATCTTCTCAGATAGCCAAGCTGCCCTTAAATCATTAGGATCTGTTTCTACAAACTCCGTAACTGCCCGAAACTGTCGATCGTCTCTAATGGAGATGGCAGAACAGTTCAACATTCACCTTTTCTGGGTGCCGGGCCACAGAGATATTCCAGGAAACTGTAAAGCCGATGAACTCGCCAGGATAGGAACTAGTACACCAATATCACCTTGCAAGATGAATATTGGAATACCGATCGCTACATGTAAATTTATGCTTAAGCAAGATTCTATGATGATGACAAACAGCAGATGGACAGGTATCACTACTTGTCTGGCGACAAAACAGATCTGGCCAACACTGGATCCGAAGCGATCGAGATGTTTGTTATCTCTGAGCAGATTGCATATTAGCTCTACAATTGGTGTCATTACTGGACACTGCCTCATAGGTAAACACGCCAATAGACTTGGTGTCTTTTCAAATGATTTCTGCAGAAGCTGCATCGACGAGGAGGAGGAAGAAACTGTCCTACACCTTCTTTGCTCATGCCCTGCTCTTTCTCAAAGACGCAAAACACACTTAGGAAATTTTTTCTTCAGTGATCCCAGTGACTTAAATAAAATCGACATTCAGAGTCTCCATCGCTTTATTAAAAGCTCCAACTGGTTTAATTAACGAGGATTACCTCGCATTCTTTATGTGGTATCACAATGGGCCTATTCTGGCCTAAGTGTGTCAGCAGTTTTCCTGACAGCCACCTTAACCTAACCTAACCTAACCTTCCTGATATGTTTTCTCTTCTAAGTAAGAGCTCCGACTGGACAGGCACATCTTTGACTTATGTGAATCTCTTCTGAATTCAGAAAAGAGCATTGAATAATAAACAATTACTCAGTCCACAGGCCATCTTCTGAGACATTATTGGCAATTATTATATGCAACTTTAGAAATGTTTTATGTAAACATACATATATCAAAATGACCGTTGACACACACAGTATACATATTTTGTGTACTGTGGTTGCCACCAATTCCTAAAGATTAAGGTGGAATTGAAATTTCAAAAATTAGTAAAAATACAATTGACAACAGTTTGATTGTGTCAAAAGCACTACGATATTTGACATCAGGGGCCTATTTCAGCGCTACATCAACTGCATCGCACATGTAAATCCTGCAACTACATCAGTTTTATTTGTCTGATTCAAACATACAACTGGAGTTAGGATATAAGATATAATAGTTGCAGAATGAAGTTGCAGAATGTAGTTGATGTAATTGATGTAGTAACGCAGAACCTTTACACGCTGTAGGCATTGTATGCACCCAGGATTATGTTAACACGGTTGAACAAGAGCAAAGCAATCAATAACCTACAAAAAAAATGTACCAACAACAACGCACCGGTAAAAAGTAAAGTAACCAACAACTACAACAGCCATCAATTGTCAGTCTAATCCTGTTACCGCGAAGAGTGAAATTTCTTCAAAACTTCGGGAAAATGAATTTATAAATAATTCTTATTAACTAGCATTGGTAATTTCCGAGAAAATTTATAAGTTTAAAATAATAAATGCCTATGAAAAGAAAAGTATAAAATTTCGTATTTTAAATACATAAACTAACATAAGACTATCATTAGTTATAATTTCCTTTTTATTTCATTTCATTTAATTTTTTTTCATTTCATTTCATTTCATTTCATTTCATTTTATTTCATTTTGAAAGATGATCTGCTTTAAAACACATTCATTTAACCTTAACGCCTTCAAGTAATTGGTTAAAGTGACACAATTATACCCAAATTATGGTTCAGTTTACGCGACGCATTGCGAAGCAATCAATTTATTGAAGGAAACTTTTGGTCAGTGCATTATTTCGCATCGTGGGGTTATTTTTTTGTGGGGTTATTTGAAGTCGCTTGTCTACGCAGGTATAGACTATTGATTATGTCCTAAAAAACACCCCAATAAGGATTAAGGAACTAAGACGTTCATGGGTTTTTATTGTAAATAGCAATAATTGGGTTATTGAACACGAGATAACCGTGGAGTGCTATTAAATAAGAGGGTGCATTTTTGAGGGGGGAGGGGGTGCAAAAGCAACCCTCTCAGTTTTTTGCATATAACTCGGAAACGAAGCAAAATTTCGAAATAATGTCGAAATAATGTCGAAAACCTTTTTTGTAGACAAAAAAAAAATACCATCAAAATGGATCACTAAAAATTTGTTTCCTTTAATTTTTTAGTTACTAAATTTTAAAATAATCATTGCAAAAAAAAAAAAGTGAAAAATAACATTTCTTTTTTTTACTTACTTGCTTATAGCTTTTTTACCTACAAAGATAGGTATGAGCATTGTCATATATAAAAGAAAGATGATCTAATTTTCTTTAAAATGCCATATTCAGAAAAAGTTTTGGAAAAAAAACGACCGAGATACGGCCACTCAAACCTAGCAGATTTTAGGATTTAAAAGTTAAATATGTGGCAATTTGAGAAATTTGTAAGATGATCCGCTCAAACTGGGTGTATGATCCATTCTTGACCATTAAAGTAAAAAAAAATAGAAAAATTTCAATTTTTTCGCACTTTAAGGGTTGCCATCTATTTTTTTTTTTTTTTCTTCAAAATTTAAAACAATTGCCAAAAAGACAAACTTGCTAAAACCCAATTTTTGAATATATGAAAGCTAATTATACTTTCCTGAACATGTGAAAATAGTGCCTTCCCCTTATTTTTAATTCCAATTCCCCCAACCACTAGCCACTCAACTGATTTCAATCAACGTTTTTTATTGTACATGCTTCTTCAAAATGTTAATAAAATTCATTATCTGAATTTTGAAAAAAAAATAATTTTGGATTTTTTAAAATAATAAAAACATTTATTTTTACAAATTCATTATTTCAAAAATGGGTTGATGATTTTTCTGAAACTTTATTTTAAAATTATTATTATATTTTAAATTCCTGGTGGTTAAGCTGGTGAAAGAATTTTTTTTTAATGTAACGAATATTAGTTTTTTTTAAGTAAATGGCTCCAAAGATTTTAAATTGTTATTTTTTTGCATGTTTTCTTAAATGCTTAAATTTCGTATCAGAAAACGGTCCTAAGCTATTTTATGAGTTGTCAAAGTAGACGAATTTCAAGAATTATTACATTTTAGTAAATTTATTTACTTGTTTACTTACAGTTCTTAAGTTCCTAGCAATGATTTTGGTGTGAGTTTTTTGAATCGGACTTAAACCAATTTCAAGATAAGTTATAATGCATTGTTCATGTGCATTTGGAACACTTTGAGCCATTTTCGTTTTTTAAACCCGTTTGTTATTTCTTTTTTTAAGAAGGCATTTGTCTCAAAGACTATGGATTTTCAGTTCAGTTTCTCAGTCCACTGATGAGTATTTACAGAAAATAACTCTATTCAAGCAGGCATATATTTTAGCATTTTAATATGCCAATTATATAATTATTTTTATTTTTTTTTCGTACAATGCGCTAGCATTTTTTAGTGGCAAAAACTATGAAAATACTTAGTCCCCTGGCTTCAGTCCCTTGGCTTCAGCCCCTTGACCTTTAATTTCTGATTTTAGCTCTTAAGGCCTCAAAAATGCCAAGTAATAACTGATTTTCTGACTGGCCATTTTTAATTACGTAAAAGGACGTTCTAAAGCTCATACATAGTTAGTTTTTACGACTCACAAAGCTTTCAAAAATGTTATGTCGAAATCATCATCATTTTATCACCCATATATATTCAGTTTTCCAAAGGAATAAGTAGAAATAAATTTGTACTCCATCTTAAGAATAAGTAGATACCATTTAACCTTAACTGACTGACTGACTTAACTGACTGCTTCATATTTTCATTTCAATTAAATTTTTTAAACGTTTCCAACGCATTATTATTATTATCAAATATTGGCAGTTAAAATTCATGACCAAATAACTTTCAGTCATATAAATGATTGAAAATAAAATTGTCTCCCAAAATTTTGTTGACCTATTTTTAATTTCTTTAAAATTTATTAACATATGTTTAAGTTTTCGGCATTTTGCATTCTTCATAGAAAAGATTTTTGTAAAATTTTAATAAAAGTTCATTTTAGGCTAGCAACCCACTATACGATTTTATGTAGTTAGAATAAAAATGTGGTTATGTCGAATTTTGACCATGCACGAACTTGTGTTTATCTGTCACGTAATTATTTAATCACAAAACAAAAATAAACAGCTTTAAATATAAATAACTACGACTTAATAAATGCAGGCTTGCAACAAGAAATAAAGGGATACACGCATTTGTGATTTTCAATTTTTAAGCTGCAAGAAATGATGAATATGATTTAAAATGCAAAAAAAATGGACGAATATGCGATTTAAGAATCAATCCAATCAAATAAAAATTAAACCAGTATTTTAAAATGTTTTTTGATTGACAAATTAAATAGATAAAATGGAATACTCATCTTTTTGATGTTTATCTCTCTTTGATTATCACAGTATTCTAATTTGTAAAAAACAACTTGTTTTATGAATGAGTTAAATACTAAACTATTCTATTGCTTTAATTTGATGTTGATGTTCTATAAGCTATAGCAACTGCGTCACAATTAAGAATGTGTTTAATTTGCAAAACTTGTAATTAAAACTAATCTTTTTCTGAAAATATATCTTTGCTCTTTCTTAAGTTTTTAAAGATTACATTTGTATTCAAATTTTCCACACTCTGATTTGTTCAATAACCAGAAGGAAAATGCTGTCTTATCTTTTTAAAGAAAAGAAATATTGTTCATACATTTTTGTGTGTTTTTTATCATTATGATAATTTTAAACGTTTTTGTTATGAGATTTTAATTTGATAATTCCACTCAAATACCGTTTAAATATTATAATAAAAAGTATTAAATCTTTTGTTTTCAAACTCTATTGTAAAATAATAAATTTTACACTTCCATCATAAACAAATGCAACTTTATTTGTTTGTGGTATCTTTATTTTTGTTTTCTTGACTTGAATAAATTAAAAATAATACAATAAAAATGAATCACACTTTTTTCATTCGAAAATAATAATAAAATGCAACATTTATTGTACCTCTGCAGTCGATTTGATTACCAAATTAAATAAATTTATACTTCATCCAAGCTATAAGCACAATAACAAATCGAAACAGGGTATCTCTCTTGATTGCCATTTTAATAGAAAATATATATATATGTACATATGTATGCAGGTATAATCTAACCAAACAGCATTCTCCTTATATTTGTATAGAGCTAAAGCAAATATAACTTTTTGTATTGCGCAAATCTCTTACATATCGTTTATACAAATACCTACTCGAATTAGAGGAAAGAAACTCAAACCAACGAAATCAATTCGCCTATGGCCTCTGTCAAAATTTATCAAATCAAAAAATTTAACAAATCACTTTGCTCTTCAATATCATTATCAAGTTATGCCACTTTCTTTGAACTGAAATTAATAACAACGACGCCAACCACCACTGACCACCGCACTGCCGTAAATTAATTAATCAAATTAATCATCGAAATTGTATGTCCAATTTTTGAAATCCAACTCGAATATAGGCCCACCCATTGCCCTTTTTTACAACACCAAAGTGACGGTATGAATACATATATATACACTTATGCACATAATGTTGATATAAAAGAAAATAATAATAAATGAATACCAAGCAGTGAAACATTTTTTTTATTTTGCTCCAATAAAAATGAAGGCCATAAATCCAGCCAAAAGAAATAAAGATGACAATCTTGGATCATTTGCGCGCATAACTGGAGGTTGGGCACAGGTTGTATGTTGCCGATCTGTGGCACAAAATTTAAATCAGAAATAGTCACTTGAATGATTTAATTTTTAAATCAAAAATTAATTAAACATTTCTATGAATGTCAAACATTAAAAATCCTAATTCACATCAGAAAAGTTAACAAGAAAAAAAAAGTTAATGACTTTCACTAGCATGAACGTTCCAAAGATTATGTTGTCTACAATCTTTGTGGTTTTTGTTTTTTGTCAAAGGTTGAAGTCTGTTATGAGAATACAAAATTTAAAAGTAAAATTTTTGATATTTACTCATCAGCTTTGACATTCGACTTGACGTATAAAGTTCATTACCAAAAATGTGTTAATATGCATTTAAAAATAAATAATGCATGCATGAGAGACTTGTTACAATAACTTCCATTTAACTACATTGTTAAATGTCTTTGTGTTTTGTAATAAATGTATTACAAATTTATGTAATTATAATTTACCTTTATAGACCCAGTTTTTTTTTTAGTGAAAGGTTATATATGAGTTTCGAAGTTAAATCACCAAATTTGATGCGTTAACTTGACTTTATTTCTAAAAACTGAATCGAACTGAAGAACTGGCTCAATAATAAACAACAATTCTAATATGCAAATTGTTTTCCACATTATTTTTCCAATTATGTGTTAGGGTCTGCACTTTGCATTAGGCAGCAGGGGTCAGGGGATTTAATATAATTTTATCTATCCATTTTTCTTCTTTTGTTTATTTATAAGATTAATTAACTTCCATCTATTATTCACGTTTTATAATTGAAAATAAAAAAAAAAACACTAAGAAGATGTAAACAAATAATTTTATTTTTGAGACCATTAAAATGCTCCCAAATTCAGTTAAACAAAAACTTTAAAATCTTGCACAACAGCAGAAACCATAATTTTCGAGTAGGTACGTTAGTAATTTATTTTTGATTTAATATAATTTATTACTCTTACAACATTTCAATTATCGTAACGATATATACTTTTTTTTGATTTCTTACAAAAAGCTATTTTTTTTAAACGATTGTTCATGGACATCACATAGTTATTTCAAGTACTCGTAGGTACTACCTTTTTAAGCAAAAGGACATTTTACAATCATTTATAAAACAAATAAAAAATATTGACACAAATTTTCAATTGAAGTATCTTACTTGAAAACAACTTGGTGTACCTAGTCATCTTCAATTCCAGATTTGAAGGTTAACAAATCAATTTGTTGATGAGACATCAAGGGATACTTAAAATTTAAAGTGTTATTATTATATATTCAAGAGTTATTTCATAAATTCATTTTAAATCGTTCAAATTTTGAAAAAGATTCACTTAAGTGGTTGATAAACGATTATTATGCCATTTGTTATATTGTTATTGAATTGAATTGAATTGTTATTGAATCTACTTAATTTTGAAATTGTTGCCACAGAAAGTGCATTTTTTATGACTTTAAGTGTATCTTTACCCAGAGAATGTTTTTTTAATATATATTTATGTCAAAATATCTTTTTATATAAGTTTTATTGTTTCGCATCAGCGGCGTTGGTAGGTACTCTAGACTTAACTTAGGGAAATATTTTGTTTTCACATTTTGTATTTTATCTAGAAAAAAAAATCCATCAAATATTGAAAAATGCTATAACATAGTTTGAAACAAAATAGTTTAATACAAAATTGATACTGAGTAGTTTTTCTTTGGCCACTGAAGAGCCTCAGTCGAAAAAGGTTCTGTTATGGAACAACAAGTCTTCAAATTGACCATTTCAAAAGCTTATAATTTTGATACTAACTGTCCGATATTTTTTCTTAAAAAAAAAATTAAATCTCAAGTTACGTTCTTGAAGAAAGGTAAAAAGTTTAATACTATAGAGATTAGGAGTCCCTTACAAATTTGTCTAGTTTTTTACTTTTCAAAATGTGAATATGAATTAAATTAAAAATTTGAAGAAAAAAATTATATTGCGCTAAATGCAATAGGAGATGAAGTAAAGTCACTAAAATTAATTTTTCACCTTAAAATAATTTATTTTAAAAAAATTATACAAAATATAATTGAATATGATGAAAATTTGAAAAGAAAATTCTTCTGTTAAAGTGGAGTGACTGAATTTATTTTAACCATCTATAAAAAATTGCGCCTTAGAAGGGTATGATAGTCATCTAACTGATGAGCCCAACTATTAAACCTGGGCAAAACGCAATGGAGTTGAGCTCATTTGAAATTTTAACTTGGATATAAAAAATATAGTTCGTAAACGATATATAATATTCGGGTTGGGGTCAAAATTCTGGCAGGGTCAAAATTCTTTTTGCTAAATTCTGCTTTCAAAATTCAGCTTTTCAAAATTCAGCTTTCAAAATTGTGCTTTCAAAATTCTGTTTGTCACATAATGATAAATTATTTTTTAATATTGGCAGAATTTCGTAAAAAAATTTTCTTATAGGAAAAAATTCTTTTAATTGGTGAAAAAGTGGTGTAGCTTATTTTTTTTAGATTCTACTGTGTTTTACTTACATTAATTTGTCAAAATCCTTCTAAAATACCATTGTAATTTCTTAATATCTAAGTTTTTCAAAAATATGACTTCAATTTCAAGTAAAGTAATTAGCCATATTCCGACCAAAACGAAATTCGATTTTTGGTATTTTTAATTGATGGAAAAGATTTCATGAAAATTTCATCGAAATCTCAATGAAAACTCCAGATTTCAACGAAATGTTAATGTAATCCTAATCCACCAAAATAAAATCTCAACAAAAATTTTCTGGAAAATCAGATTTTGGTTTAGTATAAACACAGTATTAAAAAAAATTGATCTGGTTAAGAATTTTGTAAAAATGGTGTAATTTATGCACTTAAAGTTACAGCCTCAATAACCAGTAAAAGTATTAAAATAAATGAAAAGATGAGTTGTGTATGGCTAGCTAAGCAGAATAGGCAGAATCTTATTTTTAAAAATGTTATATGACAACAGCAAAATTTTGATAAACAGAACTGGAAAAAACTGATTTTTTTTGAAAAAAGCTGAATTTTTAAAAGCAGAATTTTGAAACCAGAATTTCGACCCGCTCCTAGAGTATGGGGTATTCCATACCAAATCACCGAGTTTTCCACCCGACCCTTTTGGATTTGGCTCATTTTTTTGATATGTTATAGTAAAGTATTTAAAAATGAACTTGAAAACAAATTTTCAGCTTTATATTCCAAACCAGTATTAAGTAAAAAATTTTTGTAGTTTTCAAGAAAATTTCTTTCAATTAATAATAGACATGTATAATTCAGATCGATATCTTAAAAATGTATGTCATCATTTTTTTCTTCTCTTGAAAATTTAAATCCTCATTTTAAAAAAAAAATGTGACCCAAAAAATATTCTACTCTTTACTATGCAACTCTTAATCCAAAAATCATTTTATGATCACAATATTTCCAATCAAATAACGATCTTAATTTTCAAAAGATTACAGTAACTTTAATATTTAAAAAAAAAATTCCTACCCTACCCTACTTTTTAAAATATCGATATCATATGTCTATTATTAATTAAAAAGAATTTTTTCAAAAATTTTAAAAAGCGATAACAACGTTTCTAAAATATATATTAATTTCATTTCATTTGTTAAATTTTATTGATATTTTAGTTTTTTTTCCAGAAATGTTAGTAATTTGATGAACTGAACATTTTATTTATTAAAATACATAAGTTAAAAAAAATCTCGAATTTATTTTTTTTTTTTTTCGAGATTTTTGGTGATTTTTATAAATTCTAGATTTGTGTGCCCTTAAGATTTTTGAAATCGAGATTTTGATTTTTTTATTTCGAGATTTTTTGCATTCGAGATTTTTGTCATTCAAGATAACGTCATGATCCCAAATCGAAGAGGGTCGGGTCAAAAACTCAGCGATTTTGCATGGAATGCCACATATACAAAATCTCTGGCTATGTTATTAGACACGTGAATTTTTTTCGAATCTCACTTATTATACTATATTAAACGTATTATTTTTGATTTTAATCGTAAAATTCAACTGAAGGATGGCAACTATGCAGAAGCATTAAGAAAATCTCTTAAAAATCTGAGATTTTTACATTTGTTGGTGATTTTAAGACAATTTACAACAAATATTTTCATAATGCGATGTTTCAAAAAAATGTCAACATTGACACAGGTGATTGCTGATATACATAGAACTAAAAACGAACAAAATATTTGCGCTCATGGAACAACAAAGTTACAAGGTGTTGACATTTTTATGAAACACCCTGAATTTAAAATATTTTTTCTTTTTTTTTATCAGTTATAACCTGTGTGAATTCAATTGAATTGCTCAAGGCGCAGAGAATTTCTGAGAATTTCGAAATTTTGTGATTCAATACTTTGTCTTGTGTAGCTTGTAGGCTTTTTGAAATTTTCTCCCTTCGTAAAATTTCATTTTTTCATCTTAAACTATAGTATAAACTAGTACTAATAATTTATGCACAAAAGAGTTTTCAAAAAAAATTGTTTTCGTTATAAAATTTGGTTTCAAAAACCTTATTGTGTTGTATTTGCATTTCTTGCAGTCGCCAAAAAAATTGCATTTGGTTTTTGACAATTTTTCAGCACAGGAAAAAAAGATTTTATATATTATTATTATATAGATTTATATGAAAACCTGGCTTTAATTGAACAGATTGTCAATGGATCTTCAATAGTTTCCACGTCATTAATTCAGGGTCGAATCATATTTTACGTTAAGCAGAATATTTGATTCGATCGTGATAACATATTTTACTTAAAAGATCCGAAAAATAAAATTCACGATCCCATCAAAAATGAAATTCCCTTTGGTGTTTTTTATAGCTCAAAAGGGTTGGGGTAAAAATGCTGTATTTTAAAATTCTGTATGATTAAAATTTTGTATAAGAGAAATTCTGTATTCAAAAACACATCGTATTTTAATGTAAGAAAGCGATCGCACTTTGATAAAGTAAGATTTTAAATTCAATAATAGAATATCAAGTTGTTTTTTGGTGTGAAAATTCTTCTTTTAAATGCAAAATTTGGCCGCAAACAGAATTTTGTACTTTCAGCATTTTTGATATACGGAATATTTTAAGTACAAAATTCTGAACTACAGAGTTTTTGTCATACAGTAGTTTCAAAAAATGTTCAAAGAAAAATTTAGTCATACAAAATTTTGAAATCCAGAATTTTGACCTGCTTCTGTTCAAAAATTATTAATTTGCTTCTAATGTTTGGATCTTCAAGACTTAGACATTTGTATATACTTAAATTATTGCGAAGTTCAGAAAAATTTCACAAATACTTGATACTAGTAGGTACATCGTACTTAAGGAATTATTGGGACCTATTGAAGAGTATCCACATTTAGGCACATTCATAGATGTTGTTTAAGCTGTTGCTTTGCAAATCTTGAGCTTACCTGATGAAGTTTCCATATGATATGCTCCAGATTTACTAGCAACAGCTTAAACAACAGTTATGAATATGCTTCAAGAAATTTACCATTCAGTTT
The DNA here is from genome assembly GCA_946251815.1 of Dasysyrphus albostriatus. Lineage (NCBI taxonomy): Eukaryota > Metazoa > Arthropoda > Insecta > Diptera > Syrphidae > Dasysyrphus > Dasysyrphus albostriatus. The sequence continues at coordinate 14,328,795 of OX276337.1, forward strand.
AGTTTATCATTTGGTTAGTGGAATGTCCAATAGAAAAATGCGTTTGCCTCACGTTAAGACTTGTTCAATAACATTTTTTCGTCATTTTAAAGCCTAGTATGCAAATCGAGCTAAAATTCCGCTCCAAAACAAAAACCTCTCCAAAATTTAGCAAAAATTAAGCTAAGCATTTTATCCGAGAGGTACGCAGCTCCAGCTAAAAAATCAAATTTTCGTTTCTTACTGTACAGCACCATCTGCCAAAATTTAGCACGTGAAATAATTGTTAGGTACATTAAATTCTTGAGCTAAATTATGGCAGGTTTCTTATTTGTGAGATTAATGTGAGTTTTACTTTGTGAAAATGAAAATTGAGAACGAGAAATATTCAAAGACAAACGATTTATTAATGCCAAAGAGAAAAATCTATTTCAATTGGTAACATTCACTTGAAACATTGCAATAAAATTCTTTGAAATTGTTGAATAGAATGTCTTTTTTGTAATGTAAAATATCCGCAAATATCTCATGCCAAAATTTAGCTAGGAGCTTAGCAGATGTTTGGAGAGAAAAGCGAGAACGAAATTTTAGCTCGATCTGCGTAACATTCAATTCTTTGAAATGTTGAATGAAATTTTAGATCGATCTGCGTACTAGGCTTTAAACTGCAAAAAAAATTGTGTGCAGTTTGTGTCACAAGCGCACTCTAAAGCTATTTCATGGACATAACAGTTCTCCTCCCTTTGTTTGTATTTTATTTTGTTGAGTTGTGTAATTTTATTGAAAATGATTTGCTTAAGTTATGACAATTTTGACTATAATAAGTAATAAGTTCTCAGGCAAATTTTAAATCAACGAAAGAATCCATTTGTCAAAAACCGATTTTTAAAGCTTGCACACATATACATATGACGGATTTAAAAAAGAATACAAGAAAAAGTGAAAACTGAAAACACAAAATAGGCATATAATTATTTGATTCAGACAACCTTATATGATTGGATCAATATTGTGAGAAGAGTGCCACTTTGAAACCTTAACATATCATATCAACCTTCAAATATTTCGTTTCTCTAAACAACCTTCTTGAAACGTTTCTTAAATTTAAATAATAATATTTTTCCATTAAAAGGCATTTTGATGAGATTATAATTTTTAATACACAAAGTAAATAAATCAAATTCACTCAAAAAAAATTTTTTTCTAACATCAAAGCATATGTTATACTTAAAATTAATCGCCTGTATTTTTGGCAACTTCTAAGAAGGTTTTTCACTAATTTAAATTTGCATGTTCGTACCCTTGACAGTGTCTTAATTGACACAAGAGCCCATAAACTTCAGATAAAATTTTTAATTAATTTAAAACTTTGTTTAAGAAATACATTTTTTTAATTAGAACTTCAAGTATAAGTAGTTAAGTAATATATAAGTACTTTTCTCAAGGAAGCTTAACAAGATGAAGAACATCATCAACTGTTTTTCCCATGGAACACTACTTGAACTGCAAAAATATTTTCTCACAACAAATCATTTAATATTGTAAAAAAAAAGAAAAGATTCTTCTGCCAAAAAAAAACCGCTACCATCTTATAATTTTTGCTTCAATTTTCCGGTCGATAAATTATGCAAATTTCAATGCCGTTCAAGCCTAAACCTTGAGGTTTTGTTGATATGGCATATAGTTGGTTTGATTCACACAAAAAAAAACACTATTTCCACAAATAGCAAATATTCAAAAAAAAAAAAAAATAATCAAAAGAAAAAAATGTAAGCTAACATCTTAATGATGGTCTCGTGCTTGAATCGGTTACACGAAAAGCTTGTATAATAATTTCTCACATTAAATTTACAAACAATTAACAACGTTTTTTTGGCACAATTCTCATAAAAAAAGCGAACAAAAAACAAAAGAAGCAGACCTCACCGCGAGATATCATACATTAGCATTTTATAAAACAACAATACAAAGTAAGCTATCTTAACTCCGCTAATGGGGTTGATTCCCGCTAATCTGACAGTCAATTTAACGTCAACTAGGTGATTTTTCATGCAAAAATAAAAAAAATAATAAGTCAAAAACCCGTCGAAGGAGCACACAAAATGTGACCATAAATCATTACCAAAAGAATTCGAAATATACAGAAAAATAAATGAAAGGTTATTTTTCCACCCCAACCGGTGTGTGGTTTTGAGTTTATATTTATTTTTTAACTTTACTAGTTTTTTGAGAAAAAAAAAATATATTTCAAACCAAACATTCTTCGAAAAGATAAAAATTTAATTTATGATTCTAAATTTTTGTTAAAGATTTAATTCGATGTTTACAAACAAAAACTTGGAGAAAAAAAAATATTTGAGAAAAAAAACTTACCTTGTTCGTAAATTTCCATTTCTTGTTTGATTCGAAGCTTTCGTTCCAAATTTATATCCAGTTCCATTATTTAGCTGACTGGCGCTGGTGCGCGGTAGACGTGGCGATGGATTGCCAGTGCCCGGTCTGACCGCCCCCGTACCGCATTGCACGCCAAAATTAGTAAATCCATACAATACTATAAAAATCAGCAAGTAAATCGTAAGTATTGAAGTTGTTGTTCGTAACCTGTTCCCTCCTGAGTGACTCTGGTGTTGAACGTAGGTTGGGTTTGGGTTCTCAATGGAGAATTTGCGGCAAGCTACAGCAGCAGCAACAACAGGAGAAATAGCTGATGCTGATGTTGATGTGGATTTTGTAATTTTTTGCAATCCAAATGAATGCAACACTGCTACTGATGTTGGTGGACGAGGGCGACAACGATTGCACTCATTCAAACTTTGACTTTGGCTGGGGTTCTTGTTTGTTTTGTTGGCCTTTAAGGCCGACATCATGGTAATTCTTTCGATGTATAAAGCACAATTACAGGTTTTCAATTTAATAAAAAAAAACAATATATATGTATATTAAAAGTTAACTTAAGAATAAATTAACTTTGTTTTAAGTTGGGTTTACTGCAATGATTTGTATTCCAGATCACTTTACTGCACTTTTTTTTTATTTTGAAATTATTTGAACACTTGAGAATATTTCAGTTTTTTTTTGTTACTTATTGATTTTTAACGGGGTACACTATAAAAGAAGATATAAAAATTAAATAATTATTAATTTTAAATTGCTACTTGTTTTTGTTCATATATTCACATATTTGACCTTAGCAAGAATTTAAATAAACTAAAGTTGAAATTGAATGAGAAATAAGAGTTTGAATTTTATTAAAGAAATACTTCAAAATTTCTTTTTGAAAATTGTATTTTCATCGTAGGTTTCTAGACCTTCACCTTTGTTTCAATACATAAATAAAATTGTTATTCCTTTTGCACCTGTCTGAGAATCTCCTAAAATATTTTGGGTATTTAAGATATTGTTTGCAGCAATCGAAAAAAAGTTATTTTATAACAAATTCAGCCACAGAAAGATACTAACATATTGGTTGATATATTAAAAGGGGAAATATTTGCAGTCTCATATTAAGATTGTTTACTTTAAAAATTAAACAAAGCAACGCAAGCACGGGTCTTAAAGTGTGTATCAAATAACGGAAAAAGTCCACTTAAAGTTCTAAAATGTGCTACAAAGAAATGTTTCTATTTGAGTATTATTTTTCTAGCTTATATTCTTTTCAAACAAAATTCAATATTGAAGAAAAAAAACTAAAGCGTATGTGTCTTAAATTTCCATAATTTTATCTAAAAATTTATAATTTAACTATTATGAATTTAAATTGATCATTTTCAAGAGCAAATTTTTATTGTTTTTTTTTTTTGTGTTGCATGAATTAATATATATGACTTTAAATGTGAAGATCACACCAACTAAACAAAACACTAAAATATTAATATTTAATTGAATATTTTATTCATTTTGATTTGCCATTTGTGTTTTATTAAAAAAAAAAGTTCAAAGTACAGGTTGACATAGATTTTTTGTTGAATTTATCACTTAAAGACTTCAAATAAATATTCAGTTTTCGTGTGAAAATGAATGGGGTACATGATATCGTCAACTTTTTATTAAAGTATTGCAAGTCCTAATTTTATGGACATTTTAATATCTTTATTATATAAAGAAATAGCTAAATTTAAATATTTATTCGTGGAAGCTAAATATGTCAAAAAAATGCTGTCTTTATCAAGCAGTTTTTAGATATTCAAATGTGCGCCTTAGACCGGCCAATTTGAGAGTATTATTGTGGAACGATCATAATATTTCCAATGATGGTTTCCAATGAAAGCTATAACCAGGGACTAATGGTAGGTAAATGGCTTCAATTTATTAATTGCATTCGGACTTAAATAGTTTCAAGAAAGAAAATAAAATTATCTTAAAATATACTTGTTGAAACTTTGGAGCCCTCTTACTACTTATCTCTTTTAAAAAACATAAAAATTTATTACCATATACCATAAAAAATTAAAAATAAATTTGTTTGTTACTTGAAAACCTGATAAATAAGTTATATGTACACTGGGGCGTATGCGTGCTTTTTTTGCCTGGAAAATTTATGGCATAAAATTAAAACTGTTCTAGCCGCGAGTAAAAGGGCAGTAGGCACATGTAACTCTATTTACATATAAATGTGGAAGTTGACATATGTCTAGGTGCAACTTAATTTTGTAGGCAAGTATTAAAGCTTACAAATCTATTGGGTTATACTATTATCAGGGATCGGATTTTCCTAACATTTCTTTTTTTGTGCGTAATCGTTTGCAAGTATTGACTTTAAACAAATACGTTTCATGTTCTCCTGATTCCAAAAATGTTAATTTAGTTTGCTTCTTGTAACCATTATTGCCTGTTTTGCCTTTTTACCTTTTTGGGTAGAAGAGATGCTCACCAGGGAATAAAACATTTTCCCTTCCTAACAAATTCCACCCAAGGAAAATCACACACCTTTCAGGCAATTTTCTTTTCTCTTTGAGAATTTCATCAAAATTTGATAGTTTTTTATATCTGGACCAAATATCTCGGAAACAGAATTTTTATTTTTATCAAAGAATATCAATTGACTTAATGTAAAAAAAAAAAAAAAAAAAAATGTTAAAGAAGATTTGGTGCAACCAAGTGCTGATTGGAAATAAAATATTCAAGGTATACATAAATTCGCGGTTTTAGATGCATGTTTTAGGCTGGTGAGCAAATTAATGCTGCAATGAATTGCAATTTTAAGCTTCCTGACAACCCTGAAGTTAATAAATGTATACAGTTATAAAAGGGTTCCATTTATTTCAACTCAAGAAGAGAGGTCCTTTAGCTCCTTGAAGGGTTTTTGCAAAAAACATTTGTAGAAAATTTTTACCTGGGAGCTTTAAAAGGCTGTTATGTAGTTTAATGTAAATTGAACGAAAAGTTGCGTTAATATTCTGTTTATTTGATAAATACACCGTTTCTAGCCATTTACGGATTTTATTTTGCTTTTCTAAATTTGTAAGGTCAACATGAAGAGAGAGATTATTGAATAAAGAGATAAACCAGTTTAAAGAAAATAGCGGGCAATTGTTTGGAAAGTAAGTCTTGAAGGTTTTGAAATTTATTTTATATTATGGCGATTCTAACAGAGCAAATGAAGGAAGATAATCCATTATAAATAAAACCAAGTGATCTCTTAGGGCAAGTTTTTTAGTTCAGGGTTAACTCTTAGGTAGCTAATTCTGAAAATAAATTAACCCCGAATTAACTCAGAAACAGTTTTTCAGTCAGTGAATCAAGTACCAAAAGTATAAAAATACAAAGTCCTACGCATTGCACAACCGAAGCCACCTGTTCAGCTCTATCCCTTCTCAATATATGTTTTATTGTTCATCAAATTGTATTTGAAGTGAATTGTATCTAGAAAAACATCAATAAACAATAAATTCAAAACAAAATGTTCCAATTTATTAGAATAAATGCAAAGTTACATTGGGTGCTTTTCTAAGCCAGTAATTGATAAACTAAGTGAAATTGAAAAGATTTTAAAGATTTTTTGTATTTGTTTTTTTTTGTTATCAACTTTCAACAATCTTGTTGAATTTTATTGAATTATTTGTTAAAAATTGTGCATATTATGATGTTGTTTTTAGTATGTACAAATTGCAGATATTTAATGTTAAATTAAGACCTTTTTATTACAAATATTTAAATATTCTTCTTTGCAAATTATTGTCTCAAAAATGCATTAAAAGCGGATATTTTTGATGTTTCATTTTAATTGGGAAGTAATTGTTTGTGATATATTGGCGTGGTTGGGTTCTTATCTGTGTATGACTTGAAAAAAACACCATCAAGTTTTGTCTTCAAAAAAAAAGTAAATAGACTGCGGATCTTTGCTGTTGAAATATTATTTTTGTCATATTTTGTATTTGCACTTTTATACGCATTCAAACTGACAATTTTTTTTGTTTCTTTTTTTTTTGAAATGCATCTTATTTAATTTTTCGGAATTATTTATGGTTAAACAAAGCCTTAAGCATTGGCATTGATTAAAAAAATTGCCAGCAACTCTGTTCCTTTTCAGCTATTTTTATCATTTCGCATGTCCGCCAATTTTATGCATATTTTTCTTGTTCTAACAGAGAAATTTAATAAAGAACTATGACATTTTCTTTTATTTTAAAATAGTGTCAATTTCTTGGAAACCATATCAATTTCAAAGTTTGAGATGAAAGTAGAGTTATCAAGACAATGTTATCCAATTTTTACATGCACACAATTCTTTGTATGAAGATTCGATCTTTCGGGTTGATTTGGGAACATTTTTCAGCTTACATTTTGAAAACATAATTTACTTTTCTCAATATAACACAGCAATGTAAACTTAATATTCAAATTTTTAGATATTCTTAAAGCTATAACTAATTAAAACTGAAGTTTTTGTTTTTTATTTAGCAAAAGCTTGAAATGTCTATGAATTATACCTCTCAGTTTTCCCGCTACTGTAGCCACTTCAACCTGGCCTAATGTTATGCTAGAACCAATACTAGTCATACAATTTCTCAAATCAATTTTAAATCATTTTTTCAAACAAATATTGAGTCTTCCAACAAAAAATTGTATTAAATTTGTTTGCATTTTTGTAATTGCTAAAATATAATATAAGACTGTCATCAATCAAAATGACTTTTGATAAGTAAGACCTTTGCGGTTTTTAATATTAGGTGTGTTAGGTGTGTTACCGTCACAAAATTTCACAATTTGCCGTCTGAAACCATAGAAAAAACCCAAGTTTGGGAAACTCGGTGAAAATTTTACGTTACCAAACAGGCATATTTTTGAATCAAATGCCTCGCACTACGTGCAAATATTTTGTGTCAGGCTTTGTTCGCTATTAAACGCCATCTTGCCTTCTTAGGCTCAATTTAATCGATAAATTTTAGCTTTTCCTTGTTGAATGGGTGGCTGAAAACCTAAATTTGTCTATTTCGAGTAGATCTCAAAAATTGGGACTATCAAACACCGCAGCAGGCTTGAACTTACTTGTCCGTTTAAGCGATAAAAAACTTTCTGAAATTCGAATTTTCATACATGCTTTGAAGTCATCAAATTTGAGAACCACAGTTTGGTGTTTTTTTTTTAATTTTCATAACTACCCAAATACATAAAGTTGAAGGATGGTTGCAAACAGCAATTTTATTCTTTGTATATGTAGAGACTTCACATTTTTAATTGTATTGTTTTTAACTCTCCAATATTTTTTAATCTTAGTTGAATGGTTGGTAGTAAAATACTCTAAAGCATTGCCTTAACCATATTTTTCTTTGTGACTATATAAACTCAAAAACACGTTTTTTTCGTCAGTTTCATAAACTGTGAATAATCCCAATATTTACCAAATTTACTGTTTTACAAACGTCTTTATTTTTTGTAAGAATAAATTCAAAGAGCAATATAAGCAAATGTTGAATTACAATACTAGAATATGCAAAAACTGTCATTTTGAAATGCAGCTATGCTGAAAAAATCCTACAAACAGTGTGTCCAATAATAATATCATTGATAAGTTTCACATTACATCTATTTAACTGACAAACAATTTTGAATTGAATTCATAAATCTAAAAGAAACGTGAATTCTTCTAACTTTTACATTCAGGAGTCCCTTAGATCAAACAGAAATCTGCCTTCGAATAATGTAAACGATTTCTAAAATTTTTAAAGTTTTACCGGGAGTGAGGAATGCGACTGTGAAGTCAAAATAACTCTCCACAGTAGGTCCGACGTGAACGTGCGTCGTTCATATTTGTGTACATTGAAATACACTTTAAATTCTCTCTTTCATATCTTTTAATAAGTTAAAAATACGGAGCTATTTTCCTAAAAAAAAGTGTGACATTTAGCTTCACAAATACAAACAACACTCAAAAGTTAGCCCTTTAATCAACGTTAAATTCTTAGCAAATAAAAAATCCTGTGAAAATAAAAATTTGATACAGGGGGTTTTTGCAAGGTTTCTTTTTCAAAATTGCTTAGTTATTTTTTTTTAAAAAGCTTCTATCAATTATCCTTTTCTATTCGAGGCAATTAATGACACAAGAACCTCACTGTAACAATACCACTTAAATCTTTTTTATTTGTATTTCAAAAGATATCAATTTCCAAAAAGCAGACATTTTAAACAATTTTGAATACAAATTATTAAAAAGTCTACAGCAAACTCTTTCTAAATAACCTACTAACAAATGATGCAAAAACTAAAGTATAAAAATTAAATAATTTAAATTCCCAAACATATTTTTTATTTAAATAAAATATCCATTGAAAAGTCTGCAGATTGCATGCTCAGACTGTATTTTTCAGTTTGCCTAATAAGTATCAAAAATATTTGATACACTCTGGCGTATGAGTAACTTTTTGTTTTAAATTTTAAAAAATCACTTTTTCACTTATAACAATATACAGTCCTTAAAGTTTACATTCTCATAACATTTGTGTCCTTAAACATTTATATTTTCAATTAGAGTTTATAAAATCTTATTTTTCATAATTTCAACTTTAGTTTTTTTTTTGCTATTTTTAAACCTCAGTTTGGCGCGCACAAAACATAATCTTTACATAATCCAAAGTATCCAATCAGTTTATTTTTTTGATGAAATTCAAAATCAATTTGAAAACGAAAACGATAAACTTATTTAATGTTTTTTTTTTCTTTTGTATAACAATCGGACGCGATAAATTAAAACAATATTTAATTCAAAAGACACAATCAGCGCGATGCAACCGTTCGGCTATAAAGTCAACACAATTCTGTTTTGTGGTTTCTTTAATGGTGAGTGTTAGTGGTAATAATATCTAAGAGGAGGACTGGGTAAGATACAAAACAGACAAAAAAAATTAAACTATCTATCCACCGCTGCTGCTGGAAATTTTGCATCTTATAAGCTCAAGCTTGATTTTGAGGGCTTGAAGTGGCTGCGGTGCGTTGCTGTTGCGCAGCATAAAAGTGAAGCAGCATAAGCAGGTTTTGTCAGATAGATACTTTATTTCGCCGATACTTTTCCTTTTCATTTTCTTTACTTTTTGTTTTATTTTTTTCTCTTCTGTTTCGCGTTTTTTATTTATAAATTTTGTGCGAATATCATAAAATGCACTTATGGTATATGCCGAAGAGTTTTTTTTCTTGTTTTGTTTTCTAGATTTTTCACACTCAACCGCTCTTATGTTATGTTTTTGCGGCGAATTCATCTGATCGTTGATTAATTCATTGAAATAAATGAACCGATGGAGTTTTGTGTGCGAGTAGGTATATCTATACCTAAAAAAATTGAATCAATAGTAAGTTGCTATCTGGCTATCTCTGTTAACCCCTTTCAACAAGTTTTTTTCATATTAATTTATTTTATTTATGTTTTTTTTTGGAGCTTTTGAATTAGATCGAAAAAATTAAATTAATATTTCCTACTGCTGTAAGGTAAGCGTGCGTTAGTTAGATTATAAGCACCTATCTCTATCTATCAATGAAAATCTGTGGGGTGACTATTCGCAAAATTTATGAATTTTTGATTTTGTTTTCAGCAAAAATTAAGAAAAAAAAAATAAAATTATTCATTTGTACCTGTGCGCTTTTCTGCTGATTGCTTCATATCCATATAAATGACGACTTTGACTGTTATCTCACATAATTCTCGTGGATATCTTAACGGGGAATCTTTATAGGTGTGCGCTGGTGATGTTGCAAACTGGGGCGTTATATTTGGAACTAGTTAGTTCAAATTTTTTGTTTTGGTGTATTTTTTGTTGTCTATTTTTTTTTTTTTTTTTTTTGGTAGCTGGTTCCTTTCTGATGCTTTCATAATGAATTGTGTACAAATTGGTGTAGCTAGTGAGTTCAATCCATTGTGTTCTTTTTAGTTTAAATGTTTCTATTGTTTATTTTGTTTTTTTTTTTTGTTATTTTCAGAAGGAGTGTTTTTATTTTATATTGCAACAATGTTAACATTATTAATTGTGATAAATTAGATTGAAATGAATTTTATCATTTTATTTTTGATTTATTATTATTATTTTTAATATCCTAGTAAAATGGCTTTCTTAATAAATGCTTTGAGATAAAAGTGAGACAATGCTAATGTCTCATTGAATGTTTTTGTTTTTCAATTATGTAATTGGAGCAGGGAAAAAGTGGTTTGTAATAGCTGCAAGCAAATATTTGATAATGTAGATGTACAATTTTTTTTTTCAGAAGGCCTAATTTCAAATGATTAATTTTATAAAATAAAAATTATGTTCGTTGATTTGAATGCAGATAACTTAATATTTCAAAGTCAAAAATGGGATCATTTACGTCAAGATAGTGAATTTACTCAAGAATGATCTAGCTTTTATAAGATTAAACTTAATTATTTTCTTTTTTAGAAAAAATTCAGCAATTATTTATGTTTGGCCCGTTTTCCAAATATGTACAGTACCTAAAAATAAAGTTAATGAATGTCCAAACTTGATGAAATAAATAATATGAACTTGTTTTCTTAGAATGAATACAAAGTTAGGATCAATTAATTTATCTAAAAACATTTCTTTTATTTTGTTCTCTTCTTTTTATGACTTTTTTTTGTTTTTGTAGAAACAAAAGTATATATATAGTTTTTATTCTTACAGAAAGGTCAGTGGACTCGTTTGTTACCAAAAAGAGCTATACTTACGGTTTTTGATGAATGTAATTCTAAAACGTCTCAATCTTAGCTAAAGATGGATATATAACTTAATCCTACGTGTAAAATACCGTATTGGAAAGTTTGCTTATATTCAATTCAAGTTCTTGTGTATAGGTTTGCCTTTTTTGTCTTGATGAGTTTTGACTAACTAATATTTTACTTACTTTTGATTAAATTTAGTGTCACAATTGCTTACTAGCTATGTGTTTTTGATGGTAGTAACAGCCCAGGATGAACCACGGCCACAACCAACAAGCCTCTTTAGTCAGCTCGTTTTCCACTATTGGGGGTCATTCCCTGCTTTGTTCGCCCTTAGGGTTTGATACAAAGATTCGTCAGATTCATACACTCCACGAGTCCCAGCTATTTCAGCCGCTGTATTATCTGCTTTTTACCAGATCGACTTCGTTCTATAGATGTCTGTTAAGCTAAAAGGCCAACATTCATCTACGCAATTTACTTGCCAGAAATTTGTAGTATTTTTTGCATTACATTTCCCAATTTTGCATTCACCAAATAAGGGGCAAATCAAGTGATTTGCGTAAGGTCACTTAATGTAGCTTAGCAACCGAGCTTGTTTAAAAGTCTAAATTAAAATAAATTCACAAAATTGACTTCACGTTGAAGTAGGCTTAAACCACTGAGGCGCAATTTTCTTCAAATTTTGAACTTAAGGCTTTTTTGTAACTCTCCAAAGGGGAAGAAAATTTTTTAGCTCCAAAAACAATGGTACTTGCCATACAACCGTTTAGAAAAAAAAATATTTATCTCAAGAACGGCTCCAATAATTTTGATTAAAAAAACAGTGCATTACTGTAAGTATAGTGTTCTTTTTGGTAATTTTTGTAACCAAAAACGGTTGTTAAGTGTTCCTTCCAGATCCTTAGTACTGACTGTGCTACTGTGTATCTAATACCGTTCTCATCTCTACAGACTTCCTTCTGACCCTGTAGTATTTTGTGACAATTAAAAATTAAAAACTAATAAAATTTCATTGATTGAATAAATTAGGGCTAGCTTGAAAGCAGCGGCATGTTACTCACATTGGCTTTGCCAAAAGACTTAACAAGAGTCATCCCCGTATTTTTGTATTAAAATTCAACGAAATATTCGGTGGTTTTGTCTCAGCTCAGAAAGAAAGAAAAAAGCTTTTTAAGTCATATGTATTTAAGATTGACACATTACAATGCCTTCAGCTTTTAATGCCAATAGCTATTATATTAAATTTTAGTAAAAAAATAATCTTGGCAAAAATCTTTAGATTAATATTTAGAGGTCACTAATTGCTACTTTCTGTTTTTCATTTAAATCGTATTTAAACTCTTTGTTAGTTAAATTCATTATTTTAGAAATTAAGAAGTGGTAATCATACGAAAGTGGTGAAGATAGTTATAAAAAGGAAATTTTATTTTCTTTAAAAGGGATCTATAGGTGGGAGAGAAGAACAATGGCAATACTTATAATGTCACGCTATATATTTTTTTTAAATCCAATCCATTATTTAATTAATTTTCAACAAAAAAATGTTTTTGTAAATATTTTTGAAAAAAATTATTTTTAAACTGAAAAGAAAATTAGAAGTAATTCCAAGTTTTTAGAAAAATATAACGTTATACTTTTGTTTTTAGTTTTTAATACCTTCACCTTCATTAATCTAATAATGCTGAAAATCATAAATATGCTTAAGGGTCTTAAAATTTTGTTTGATAATTTAAATTAATAAAAACAAGGTTCCCTGTAGTAGAATTCAATTTGTTTTTTCCTACAAGCACCCAATTTCTTGTAGTGGAAAAATTCATAGGTATTTTAATTGTCAATTTTCTCAAAAACTGCAGGAGATTTAAGCATTAAGTTTTCAGTATTTAATTAAAGTCTAATGAATGTATTGAATACTTCAAATAAAAGTTATAATTGATAACGTAAATTTTTTCAAAAAATTAGTTTAAGACAAAAATTACTTTTCATTTTTTTTTTTTTTTAATTTTGGTTTGAAAATAATTTTTAAAGTTATTGAATTATTGGATTTAAAAAAATAGCGTGACATTTTAAGTATTATGCTGGTGTTTTCTCTCTTTTTTAATTCACCGCTCTAGTTAAATTTAACTAACAAACCTAATTTCGAGATAAAGGTGTTCTGTCCCATCTATTGTTGAACTTGAAATCTTTTTTCATTGTGTTATTTTTAGTTCATTGTAATTTTTTTTGTATTCTTTGAGAATTCAATCTACTGGAAAACATTAAAATATTTTATTTAAAATTGTCGATTAAGATGCACAAGGTTAGCTTTAAGTAAGGCTATTTTTAAAAATATCAAATCAAAGTCAGTTTGATCGTCAAATGATCGTCATTGATCGCAGATTACAATCGTCGTATGCCATCGTCCTGGTTGCACTTACATTTAATCTACTTGCAATTGCATTTTTTATATTAACGAATACGTTTTCTGGTTTCACATTTTTTTTTGTTAACTCGGTTTTTTTGCTCCTTAGATGCACCGCAGTCTGAAGATTTCGGAACATTTGAATATAGCAGTTTCCGTTAAAGAACATTCTTTAAATGAATTTTGACGCAGGTGACGTTTTCGAGAACGGCTTAGTGTCTAAAGTTTCAATAGAAAATTAAAACGTTGAGAGATATCTATTAAATAAAATATATCCAAGAGTCAACATGACTTTAATCATTAAGATGCTTGAAATTTGAAAACAAATGATACATACATACATATTCGACAAAATTTACAGTAACTTCATGAAACTATTTTAAACGAACAATGGTTATTTGAGAATACAGTACACCCTCCCCCTCAGTATAAGCAAGTAATAAAAATTCGGGCAGTTGCGTTAATTGAGTTTATTGCAAGAACTGAGTCACAAAAATCTACAGCCTTGGCGAAAATTTATATTAAGACACCTAATCTTCGAGTGTACACGTGCTAAGAAGAAGCTGTAAAATAACTACAAAGCAACAATTGAAGTGAATACGTATACATACATACATATGTAGAAGGAAAAAGGCAAATATTCTTAGACATACATAGATAATTAGAAGGAAAGTTGCGTTTACTGAGTCACATTTTTTGTTTTTTTTTTTTTTGTTTTTTTTTTTTTTAATTCTGGCGTTTTGACATTTCGATTTTCATGACTGCTTGAATGCATCGAAGTCTTTTAAATATTATTCTTGATGTCTTTTGATGTAAGTTTAAATAGATACTGCAGTCTTTTGACTGCTTTGAAATCTATTTTATTTTCTAGCTGTTTAATTGCAGTTTTTGATGCGAGTATTTTTAAAAACAATTATTTTTTATCCACTTTCATCCTAAAAGTCTTAAACGACGAATAAACAACATAAATATGACTAAAATTCAGATAAATGTGAGATTTGGAATAATGATCAAGTATGGGGAATGGGTTCGTATGACTACAAATCTGTATATGGATCAAAACTTTCTAAAATGTATTCTAAAATTCTATAAATCCAGAATTCTGTAAGTGCCAACATTCTGTTTCCAAAATTCTATATTCTTCTGTAAATCTAAAATTCTGTTTACTAATATTTCTTCAATACTAATTTAGATTTCCTTCCCTAGAAATAATTCTAAGTTCCAGTTCTACAAACGATGTTCAAATTTTGATCCGTTACCTGACTGATTTTCGAGGAATAACCGAGGTTCAACGATGGTTCAAGGTTTAAGTATGTCTCAGTAGCCAATTTAATGCCTGAAGCATCAATCGTTGAACCTCAGTTAATTCGCCAAAGTAGGTGAGTTAAAATTACTTAACCCATAAATATTTGTACACTGGCCCTTAGTAAGCTTATTGTGGGTAAATCAACATAATCGTTGAATTTCAAACTACTTTACTTTGTTTTTTATAGTTTTGCTGGAAATTCATGTATCTACTAGTTTCGAAATGTGTTGTTATTGGCTCGTTTCTTTTTAATTTATTAAAACCTATTTGATAAATAAAATAAATTTGGTGACTTGACAGATCGAGGAAGGGTTAAGTGACTTACTATCCTACCAACCATTATTGTGTGCATGGCAGAAATTGAAGTGACTAGCAATTGTGTGCTGAGTCCCAAAGGCCAAAGATAATAGGTACTTTTCATGGCTCTTGAAGGATCTTACAATTTATCGAATAAAAGCTCCCTAAAAAAAAAATTTAAGATGTCCATGTCCTTCGCCAGTGGCCCGTTTATGCAAATGTGAATTAACAGATGCTCTAGTAATCGAAGAAATTATTTCATTTGGATGAATGGTTTTCCCTGTAGAGCGAGTCAAAGTTAATTAAATATTGTTTTGATAAAGAGAGTATTTTTTTTACTGTTTTTAAGCCTAAATACTAGGAAAAGAAGAGAACTTTTTTCAATTATCAAAACAATTTCTGAAATTCAAAATTCTGTAAATGATAAAAGAAAAATTGTTTTGATAATGAATAAAAAACTTTTTTTTACTATCAGAACAATTTTCTTTTATCATTTACTGTATTCTGGAAACTGAATTTTGGTACTTACAGCATTTTGGATTTACAGAATTTTGAAATACAGAATTTTGGAAAACAGAATTTTGTAATCCGAAATTTGACACATACAGAATTATGACCCCAACCCTCAAATATGAACTGTTATATGCGATGCTGTGTGTTTCCCAATACTTATTCGAGTTAAGTCGGATATGGACAACTCCTGGAATAACAACATACGACTGAAGTCGACGAACACGAGTTGCAAATTATGGTTGATTTTTTTCACATTGAACTTATTATTGTTCTATTTAGTTTTAATATTAAGTACTTTTAAAAGTCCAATGTTTAAAATTAAATTTTTTTTTTTTATGAAAAATTAAAATTGACGAAACATAACCTTTGATTAAAAATAATTCTTTAGGTATTAAGTTTGGGTAGTGCCATGGAAAAAATATAGCAATTGGGATTTCAATAAACAACAGGATTCAAAACTCAGTTTTTTATAAAAATTAAAAAGTGATAATAAAAACAATTAGTTTTAGTTCGTTAACTTTAATTTTCTAAAAATATATGAGATTATCTGATTTATAACATTTCTCTTAAAACTTAAATACTTTCAAATCATTCATGGATCCCCCCGTTGGAATATTACAGTATTAGTAAAATATAAAAAGTTTTTTTTCTGTTGCTCGTTTTTTTTTTTCAATAATAAAAAATGTTATCACATAGTAAATGCTTTTATTGCTTTTGCTCACTATCATCATATTGATCTCTTAATATTCTGTTTTTGTCAATGATAGTTGATCTATATAACTTAATTTATTTTTATTTTGAAAAAAAAAAACAAAAACTAATTTTTGTCGTATGGAAAGATGCAAATATTTCACTATAGAATTTGCATAAAAATAACATTTTGCTTCAATAAAACAACCAATGCGGCTAGGGGCTACGCTTTTTTTATCTCTTCAGAAAGATTTTATGCTTCCGCTTTGAAGAAGTGAAATTTCTATGTATGTATGTACCTGTTGAATTTCCCACAGACATTAGCCAATTAACTAAATGATGACTTTTATATTTTTAACTGAGAAAATAATGCTAATTTTTGTATATGAACTAGCTATCTACAAGATGGACGAGTATAGAAAACTTTGTGTTTGTTTAATTAAAATAGTTTATTAAGCAATTCTATATATAAATTTTTAACTGAAAAATGATAAAGAAACAAATTAGGTAAACATTATAATATTTGCTGCGCATGTGAGACATTTAATGGAAAGGTTTGACATTTAAGATTGTACGATGCCAATTAAAAGTACTTTAGTGTCCATCATTTTTAGTAAGGCTTCGCTTAAAGTGGATGCGTTTTCTGATGAATAATTGCTCTGACATACAATCCAGAACTAACAAAATTATAATTTTAATGGAAGTGTTAACACTACATGAGTTCGTCAGAAAATAGTAAGTCAAATCATTCAAACTGATTTGATTTTGATCAAGCATTCGTAAGAACTGATGGCGTTCAATTACAAAAATGTTAAACGTGGTATTTGAAATTGACGAATATGTCGGAATAATTATTGTCCCTCAGAATATGTATCTACTGTAACCGTAGCCTAAGGTTTAGTGGCCGTTGGCAGGGTTGGCCGAAATGTCACTTTTAAGAAATAACAACTTTTGTTACGTCTCTTAATGTAGTAAATGAAACAAATTGTCAGTGAAGTTGTTAGTCGTTGTCAGCTGTTACTTTGAAAATTGAATTTTAAAGTCAAATTATCGGTTAATAATAATGTAAGCAAAATAAACAAAAACAATGTTCAAACTGTTTCTTAAGAAAAGCTTCATTAAGATGATACACTTACACTATCTTCATTCTTAAGGCACAATAAGTTTTTTTTAAGTTTTGTACCCAATTCACCATTAAATATATTTTTGAAATTATGTCATGCACAAATTCATTTTTTTGACCCTTCCTGTCTAGATATTTTTAGAAGATATTTTAGAAGAATAAAAAACAAAATTTTTGACTGGTACTAGTTCCATTGTTTTTTCTACTTATGTAGTAAACGTAATTAATTTACTATAATCAATGAGTACTTTACTCAATCGACTACGCACAGTTAATAATATAGAAAATATAATGTAGTTATATCGGTCAACCCAAGACTAACACGATGACGTCTAAAAGCAGATCCAAGTCAAGCCAATTTTACCTAAAAATTTTTTTACAGGGTTGCTGCCTCTTGGGAGGAAGTTATAAATTCTATTCAGAGTACCTGTTTTCTTCCTAATCAACGGGAAACTCAGCAGTATGTCAATTGAAATTTTTTTGATTCGCTTGCCCAATTATTTTTTGTCGCAGTAAATTACATAAAAGAAAGGAAAAAGAGATTTGTTTTGACTTCTATGTGGGGAATACTGTCGATATTTTATCCTCCTGCTCTGTCTGAAAATTGGGAAAAAATACTGAGCGCTCAAGAAATATAAACTGGCCAAATATTAAACCTTGTAATTTGTTGTGAGAAATGAGAAATAATGCAAGGTTATGGAAAGCTAGGAACAAAAAAGTATCAAAGTAATATTCTATTTACAAAGTATGTATCTCACCACCAAATTACAAGAAAAACAGCTAATAGTAGGTAATCTGTAATAAATATAGGCTGTCAAAAATCTACTGACAACGACGCTTAAGTTAGTATTCATAAAGCACGAATTACTGCTCTTCCGAAGCAGCCTCTACTGATCAATTGATTCTCATTTTCATCACGAGCACGTTTTTTTTTATATAAAAAACACACATAATCAATAGTTTTCCTACATTAAGTCATGGCGGTGTGCAAGCAAAGTCAGACTCTATGAGCAGCTTTGAAATTTCCAAACTATTTCAAACTGATTATAGTTTAATTCCATTGAAAAATAATTCATCTATAAATTGGTTCACATTCTCCGTTTGTCAAAAGATCATGCGAATGCGAACACAAAAACAACGAGGTGAATATTTGTGTTGTGTTTGTGTCTAATAGTAGGCAACAACGTTCACTCTAAATTTTTTGACAGACAAATATAATTATTTCTTTTACTAATTGGTTTGGCGCTGAGGCTGGCGGCTGGCGGCGCGCAACTGAAGCGGATATGAACCACTTAAAATCTTTGAAATTCAACAACGATAACAATTTGTTAAACTGACGAGATGCGATGTAGTGCGGTGGTGATGGTGGTGGTGTGGTGTATTCAAAGTCAACACTATACTCCTCAAGCAATGTTTGACATCACTAAGTCTCAGCCTGTCATTAAGCGCTGAGTACACATTTCACGCTGTAATCTGTAACCAGACCACCCAATTAAAGTAATTTTAAACCGAAGCTTTTCCTTGTGCATTCCGAAAAGAGCATAAATTGTGATAGGCAAGCGAGAGTACCTACTTATAACATCGATCAGCAGAGTCGACATTGCATCGCCACCACACTACTATCTTAAGTGATCCAATTTTGACGTTAAATCACATAACAAGCATCGTACCATAACTATACTTCAACCATAGATAAAAGGAAAATTTATTTTTCTTTAGATAGCGCAGAGTTGAGATGTGACAGAACTTAGACAGTCTATAATAGCAATTTGACATAAGGTCAAAATGGAGTCAGGTATGACACTTGAATTTGACGTTTCCTTAGTCACCATCACCACACATTACACAAGGGGTTTGGATGGCATTAAAAAGTTTTTTGTGGATGTTGTTAATGATGACAGCAACGACGAAACGCGTTTAAAAAGAAAACACCGATAAATTATGATACACTTTGTGTAAATTGTAGCGATTTTGATCTGCCATCCGCAAACATTATTATCTGTGGAAACCCAGTGGTAGTTGGTAAGGTAACTAATCGAGCTAAAAGATCGCACATTATAAATAAAAAGAAATAAATAAACTGAATAAACTGCATTTGTAATAATCGTGTAATTATGATGTCGTTCCTTCATTTCTTCGTCGTTTCGTTGGTTGTTTGCTTGGGTTACTACTGCTTACTGCTTACTGGTTGGTTGATTGCTTGCAATTCGAATCGGTTTATATATATAAAATATTTCATCTTATTTTTTATTTTTATTTTATTATTATTTTTTTACTTTATAGAGCTAATATCATTGCGAGTCATCGTAGACTCGATGATCTGGCGGACGGACATTCACTTGCATCGATTAAAGATAGCAGAATGGTTTAGCTTCTTTTTGAGATATTTTAAAGCAGCACCGCGGGGATGCGTGAACGATATGTAGACTGAGCTTAAACTAGCAGCCTAATACTAATACTACACCCAGTCTACATAGGTTGAGTGTTTGATTTGATATTTCCTTAATGCGCTGATGGAATATAGAGAGCCTAATTAAAAATTATCACTATTAAAGTACATTTGGTTTTCTTATTTATTCTGGATTAAGGAGCAGTAAAATCATTGATGGGTGTTTATGTGTTTAAATTGTGACAGCTATAATTATAACAGATATATAAATAGTCGTTACGTAAATTAAATAGGCGTGCTATGGGCAAAAAAAAAGTGGGGTTGCTTCAAAACTGGTACATATGTAGATTTTCATTGAAGATAAATTGTAAAGTGAAATTATCAATGGCAGAACTCGACGTTGAAAGGCAGTTAAATTTATTTTTAAATAGAAATAAAATATTAATTTAGTGATATTGGTGCAAAATTTAAAAACAAGCTTTTTAAAGGGTCTCAACATGACACTTTGTTGACTATTGTTTAAATTTTCTGTTGTTTGCTTACCTTTCCTAAACTATAAACAAAAATACCTCCCGTGTTGAGACTTTAAGAACATGTGATGGAAAACCCAAGTAGTAATCTAGGCTACTTTTATTTGCAAAAATTGTAATAGAATCTTTTAAATATAAGAAAAACCATAAAATTAGAGGAAAATTAAGTAAACAAGAATTGATATTGGGAAATTACCGATTTTAAAAGTGTCTGACAATTAAATTAAAACAATTATTCTATAGTCCAAGAGGTGGTAGCAGTTTTTTCAAGGGCTGGCCACGATACCAAACCAAATGATACGTTTGTAAATATCGTCTCGGTATCATCAAAATCGAAAAATTTCAGTATCGTCTCGGTATCGGTATCGTTTGATCTCGTATAAAAAAGTCTCATCTCAGTATTGGTATCGTTCTTGTCTGGTTTCGGTCGGGTCTCAGTCGCAAACAAAAATAAAATACACGACTTGGCATTGCAGTTGAACTCACTCAGAAGGTATATTTATAATTCAATAAAAAAATCATTATATTAAAGCCGTTTCAAAAAAACCAAGATATAAAAAAATATGCGAAACATATAGTGGATTTCACTAAAGTCCTAAAAATCTCATTTTTTTTCACTTCACTCGTGGTAACTTTTGATCGAAATACACTTTTTCCCTCAAAAAATAGTTTGACCCCCATCTGTCAAGCCATCAACTGTCAATTTATATTGAAGGATGGCTACGATGTCCAAAATTTTTGAAGTTTTCTTACTTCTCTGAAAAAAAGTGAATTAAGGGCATATGGTTGACATGATCAAAATAAACTTTTTCCTTCAATATATCTTTTTCCCTATCTGTCAAGCAATCAACTATAAAATTCCATTGAAGGATGGATGTGATGTCGACGGATTGAAAAATACTGCCAAAATCAGAAACGTTCACAGTTTTCTACTACTCTAGAAATCCCATTGAGTCTACCAACTCAGTTTACTGATTCCAACTCAGTGTTAAAAAATATTTTTCTGTATCTATATTTGGCCCTTTTGTACCCTTCCCCATAAGCTACGCTACTGACTGATTTAAAACAGCTGTTCTAACGGGTGTTTTTTTAGACGTGTGGTTTTCAAGAAAAAATAAAACGCATATAGTTTAATTCTATGGCCAAGAATTTAGCTTTATTATAAAGATAAGGGCTTGCCATTATGTTTAAAAAATGATTTCGTTTAAGTAGCTGCCTCGGCTGTTTCGAATAAACTCCAGCCGAGAGGCCCAATTTTCGACCACTTTTTGCAGAAATCGGGGCCATATGTCAGCAATAACGCGCCAATGCTTCAATTGTCCCGGGCTTATCTGCATAGACAATCGACTTCTCATAACTCCACAAAATAAAGTTCAGCAGTGTTAAATCGCCCAACTTGGAGGCCACGCCACAGGTCCACGACGCGAGATAATGTGCTCACCAAAAGTTTCCTTCAATAAATTGATTGTTTCGTTGGCTGTGTGAACCGAACAATTGTTGTGGAAATAAATTTACCAGATTTGCAAACGTTCTTCTAGAGTAAGTCTAATGGCAAACCAAACTAAGTATAAATCAAGTGACAGCTGTCAAAAAGACCAACTCCGAAAAAAGTATTTCCAGATTGAAAAACCCTTTATTTATTATATTCCCATGTCATAATTTTCTTTACGCATTTTATATTTTATTATAGTCGTGGATATTCACAACGTTATCATAATGGAAAGAATACTTAAAACGTCACAATATGTCCGCAAAAGTAATGCTTAGAGCATTTTTTTCGCGAAAAATTAAATGGAGACTTTTTTTTAACTTTTTAGTTCTGCGGTTACAACTGTCATATTTGCACTGGAGCTGGAGCTACTACCAAAAGTATCGGTAAATTTCGATACTAAAAGTACGGTATCGTCTCGGTATCGTTTCGGATGATTTAAAGCTGGTATTTTCTCACTATCGCTTCGGTTTCTGGCACCGATACAAAACGAGTTTTTTCTCAAAATGTTTTTTTCGCTCAAAAATTTGTGGCTGTACCATTCGGATCTGTCCCAACTTCTTGTCATGAATGAACTGCGGAGAAGGCAAGAGCCATTTTTGACATTTGGCTCATAGTAAAATGTCAAAACTGATGTCGAGGTTAACTTTTGACACGTATTACAAAAACAACATTAAATCCAGGTTTCTATCGAAGTATCTTTCAAACAAGTTATCACTCTGAAGGGCAAGTGGCTATTTACCATTGTGAATCATATCGGCGACATGAAAAATAAGTAATTATAAGAAAAAAAGAGATGGTTATATAGCACTGTTTTTGCACTAGCCCGCATCGCTTTATTTCCCAGAGGTGAACCATATGGGTTATGAGCAATAATAAAATGTGGCTATTATTGTCTAAGAGCGTCGCATAGTGGGGCCAAATCCACGATTCAAGGAAATATAACCTCTAAGCGGAATCATTTCATACGTATTTCCATACCCTCTGAATCTAATGATAATATCCATTTTATTACCAGAGTTAAGGGGAAATTTTGAATTTGTCATAATAGTGGGATATTTTGTATTATTTTTCAGGTGAAAACTAAAAAGTAAATATAACTATTTTTCGAGAAAAAAAAAATGTATTGAAGTGGTTTTCAAAATTTACTCTAAAGAAGAAAAGTAGAAAATAGAAGAAAGTCCAGAAGGTCTTTATGTGTAATTAAAAATACTATCATATTTCTTAAATTGAAACTTTATTCACTGATTCCAAAACTGCTGGAATCTGGAGATGAAATTCAAACAAGATCTTTATCACCACCCAGGACTTCTATTAAAGAGGTGAGACTGACCCTAGGAAGGTGGAGCTTATTTTGTATGTTTACCAATGATCAGATTTGTTGGTGTAATCGAATGGCAAAATGGGGTAAATTATTTTGTTATCAGATATCTTAATGTGTTCATATATTTATTCAAAAAAAAAGTGTTTAAGGAAAAAAAAATAATCTATAACATCGATTGATTGATTAGTTTTAGGTCTAAAAACTTCAAAAGTCCGATTGAGTCCCTTATTTTAAATGAAAGCTTATTTATTTTCTTTACTTCATAGTCATTTTAACAGCTGGATTCTTCAAAAAAAAAAAAAAAAATTAAAGAAAATTATGTATATCACAATACCAAATGAGGTTTCTTACACCTCGGCCCCATAGTTAACATGTCATAATGTCATCACTCTTTCTATCATTGCTACTGGTATCTGGCCAATTAGTTATGTGAGTTATGTTGGGGTTGGCTTACAAGTCCTGAATCAAAGCTGGCTTATCGGCGAAGACTTTTCACTTCACTTGAAATGACAAAAGTAGAAGTAGAATGGAATAAAAATTTCTTTACAAAAATTGTAGATAGTCAAGTGTAGCCTAGGCTAGGTTCTTTAATCGTCATACGTTCCACCTGAAACACGCTCTAATGATTATAGAGATGGAATGGAAGACTTAATTTTATACTTCTGAGTATACACCGCAATCCAAATGTCATCATAGATATTTGAAACCGTATTACTAATTTAAAGTCTAATTTACTACTAATTAACAATCTGATTAAAGTCAAGAGTCCAAACAAACAAAACAAATATGCTCGAAAGTCTAAATCATAAATGTCTCTAGGTCAGGGTGCAAAAAAAATAAATTAATTTCTTATTAATAAATGCATCGATTTGTCTCTCTTAAAGAATACATAATTTTTTATTTTGTTTAAATTATAAATTCATCTTTCTTAAGTGAATATTAAGAAATTATTATTATTTGTGCTATTTTTTTTTTCAGTTTCTTAAGTCTTCCGCATTGCATTTCCCTTTCAAATAGAAAAATATATACTCAAACTCGTATATATGTACATAAGTATTTTCTTATGAATTTAAAATAATCATAAGCATTGTCTTACACACGCCATATTGGTTTAGGCATTTTGTTGCTAAATTCAAAATCCATTGAATATATACTTACTTACCTTCTCATATAAGCAAGTTGTTTTTACAGAAATGTTTTTCTTCAATTCAATTATTATACACTCGAATTGAGACATTATTTCCTAAGTTAAACAACACGAAGTGGTTTTAATTTACACCTCATTACATATAAAAATTTACAATTTGCCACCATATTTAACAGAAAAATTCATATAAACTCAACTGTATGTATGAACAACAGTATTTGGGTTCTTTTACATTTACACAAACTCATAATCAAAAAAAAAAAATGTGGAATTTTTAAGCCCTAAAGCTTGAATCGAAATAATAAAAAGCACCCATTTGTAAGGAAACCGCCCGTCAGAGGTACAAATCTCATTATAAAGTTAAGGAGACTCCAATTATTTCACTCTGTGTATTTTATACATAACTTTTTCAGAGCTAAAAAGGAAATTCAAACAACAAAACAAACAAAAAAATTCACTTCAATTGCTCCAATGCGCGCATAAAAATGAAATCAAATCAAATCGAACACTCTGATATGTTTGCCCCAATCAGCAGAGAATTACTTAACCAAGTTTGTAGCTCAGCTCTTTCGTTTTGATCAATGAGTTACCTAATTTTGCCATAGTTTATTTATTTTTTTGTGTATATTCACATAATTCTCTAATTAACAGCAAAAGTATGTATGAATTCATGTTTTTAAAAAAATATTTTCCCTGCAAATTTCCTTAAAACACATCAAGTGTGTTAAAATTTAAAACAAAAAATTATTTCAAACGTTGTAAGGCTTATGATAATTTTCAAAAAACAAAAATAGTTTGTTATATTTTACCTCATGTTGCTGAAAAGAAATGCTTTTTTAAGTTAAAATTAAAGTACTTCTGGTAAGATGCAGTTATTTTCTTATATTTTGTTGTTGTGGGTGGGTGGACGTGCACAACACGCGAAATATTTTGACATTGTCGAATAATAATTGCATTTGAAGTATGCAGTTACAGTATGTGTGCTATGTTTAATATTTCTTTAGAAAGCGTTCCAATTCAGTGACTATTATTGGCATGGTAGTGCCGAATAAGTGGACACAGAGAGCAACAGGTTGGCCATGCACCATGCAAACATCTGTTTTATTGCAAATATTTTTTATGTTGAAGTGCCAACAATGCTATTATTATTCTTATGCAATAAATTCACAATTGAAATAAGCCAAATATCAGTGTGTTTATGTGTCTGTGAATGTTTCTCTAGGCAATCCCGATTTTTTGTAAAGGGATCATAATCAAAAATCAGGGAAATTGTGTCTGTTAACCTTAACTATGACACTAGAGTCTTTGGTATAGAAGAACTTTCACTTGCAACGCCACCCATAACCATAACCTAACATGCCCAGACTTTCGCATACATATGACTTAGTATTTTTTTTTTCCACAAAGCAATGTGCGCTATTATGGTTTCAGGAATTATTGTCAGACAACTATAAAAAGCATTGTAGTCTTACATACTGCAGAAAGATTTGAAACCAGCTTCTTTGCCCACAATAGAAATATCGTGAGTGGTACGGTGGCAAAGCCATGCGGCTTTCAGCTGTAAATTATTTTTGTGAATGGAATGTCCGCATTTTGATTTTTATGTGTGCATTATCCGCAAAAAGACGGGCCCCAACGCGTGTGTTGTCCGGTCAAACACTTAAGCTTTGTTTGGTCATTGGAACGCCCAACTAGTTTCTTCGTGAACCTTTATCTGCCCTGCACTTTTGTAAAAAGTTCATTGATCTACTAACATCTCTATTTTTCTATTTTTGAGAGAAAAAAAGTATTTTTACGAATTTGGGCATCATCATATTTGAAGATAAAGATGGATATTGAGAGACAATTTCAACAAAAAAAAATTCTGAATTCGGAATGCGAACTTTCTACGAAAATGGTTATCTAAACATGCTCGCTCACACTAAAACGGCGATAAAAAAGTTTAAAACTGAATCAAACAAGCAGCAGCCCACATACTTCTAGGCTACCATCAGGCTAGCCGGGCAGCAGTATTGTCATTGTCAGTTGGTTAGGGTGCTTTGATGGTGCAAATATGTAGTATCCCATGCCAAAAACTGTATCTCCATTAGCATATTAACATGGAGAGTAAAACAAACAATCAAGCACAAGATCGTAGCTGTTGTGTATGGTGCAGCAATTTAGATCTCTTTCAATGTCTGTCTTTTTGTCTCTATTCGACTGTCTGCTTGATCCCTCGAATCTTGTGTTGGTGTATGGAGTGTGTCTCTGTTTGTTGTTGTTGTTTTTACTTCAAATGTATTTTGTTGTTGTTCATAAAACACCAAAAATAATCAAACAATATAACAGAGTTTATAGTAAAATATAGACAGACACATTCGTGACGACAAACGATCGAATGCCACGACATGGCTACGAAAAGAGATCAATGCGCCTTTTGCTTACGTTATTCACCCATTTTCAAATATGTTTTACATTACTTACTTACTTTTAATGCCTTCTTTTTTTTTGTTTTCTTTAGTGTAATTGTATCAATTCTACGGATAAGGAAGTGCACGTGATGGTTAGTGTTTTTTTTTATAGTGATACACTTATCTGTAAGATATTAATAAGTAGCCTGCCATAATTCTCAAGAAATAACAAGCATTTTGATAAAGTCTAGAAGAAAAAATTTGTATCGGAATTTGAAGAAATTTGTGACCGGGTGTTGATTCTGATTATGAACTAGACATATCTATTAAGGTATTATAACATGGTCTCATCCTCTAATTTTTCCTTAACTATCTTTATCTGTCCGAAAATCCTAAGAACACAAAAAGAACGTTAAACCTTGCTCCAGACACAAAAGTTGAAAAATTTGAACATATTTGTACTCCATTCAATTTTAATAAAAACAAACAAACTTATCATGCTTTTAAAAGCGATATGGACCATTATTGACAGTTCAAAATTTAGTTTCTAAGCCCAAAATTGTTAGTCAATTTATATATGGCTCCCATTCACTCCCATATTCCATATTAGTAACACAGTAGTTCACTGAATTATGTAAAATTAACCCAATTATGTAAATGAACTGTCATTAACAATTTAAGTTTATTATAAAGAATGATCTTTTCACTTGCTCTATAGGGCAGTTATTGGTTTTGATGTAAAAAGAAATTACAATTATGGAGAGGTCAAAGAAAATAGCTTTCATCATACTCTATGCGTTAACTAAATTCATCTAGGCAGGAATAACAAATAACAGGGAAGAAGAATTTATAAATAATTCTTATTAATTAACGCGGTAAGTTCCGAAAAGTTTAATAACTTTAAAAAAGGAATACAAAAATCTTGAATTTAAATAATTAATCTCGGATCGTTTTTTATCACTCAATATAAAAGTGGTAACAAATAATTTTGTGATTTAAATTTAATACAAAAGTCAAAATAAATGTTCAGTTAATTTAGACTAAGTTAACTTTTCCGTAACTTTACAAGTATTTCTGACAGATGTCAACGTTAAAAATATAGTAACCAAGAATGAAGCACCAAAACCGATTTAGAAATAAGACTCACTGAACTAATTGTAATTTAGTTTTCTCGTTTTATGTGACATTTATACAAGATGTCCCAAAGTCACCGCTGCCGAGAAGAACCATTGGTTCCTTAGGTTCCTCATTTAAAGGGTAATGTCCCTAGAGTCTCACATCGATTTTAATAGATTTTGGACAGCTAAAAGATAATTTTGAATTTTCAATCTGAATTAACCCCGTTATAATTTATGTAAGGAATAATCTAACTGCGATTAAAATTTTAAAGGTGCTATACGGCAAGTTTTGGTGTAAAAAAAAACAGTCAAACATGGCATTACTATAATAAAAAACACGAAAAAATGGATGTCACAATTCTGTCTGTCTGTTTGTATATGCATCTACACCTTAAGCCACTGCAGGGATTTTTTTTTCAAATTTTGAGCTTAAGGGCTTTTTGTGATTCTCCAGAGAGGAAATGGAAATTTGTGTAGTTTCAAAAATAACAGTACCTGCCATACAACCGATAAGGAAAAGCTTATTTAACTCAAAAACGGATCTAACGTTTTAAATAAAAAATTAAATGCACGACTGGATCACACGTACTTGCTCCTATGTTCAAGTTGCTTGGAATTAAGAACTTTAAAATATGAAAGCAGTTACAAAAAAAAAGTATAAAAATTTAAAAAAAAATGCATTTAAATCGTTCTTTTAATTGTATAAGAAAGTAGTTAAAAAACTTAATGTTCAAAAACAGGCATGCCATTTGATTAATTGAAAAAATATGAATATGAACAAAAAAAAATTAAAGTCTTTGAAGCGGTTTTTTTAAAAATTAATTTTGTACAACATTTCAAAAAAATAAATAATATGCCAATTTTGATTTTGTATTAAAATTAATTTTCAAGCCTAGCTTCAAAAAACAAATATCAACTCATTTTTGAAAAATAGTTTTGGATTTATAAACAAATATTTTTTTTTGAAGTTCAGTATTCTAAGAAGGGAATGATAAATTTTTTTGAAACTAAGAATTAATAAATGTTTATTAATAAATACTCAAAATCTATAACAAATTTTCTTATGTTTCTAAATTTGTATATATTAAAAAGCTCTCCAAAGATTTTAATTTTTTTTTTCTGCATAATTCATATTTTTTCAAGTTATTAAATAGCTTACTTGGTTTTGAGCTCTAAGTTATTCAAGCGGTTAAAAGACGGCTTAAATAATTTTTGTATACTTCTTGTTCTTTATTTACTTGCATAATTTTGAAAGTTCTTAAGCTCCAAGCAACTTGAACATAATAACAATACAGCGAAATAATGTCGACGGCTAAAAACGATCAAACTCACAAAACTCTGTATTTAGTGTTCATTTATCTATCAATAAGAGCATTCCAAAAATTTTATTTTGAGCTGGTTATTAAAATCATAGTTAATATTTAACCTGAGCTTAAAATATTAGACTTGGAAGTTTAAATATTGATTCTACAAAATCGAAAAATGGGACTTTGATCGTTCCCCGTGGTTATTCAACTCCTTACAATAATTTTCACTGAAAAAAATGCCATTTGAATTTTTTAACAATTATAATGCAAACAAAAAAAATTAAAAATAGTTGAAGTTACTTTTTAAAATTATTTCTTTTATAATTTGTTTCTAATGTTATAAAAAATAATTTAACACATACAATTTAAATAACCATCAACTCCTTTTGAAATATCAAATAAAAAAATTAATAAAAGAAAATATTTTTGTATTAAATTAAAAAATATATTTTTGAAAATTTTACATGCAAATTGTATTTAAATTTGTTGAGTCGATTACTAGCCCAGGGGAATTAGACAAAAAAATGGAAACACTACGAACAAAATTCCGACAAAGCTGAGTTTTGATGGAGATATTTGTTTAACGGGGGGATGGGATGTAAAAGGGGATACAAATTTAATTTTTTTAATCTCTAGAAAACTATAAGTTTTGTTTTTATATGAAGGTGCAAATTGTAGCATATGTAATTCTACACAAAAAAGATTAAAATACTTTTTGTTCATATACAATCAATAAATTCTGAGAAAATAGTTATAATCTTATTGGTGTAAAATTTAATGAGCAATAATATTAAATCATTAATTTTTTGAAAAAAATGTATGTTTGTTGAGATATTAACAAAAAACTGGTGCTTTTACAGTACAAAATCAAATGTGTAACTTTGACACGCTGTTTCCTCAAGATTAATAAATCTACAGAGCTTGTAAATAGCTCATTTAACTGCCTAAATGTTATTCTCACATGATCTTCCCTAACCCCGTTCACCCCAAGAGATTAAGCCAAACCAAACCCATCAAAAAATTTTTCCCATCGATTAAAAAATTTTTTAAAAATTTTGAAAATTAGCTCCACCATGGAGTTCTTGCTCGATTTTCTCTGAATCAATTGATTATATGAAAAAAAAGTATGTTAATTTTTCTTGTGTAGAATTACATAAGCTACAGTTTGTACCTTCATATTTTATTCAAAAAACTGATAGTTTGGAGAAATTAAGAAAAAACTGAATCTACACCCTCCCCCCCTAGGAAATGTTCCCACGCTTCAAATTTATGGAACTTTTTAGGAAATTCTTAAGACGTCAAAACAAAGCTTTGTCGGATTTTGATCGGGGTGAAAGTCTTATTTTCCTGGGATATATGAGGAAATTTAAAATAGAAGAAAAAAACGTTACAAGGGAGGTAGGTGTAAAAAATGTACAGTCGTATTTATATACTTTGCCTAACTTTAGACAGCCGTCGAACTCCAAAAATTCATAAATAAACTTTGTTTACTGTTATGCTAAGGTTGTCTAACTTAGACAACGTCATCGGTTGTCTTAGATTCGTTGACTTCATTTTAAGGCGTATTTCCAACTATCCATACAGCTCGAATCGTTAAATCTTTTATTGGTAATCAAAACGTTCACTTGCTGCCTTGGCCACCATACTCACCGGATGAATTACACGGAAAGTTTACGAAGGAGGAAAATAATACGATGCAAAGGAAAGCTGATTAATGCCATTAAGTTAGCCTGGAGTGAGATTTCACTGAACTACTTGGCATCACTGTATAGTTCTCTTAAGGATCGAGTTTTTGAAGTTATTTTGAAAGGTGGTTGTTGTACACATTATTAAAAAAAGAAAACGAAACCAATTAAATCATAAAAACAAACAAAACCATCTTTTTTCTTCATTTTGTTGTTATTGCTTCTAATCTTGGACTCGATAAAACTACTCAAAAAAATAACTCAGTCAACATTTATTCTCTTAGATCCGGAAAGCTTTTTTCCGTGAAGGGTTAATTAAGGTTTTTCTATGGCATTTTAATCATCTCTCTTATGGCTTTCCAACATAACCGGAGAAATTTCAGTTTAACTTCTGAAAAATGTGTGCTTCTAACCCTCTATGACTTGGAGAGTATATAAACGTCACTGTACCCTTTAATTCGAATATGTTAAATGTTTATATACAGAAAATTCTGTCAGTACACACTACACAGATCTACCCACACCCATACTTATTTCATCTTTTTATATAGAGACTGCTGTCTGCCATTCCAAAACTTTTACTGAGTAACTTCAATTTGACCTGGAGCACTTTGTTTTGTATATCTGGACTGGAACTTAAATGTTAAAGTTAGATTTAAGCAATCTGTAGTCATAAAAAATGTCGTCAATCATAGAACATTGCACAAGGAGAAACCCAAATTCTATTACTCAACTTTGTTTCCATAAAAATGAGAAGTAAATGTACGTCTACAAGTAATACAGTTATTGACATCTGCCTTACATATCAAGCCTGTCAAACGATTGGTCATTAAGACAGCCCCAGCATGCAAAGGCAATAAAAGAAACTGCGAATATTTTTTCATTTTTGTTTTTCATTTAAAGACCCCCAGCGACACAATTGATATTGTGGCCATAATGCTGTGGTGGAAGTTTTTTGTACACAATATTCCAACTCGGTCAGCAGCCATCGAAGCGGAGCACTCCCATCGTTCCGTAGGCTGTTGTTACCGTTTTCATTACAGTCATTACACATTTTATAGGCCTTTCCTTTAAGTGGCAGCACAAAAACAGAGTCTCAACTCTCAGAGTCTCCACATGCAAGAGACTCTTGTGTGGCACATAGATTTAAGTTTTTTGTGTGCAATATTTGTACTTCTCATAGCCCGTAAACTACTTTCAATTTAATAAAGGTATCAACAATTGGTCGGAGTCAGTTTTCGATTGGAACGCTATAAGAGTGCAATTGATATGAAAACCGATTGCTGCCGATCGCTTTTAGATTTCAAATTTGTATTGCATTTGTGTTTGTTGAGGTGTAGGTATGTATTTGCGTTTTTCTTTTTTTGTATAGGGGCTTTAACAGGAAATCAGCCTCAGTTAAAGATTTCGACGTCGATGTCCGTCCGTCGTCGTTTTATAGTTGTCGTCGTGCAGAATCTTAAGAAATTGTTAATGGTCTGATTATGGAATTGGACCAGTCAGAGGAATAGGAGTATTTTTATATGGCAGGAATTGTGGCACTATCGTGATCAAACGATTTGTTTGGGCTCTTGTTTGTGGAATTTTTTACGACAAGTTTTTATCTTTATGGATTTATTTATGGAAAATTGTGTTATGGAATTTTAAATACAACAAGATGCTGAATTTTGTTGTTGGTTTAAATGTTTTGTTATTGCAATCAATATAATGCTGTTATATGATTTTGTTTTTTATCTGCGAAATGACCAAACAATTGTCTTCCGACACTTGAATGACATTAGGAGATACTCAAGCAAAACTAGATGACTTATAGTGTGTAGATAAAGATTTGCTGCGAACACCTGAACAGATATTAAAACATTGAATAATAGTTGGAAGGTTATAGAAGTCATCAGATTTATATCATGGTACGAATATCACAAATATTATTTTAGATCTGATATTGAAGGGTTGTAAGACCCTTTACATAGTGCCACGAGTACCCCTTACATAACATTCGTTGCGTACCATGCTTTTTATCTTATTTAATCACAATTAGACCTGCAAGCCCTTCTACTAAAGATCCTATCAAGGAGGAGTATTATATCCGAAGTTGAATGACAAAGTTGTGCTTATAGCGACTTCTTTGTCACGCTGGAATAAAGGCATTTTTGGCAAATTAGTAAGAATATTTTTTAGAAATGACAACGGATATCGGCTTCTGACTTATACACATTGATCTGGAAGCCTTAGCATATATATACTCAAGTGTTCATGAACATAACAGGAATTGATTTTCAGCTAGTTAGGAGAGGACAACGACGACGACTTGGTATCATCTCGCTGATCTGTCGCCATGGTCTTCCAAATGTAGTTTTCAGTATCGTGTTCATTAAGCTCGTCTTGCTGTGGACTCGCCACTCAGCATACCTATTTACACGGGAATCTATATATGTCATGGTTTTCTCGGTATGGTCTCATTTTCGTCTGGCCATGACACGTGGTTTTTGACATTGAGCATGTTTTTTCTTCTCGATGTAGTCTCGCTATAGTCTTGCTATTGTTCCTTTTTTTAAAATATAACTGAAGAAATTGTCACCTTTCTGCTGACTGAACATACCCCAAGCGGGTCAATAGAGTTGAGTAAGTGGCACAAAGGTACTAAAAATCAAGATGAAAACCGGTGAAGCTGGCCACCCAAAGAACTGTCATTCAAAAAATCTGTTTACTATTCTTAAATATAACTAGATGAACCATGATGACAAACGAGAAAACGAAAATTTAATAGCACTGTTGCCTTGTAGCAGAAATGGCAGGATTTTGTGCGGTGGGATTTTAAACGGCATGATAGTCCTATCAGGGATTTTGAAAGAAATTAAAAAGTGGTATTTTGAAACAAAATCTTAAATTTAAGTTATACACAAACAGGCCTTAAATGATGATGATTGATGTCAGCTCTTACACCAATAAGAGTAACTCACGACTGATGACTCGATGACTGATAAAACAATTCTTCGAAATTCCAAAAGCAGCGTTTTTAAATGGACAAAACAAAATAAAAACTTCAAATGAGATTTAAGTTTTTCTTAAGTGGATGAACGGTGAAACCTTAAAAATCAAAATAAAAAACCTAAATCAAAATAAAAAACCTAAGTAAGTAACCAAGTTTCAAAAGGTTTTCTTACGATTTAATATTTTTGGTCCTATTCGAATAGACTCGTTTAGAAGATGGATCAGGAAAATCTTGGCTAAGGTATGCCTGGTATTATTCGACTAGAATAAATTAGCCACGTAATTGGAAATATTGAAATCCTCCGTAATAACAACTTCACTGTTTGGAAACTGGGCAATATTTCTATGAATGATATCAGACAGCGCATCAAATTCATTTAAAGTCGAATAATTATTGTCTCGACTAGAGTTGCGGCTAATAAAACATGCGGTACCAATGTGCTTCTGGATTGTAAATATGAACCCCATAAAATTAGAATTCGTGATCAAGCAAGTTGCATATATTGTGATTAAATATGATAGGCAACATAATTTCGTGCTTATATGGTGAGACCATGGTAAGAGATAAATATAGATACCTAACCTTATAGGCTGAGTTCCGCGGGATCCGAGTATTCACCAACTTGGGTGTAATTAAGTCTACAAGCAATGCTGAAGCCAAGATAGTCTTCGAATCCCAGCTTTTAATATCGAGTCGACAAAGAAGACAGAACTTCCAGACAAAGATAACTTAGCTTAGTACTTTGGGGTTTGATACTTTCCCTACAATGATAGCTGTCATTTTTGAAATTGACAAATTTGTATAGCCTTGGGCTATGTTTTTTAGGAAACAGATCTTTTCCATACATTTTTTTAAATTTCAGTCAAATGACTTTTTCGTATGTAACACACAGAAAAACCTTAAGACCCGAAATACCCAAAGTACCTAAGCCCCAAAATAACGAAAATCCCAAAGTACCAAGAAAACCAAAGTATGTACCAGAAAACCCAAAAATCTAATCTTTGGAGAAACCCAAATTACCGAAAAACCCAAAGTACCGAAAAACCCAAAGTACTGAAAACCTAAAGTACCTACTGAAAAACCACAATACCAAAAAGAAAACAAAGTACCGAAAAACATAAAGTACTAAAACCCCAAATAACTTGAAATCCAAAGTAACGAAAAACCCAAAATACCGAAAAACATGAGGTACTGAAAACTCAAAGAACTAGAAACTAGAAAAAAGTACCGAAAACTTAAAGTACCTACTAAAAAACCACAATACCAAAAAAAAACAAAGTACCGAAAAACATAAAGTACTGAAAACTCAAAGAACTTGAAGCATAAAGTAAAGAAAAACCCAAAATACAGAAAACCCAAAGCACCGAAGAACCCAAATTGCCAAAAAACACAAAATACCGAAAACACAAAATACCGAAAAACTCAAAGGACCGAAAAACCCAAAGTACCAAAAGGCCAAAAGTCCGAAAACTCAAGGTGCGAAATTATTATTCATTTATTTTTTCTTTTTATTCCATGAAACATGACCATTAAACTAGGAGAAATCGTTACAGTAATTATATTTCTTTGAGGAGAAGGTAAAAGAGATTTAAGATGAAATTTAAAGAAAACTTTTAAGAACCTCCAGCCAGATTTTTGTTCTTGTGTGAACGAACTTCACTCAAAGGTGAGTAACCGTAATCTGAAATTGATATTAGACTTCTCTTAAACTAAGCTATTTTTAATCTTTGAGTTTCCTTTTGGTTACAGGAGCGAATTCAAACACTGCGTTGTCTTATAAAACCTTATAGCCTTTTCGACTAAAATGAAGTTATCTCTTTACTCACTCATTACTTTGCGTAATTCAAAGCAAACCAATAATGGATATTAAAACATACTCGAACAATAAGTAAAAGCACAAATAAAAAGAGTGATATTACCATTTTCAGGCTGTTTTGTCTAACCTTACCACCACACATAATACGTCTCTTACCATCATGTCCATAAAAATCGCAAGGTGAAATTACATAGTTCAAAAGCAGTTTAAGTTAAGTAAGACTCTAGAAAATATTGCAAATTGGACTCAAATTGCAATTATTTCTTTCTTTACTTTCTTATTGAAATGTTTTTGATGCTTGCACTGTTACTATACACATTCCAAAAGCAATTGAAATAAGTATCTACTTGTGTATCTCGATTAGTTTATTATCAAATACATCAAAATTAATGTAAGCCGCACCAACAAAAAAAAATGCCATGATTGCGAGCAGTAATAATCGGGAGTGATTACGATACGCCCTCTCAAAATATGGTCTTTCGCCGTTTGGTCCGCAACGCAACCGCATTGCCAGCGCAAGTGTGTGTACTCTGTTTGTACCCAAAATAAAGACAAATCATTCCCTTCACTATTGCTGGCCCACATAAAAAGAAATTCAAATCACTATAAATAACTCTTGGCCCGTTAGCCAAATTTGCAAAACACAAATTTTATATCGCAAAACTATCCACCTATAACCGCCTCCGGCGCCCGCGGCGAGCAGTACTTACTTCCAAATCACAATATATCGAATTACACGCACCGTGTCGATAGTTATAGGTCCCAGAGTGTACTTTCTCATCTACAAACAATATTTTAGCCAATACTGTCTTTGGGTCTTTAGCACAGGAGTGTGTGGCGGAAAAATTATTAGCAAGTAATTATTCTTTAATTCGACAACACAAACAACACGCCATGGAACAGCACCGAAAATTATCTTTGTCATTAATAACCAGGCTGTGCGGCGAATTGGGATTGGGATTTGTTTTCGTCTAATGGCAAGCAGTATCTGTAAGATTCATATCTCTACGGACAATATGATCAATGCTCGTGCTCAGTTCTTGGTTCAATTGGTCAGCATCACCGCTGCCGCCATGTCGAGAGATTAATCTGCACCGTCCATGAGTTGATTGCGCGGACAAGATTTCCTCTTGAAATGGAAAGGGAAAGTATAACAAACGCTTCGAGATAAATCGTACTATTTTCCATTTTGTTATATTCCCTCCTGACCATATGTGTGTGCCCAGAGTTCAGTTCATTGGGAGTTCCACTGCACTAGTATCCGACTGCCCCAGTGTCCGACTATTATAGCACATGCAATGGGCAGCATTTGTTTTTGTTCAGAGATCACTTGTGAATGGGACATAGGTATGTAGGTATATCTATGCGTTTGGGTACTTTTTCGAGAGGTGAGCTTGGAGCGCCTGCGCATTTGAGTTTTGAGAATTATGTTGGAGCAGTGCACATATGTTGAATGGACTTTGATGCCGGGAGCAGTTACTTATTCGGATCATGTTGGCGTTTTAAGATGGAGACACATTAGAGAACCAGGCCTGGCCTTACGACAACGACAGTATGTACACGATTACAATGTGCGACGGCGGCGGCGGGCGGGCTCAGCGTGATGTACCTTACCTATACCCGGTATAATATCGACGACACAGCCTTTGCGCAGTGCAGGTGGTGATTGCGATGTTATGTAAGCCATTATCCTTTTGGTTTTTAGCGTTTAATTGAAATTGTTGCACAAACGCATCGAAATTGAGTTCGCTTGTCCAGTGAGTATATAGTGTAGGAACAGCGAGCTGGCTCGTGAAACAGAGCTTGGGTTTTTGAAAAGATTGTGTGGTGGTCTTTTTGTTGTGGTTGTTGGTGCACAGCTCTGACAAGCTAATGTGACGATGTGATTTCTTGAAGTAGTCAGGTTGTTGAACATTCTTAAAACATTCAAAACGTTTAAACTAACTATGTTTTGAATATTAATTCGATAGTGGAATGTACTATCATATCAGCTTAAATTTAAACATTGAGTCGGGAGGCTTAAAGAGGGAAAAAATGTTCTTTAATACACATGCTTGCTGTTGAAAACAAGATAGTTATAGTGTTGTTTGTTTAAAGTTAAATACCGCTTCCATATAACGATTAGAAAGTCATAATCAATATTTGAGCGACATAAAGTTTTTAATCTTGGAATTTTTTATAACTTTTGGATATTGGTTTACATAAATCTAATCAGGTTAAATATTTAAACCTTTCCAGATATTTAGGCAGCTGTCAATGGCTTGATTTTGCTACCTCTGCACAAGTTCTATAATGTCATTTTTGTTTGGTTTTCCGTTCTGTATCGGTATTTTGCAGATGACCTGGAGCATACTCCTTACAGCTGCTTTTTATAGTCTGGCCACAAGCTTTATAAGCCTTTAGTTAAGATCATAGCTATATCTTCACTTTATTGAGATCAGGTAGGTGGAATTGTTATACAATTTGCAGAAATGATTCCATATCCTTAACAATGACTATGATTTTTCTACGATATTCTCCTGATCGTACTAGCAGTCTTTGATTCGAGCCTTTTATAACCTTGGGAGCTTATTTTTATTTTTTGATAAAACTTTCGAACTTCATTCCTGCATTCCTCTATTTCCTCGCGCGCTTCTTATGCTCTCTCTTTTTTCTTCTGAGAAGACGGTGTTTTTCTCTCCTCTTCTGCTCGTAGAGCTCACGAGCAGCCCTGGTTCTTCTATTCAGCGCCCCTTTGTATGCCTGTTGTTTGGCTGCATATACTTGCTGGCATTCTTCATCGGACCAGGGGTTTCCCTATTTTGGCTTTGGTCTGAGTATCCGTAGCATTACCTGGGGCTACAACGAGGTAGTGGTCCAAGTCAACATTGGCTCTTTCAGATATCCTGCTGGGGGAGTACCTTTGCTCCGATCACAATATGGTCAATCTGGTTGGCAGTTGTTTGACCAGAAATTTGACATGTCTCGTTAGACTGCACGAGGTCTTAAGAGAGACAGAACATTTTACGTGAAGATCCGAGGTTTGTTTTCCTTTTTTTGTTTGCTAGGTTCGTCAACAGTAAATCCATATGGCTTTACGTAGCCAAGAAGTTACTCCGATGGATTGGCCCCCAAACCTCTGGAGGGCCAGACCCCTATTATGACTCTAAGGCAGGGAGCCGGATTAAGCGCTCCATATGCCTGATCTCCGAATATGTCGTAGTAGGCGGTATAAGGTATTCACTAAGTAGTTCAACCTTATTGTGCCTAGTACCCCCTCTCTTATTTACTAATTTTTGTATGAACATTAAAATCCAAGGCCAAAAACTAATTCCAACCAAAAATATATAATTTAATTTCTAAAATCTTTAAAGAAATAAAACAATGTTCTTCATTCAAATAGACACCATATACTTTTTCAACACATCATCCCTTTGAAATATCTTCTTAATGCAAGATACATGGGATATTTTATTGAAACCTTTTACTTTTATTAAGTTATATTTTAAGTCAAATACGCCTCTGTTCTTGACCTAAACATTAACTACCGTAAATTTCCTCGTTCTTGTATGCATGTGCTAATATCAATGCTCAATCAAATAAAAATTTTTTTTTCTTGATTTTGAAATTCTATACATGTCAGTAGGAATGTCTTTTTGACAGATGATATCAATCAGTCAACTATTTTGCGATGGCTTCAAATTAAACCTTACAATTTGAAGTTTAAAACAAAAAGTGAAAGCATTAAACAAAACAACCTAGGGAAGATCAAAACTTGTTAGCTCAAATTGAGAAAACAGTAAAGAAACCAATCAAAGTGATTGATTATTTTAAATAGAAAAAAAAGTATAAAACAAAAAATGACTTCTCAAAAATATTTCAGTGCCTGACTTTTTTTTCAAATGAGAGGTTTTTATTTTCTATTAATGATTCATAAAATGTTATTTTTATTCGAACAGTAGCCAATATCATAGGCTTCAGTTTTTGTCGGTCATTAATTATGCACTACCAATATCGTGTCTAACCTTTATTTTGTTTAACCATAAACTAATGTGTAATAATTCATACTTCTTTTTAATCAAAATCAATAAAGTGAAAAGTATTGTTTTAATGTGCATTGAGTGTCAGTTTTATTAATTTTTACCAATTAAATTAATTGTCATCATTATTCAGTCTTTAGGATAAAATATACTTATTTTTTGTAAGCTTAATTTAAAATTGACATATTTCACTCGACGGATTGACATCTCTCATGGTCAAGAGACATAAACACGACATTTAGCTGTCAGTTTGTGTTTTTCTTATATCAAACATAACATGCACCTACCTACATACATAAATATTAATGTATATATTAAAATTGTTAAGGCAATACAAAACATGTACAAACTTACATACATAAAGAAACAAGCTAATTTTTTTCAGAGCGTTAGGATTATACTAATTATACCTAAGCTGTCAACAAAAATGATTAATTTTGACAATAAATTAGTTAAAAATATAAAATATATGTAGCTAAAACAATGCAGCTCATTACTCAAGGTCGTTTAAACATAATTGACAATCTATAAACTAATAAACAATTCTTTTTTTTGTTGTTTGTTTCAAAAAATAGACAAGATGTTAGCATCTCTGTCCTACTTTTAATGAGAGCTCTTCATGAAATTATTAGTTATTTGCTTTAATACCAATTCAGTTGTTAAAAAAATGAAGAGTTATCTTCAATATTTTAGAGTGTGAGATGTTGAATATTTCACAACAATAAAGTAAATCCATCATCTTAATGCATAACAATTATTATCCTAAGATATATTTGGTAATTCACCACATAATTACTAGGTAGGAATGAGAAAAAGTAAAATGAATGAATGAAGTTTGTGAATTTAAGCGCGTTCACCTCAACAAGAACGCGCGTCGTTGAAGTTTTGTTTTAAGCTTAAAGTAGATTGAAACATTTTGTCAAGGCTTGAATTAATTAAAGCGAAAGGTAAGTATATAGTACAAAAATTAAATCATAATATATACATACCTATGCATAACATGTATGTATGTATGTATGAATAAAAGTTAAAGCCTTTGTTTTTGCTAGTGATTGATTTGTCTAAAAACTGATATTAATGTATCATGTTTATGCTGACAGAAGTCAATCAGCTGATACTTTGATAGTTGTCACTCGCTTGCTCCACCTCAAAAGCTAGTGCGGAAATTATTGTTCTAAACGTCATAGAACACAAAGTGACAGAATGTAGAACAATTTGGGGCAAGGTTTTTACTCACGGAACACACAATCCTGTACTTTTCTGCTCTTTTCTGTAATTTTCTGTTCGGAACAGATTCATTAATCATTTTCTTTTAAGACCCGCTTTATGCGATTAATTTATCTTGTCAATATATGTTTGTTAAAATAAAATGGCGTAGCTATAAACGTTGTGGTTTAGTGGACATTTTGAAAAATAAAACTAACCCGACTACTTCTTTTTAGAACGATTACCAAATAAAAAATTGCAAGGGTGTTTTTTTAATGGAATTTAATTTATTTTTTCATAGCACTTTCTTCAAGGATTCATATTTTAAAGTTAGGTGAGAAAATTTCATTTTTTTTTTAATTTTTAACTTTCTTAGGCTTCCAAAAACTGAAACTATAAATCTTCATGATTTGCACCAATAAATTCTACAAAAAAGAATATTTTTATAAAAAAAAGAAAGAT
This sequence comes from Dasysyrphus albostriatus, assembly GCA_946251815.1. Taxonomy (NCBI): domain Eukaryota; kingdom Metazoa; phylum Arthropoda; class Insecta; order Diptera; family Syrphidae; genus Dasysyrphus; species Dasysyrphus albostriatus. The sequence continues at coordinate 14,370,118 of OX276337.1, forward strand.
ATTTAAATTTTGTAATAACTTTTTGTACGATCAACCATTCTTGAGATAGTGATCAAAAATGGTTGCTGAAGCACATCAATTTCAGCAGCTAAAATCATAACATTTGTTTAGTAGGTACATTTTTTGCATTATGAACCATCTTTCTTGAGTTTTCCGACTTTTAAACATTTTGAAAAATGAAAATTATTAGATTAAAAGACATATTTTTGAGACTTTTTAAATGGTGTGTCTAAAACAGGAGTGCTAAACCTCCCTCATAATCAAATCCTAGATCCGCTACTGGATTCAGGCATCAGTCAGTCAGTTATGGTTTAAGCGATTTTTGAAGTGCTATATCTAAGGTTCCACTTATTGTAAAGAATAAAGATTTTGTAAGGTGCCTACATTTGACCAGCTGCAAATTTGTAGTTTCGGACTTGACAATATGAGAGATCCTTTCTTTATATTACTCCACTTCTTTGACAAAGTGACGGAGGAAAATAACTGAGCGCTCTCATATAAATATAAATTGAACAGATCGAAACACGATGCTTTTCTCGAGCATTGCTCCATTTTTTAATAACCCTCAACAGTAACTGTCAGGTGTCAAATTATTTTTTTAGGGTTGCCAACAAATAGAGGCAATTTCAAGTCTTGTGCATGTGATCAATCAAAATGATAAGACAAGAAAGACCACAACACACTTTGAAATTTTTCTACATTTAATTCTATTAAGTTTCTACGAGCATCCTTCATTAAGTGGTAGAATCAATAAAATTGCGAGACATACAAAAATTTCAGTTACGTCTTTACTGTAGAATTTAAAAAGACATAATTTATAGAAATTTTATCCTTAATTGATAAAAAAGCTAAACCCATCATAGATTATACAAAAACTTATTGCGATTATACAGGTTTAAAATCAGGCTTATGAAAATTCTCCTATTTTAATTCATTCACCAGTGCATAACTCATTTTTATATTTATCATTCTCACTTAAACTTAGACCCCCGCTAATTTGCAACACCCCAACTTAGTGATATTCAATTAATTTCAACGCCCACCGGAAAAAAATCTTGCTGCTCAGCGCTATACTTTATTAAACTTGCAACATTGTATAATATTGGACGTTGGTCTTATGGGGTCAACATGATGGATTGCACCCGATTAGACCAACAACAACAGCAACAAAAAAATATATATATAATCGATGTAGTATTAATCCTTTGAAAGAAATGCACCAGGAGTATACTTTCATAGAGCTAAAACTGATGTTCGCTTATCTAAGGCGCTACCTAATAAAACATTTCTGTTGGCACATTTAAGTCCCAGCCACTGCGCTGCGCGCCGCGGTGATCCTCCGGAATTAAAATGGAAAACTTGTTAGATCTATAATCTAGCCAGCTTAGTCATGGATGTATTTTTTATTTTTATATTGCTTTTCGAATTTTGTGATGTTGCTTTTGAAAATTGTTTGATTAGTGGTAGTTGCTGATGTTTGTGGTGTGTTTAATGTAGATCTTGAGACATTTTTTCTTTTTATTTAAGATAATTTTTGATCACTCAAAGAAATATAAATATTGAACAAATTTAATAATTTGTCTTTGTTTTATGTTTTTTTGTAGAACGGAGAAATTTTTCCGAAAACGACCGTATTTTATTACAAAATTGTATCTAAGTAGCTACTTTCAGTAAAAATCCTCGAGAGTGACTCTCATTTAGCTATCTACCCCTCTGCCAACTAATTTCATGACTGTATCCCTTGCGAGTTTTACTTTCGAGAGCTACTTGAGATGTTTGCCGTCTATTTACTCTCAGATGGATACGTGCTTTAATGGGGGCTATCACCTTCTAAAATTGGAAATACCAACAATTTTCCACTGTTTCCTGCACGTTCAAATTTTGTCGATCAAAATGGTAGCCCATTGGCTACCATTAGCCCCCAATGTTTCAACCAGTGTTTTCTTCTTAGAATTAAATTTAATAGACCAAGAGCATACAGCAAATTAAAATTTTTGCGGTCCATAACCGGAGCTTTATTGATTAAACAGGGCATCGAAAACAAAATATGAATGCAACTTCGAGGGTAATTGTGTTAACCAAAATTGGTTTTAATCCCTCCCTAGGTAATGTTCTTCTGATCAAAGCTCACGGTCTGAATTCAACATAATGAGATTTTGCTGAAACTAAAAGAATCGCTGTATGTAGCACAAGCTGTCATTAAAATTGCTCAATTAGCAAATACTTCTTTGTACTTCTTTGATAGTGCAGCACAACAACAGCTGAACAATTCTGATTTTTCAAAACACAGATTTTGACAATAAAAGCCTTTCAATGGCGAAAAAAATCAAATTTTTTCTATCTAATGGGGTTTTCTTTTGGTAAATTTAGATTTTGATCTAAAAATTTATTTTTTTTGTCGCGAATGGTATACGATTGCAGATTGATTTTTTGTTTTTATTTTATTGGTGTAAAATTTGTGCCTGTGAAACTGTAGCGATCCAGGCTTGTCAACCTGATGGCTGCCAATTGTTTTGTTGTGTAATAGTGTTAGTAATAGAGGGGTAAATCTGCCGAAAAATCCAGATCTGCAAAATTGAGTTTCTATAAAAAAAAATTGGATTTTTCACCATTGGAAGACTTTTACCGTCAAAATCTGTGTTTTGACAAATCAGAAGGGGAAAAAAATCAATTTTTATTACCAAAAGAAACCCCCATTAGATACTGCCACAAATAAAAAAGAGTAAGCGAATTTAAAAAAATCAATCTCAGTTTTTAAGGGGAAAAGCCCGGATCTTTCGCGAGGAATCCTGTTTATATTGCTGAGTCCTCTCAGATCCCAGAAATATAAACGGCTTTACTGTATGGCAGCCACATTTTTTTAAGTGCTAATATGTCAATTTTTCTTAAAAATGACATGGTTGTTTGACCGAACGTGAATTTTCCTAATCGGTTTTAACCATTACAAAAGAAAATTAGGGCTTTTATGTAGCCCAGTAGGCAGGTCGCGCTAAATTTCACTCACTTCCATTTTTCTTTCCAAATACAAGCTATAAACTCCCATTTAAATTTTGACGCAAGATTTTTGTGGAGATTACATTACAAAAAACAGTTGTTCTATGAAAAGAAATTTTATTCAACAATCAACAATTTGAAAGAATTAAGAATTAATGCAACGTCGTAAGTTTACAAATTGTGTAAAATGATAAATTTACGCAAAGTTAAATTTTTACAAAGTTAATTTTACGCAACAAAATCTTTTGATAAGTTTAACCAAATTGTGTAAATCATTTCCCATACAAAATTTGACAGTTCATTTACCAGAAGATAAACTTTTCTAATTTGTAAGCTTATCTATAGTTTTACGAAGTTGCATGAATACCCTTTTTATTTTATTACTTCAAGTGAATATAACCTCGTTCTCAATTTTCATTTTCACAATGGAAAAGTTCAGATAAATCGCACAAATAAAAGAACCTGCCATAATTTAGCTAAAATATTAATGTACCGAACAATTATTTCACGCACTAAATTTTGACAGATAGGTGTTGTACAGTAAGAAGTAGCGAATATTTGATCTTTTAGCTGGAGCTGCGTACCTCTCGGCTAAAAAGCTAGTTTTTTAAATTTTAGCTTGGATACATTTTGGAGAGAATTTTGTATAGGAGCAAAATTTAGCTCGATCTGCGTATTATGCTATCAAAGATGGTAAACTGCCGCCTGCTAAAAGCAGCCAAAAAGTCGGAAATGTTTTTTCTTCTTAAACATTATCAGTCGTAATTATAAACTTTTTCTTAATTTAGACAGCCGTCAAACTCCAAAAAGTTATTAATCAACTTTGTTGAGGCAAAAGTTGTCTAACTTGGACAAGGTCATCGGTTGTCTAAGATTTTTCTAACTTGACATTTTATTTAATTAAAGAAGGCATATTTGCAACTAGTAAGGACTTTTAAACACTGTCTAACTAGCTAACGCCGAAAAAAATCTTATAAATAAGGCTGTATGAAAATTAAGAACGAGAAATATTCAAGGACAAATGAATTATCAATGTCAAAGAGAAAAATCTATTTTTTATTATAATCCATTGAAATATTAAAATAAAGTTTCTTTTCATAGAACAGCTGTATTTTGTGATGTATGATGTTCTATCCACAAAATTTTAGCTGGTGTTAGGAGATAAAATTCGGAGTGAAATTTAAGCTTCTTGATGTGCGTATTAGACTATAAAAAAAATAATAACAAAAATTTGAGCCAGCCATGGTGCTATGTGGCCTATTACTGCCTGAACAGAATAGGAAACATAACTGGAATAGATGTCAAAAATGCTGCAGCTGCAAGAGTTGAACAAATTGACTTTCACTGCAGTATTTTTGACATCTATTGCAGCTTCGTCTCCCATTCTGTTCAAGCAGTCACAAGACAACTTTTGTGTCATGACTTTTTTCGAAATTAAATGAGTGCGAAAGACGACTGATCTCACCTCCACACTCATTAAATTTCGCAAAAAAAGTCATGACTCATATGTCGTCATGTAATAGGACACTAAAAAGAAACAAAATAAATAAATAAATACAAAATAATTTAATTTTTCCCTCTACTCAGACAGGCTAACCAGATGTATGAAGGCATAATTTTGCTTTTTACTGTACTTCAGTTATTTCACATTGTGTATACACCCTTATGTGTTTCCAATAAAATCTAGCTTGTTTCTCAACTTTGTCCCTGCACATCAAGCAGCTGCTTAGATATTTCTTTCTCCCTTTTTCATTCACAATTCACCAAAACAAACAAATTTTCATATTTTTCTTTTCAGTCTATCTCCCTTCCTCAATCAACAGCCGGTTTGACAAGGTTGTTGCAGATTCAAATTGTTTGACGTTTTGTCTTGTCACAGACAAATTAAAATTTTTGCATTAATCCGTTGCCTTGCAATACTCAAAGAGTTTTGCTTTTATTTTGTTTTAAATAGAATTTCTAGCATTTTCAATTCTGAATTATCATAACAAAATATTTTCAATTACTAACTAATATGTACAAAAATGTCCTTTGATAATAAACAGCCACAAGCGATTTGGAAAAAGGCCGCCAGCACATCAATAATTCCTACCGCCACCATCCGAAATTGCAATAACGACGATGAAGAAGAAAGTGCTTCATCAGCAAGAATTCCAAAACCAACTTCAGGTAAAATATATTTTTCGTTGTTCAATTTCGCTTTGCTTCTGCAAAAAAAAAAAATATTTATAACAAATACACAGAGTTCTTATGCATTTTTGCAAATAATCGCGAAAGTCGTTTGATCTTTGAAATTTGTATAAATTATTGTTTTTTAATTACCTCCCTCTAGCTCCGACCTGAGACCATGCTAAGTCAGCTTGTTTTTTTTAATTTATACTTTGAAAACCTGAACAGTTTTTGTTTATTTATGACACAAAAGTTGAAGTCAAGAAAAACATAAAAAAATAGTTTTGCCATAGAGGGTAGAACCATCAGAGCAATCTCGTGTTTAGAAACAAAAAAACTAAAAAAAAAAATATAATGAATTCAAAGCCTGTAAATTAAAGAGATAGGAATAAGAATGAAAATCTTAATAGGTATAAAGCTTTTTCCAATTTTGTTGTTTTTAATTTGGTTTGGGAACGAATTCTTTAATTCAAATTTACCATGTTAATATCAGATTTCGTTCACGTACCTACACCTACGTGATAAAATTCAAATAATTTTCTGTTAACAAACTATACATAGGTACATATACCTAGATCTACCTACCTACCTTCTTATATTTTGTTCTGTAATTGCGCTTTAAAATAGGGCGATTCCTGTCCTTGAAATAAAATTCATATTGTCCCAATCCCAACCCTTATGACCACAGGTAAGAAAATCTGTTTTTTTATTTTCAAATAAGCAGCAATTTATTTTAAGATAACCCATGCTCTAGTTTTTAACATTCATGTGGTAGACATATGGTGATCGATATTGTTTATGTTTCAATGTCACGTAGGAAGAGAAGCGATGGTAGAAGTCATATATGAAAGAATTGAGAATTTTTGTATCAAATAAAAAGAACAGTTTTTTTTTTATAAATTCTCGTGTCTGGCATTATCATCTCAAGAAGATTTAAAATACTAGTCCTAAATATTGTTCCAGTCATTATCGAAAAAAATCTCGTACTTCGATTATTCGATTAGAGGGGGCAATTCATTGACGGCGATCATCAAACCGCGACAAATGTATGTTGGTACATAGTAAATACTCGTAGTTATAAGTCCAATTTTCTGTTTTGCCTGTTATTTTTAGGTTTTGGCGAATTAATTTTTTGAATCAAAATCATTACAGTGGGTTTTTGTAAAAGAATTCATGTAAGTTTAACTGAACTTAATACAAATTACGTATGACAAGGCCCTCACTAGGTCACTGATGAGTCCAAGTGAGTAAGCCGGACGAAACGCCAATTTGTAGGACTAAAGGCCATAAAAAGCAATTTTGAAGCAAAATCAGTATCGTGTAAATGAATTAAAGAAAATGACAATAAAGTGCATTTTTTTAATCCAAAAAGTCCCATTTTGCAAGGTACACATTGAAATGTATGCCCGGAAAGTTTATTTCAAAATTTGTGGAACGTCACTTTTCAGTATTTTTCAATTTAATTTCGCTCAAAAGTTTATTTTGTTAGTTCGTGAGTCGTCTTACCCTTTAACCGACGATATTATTTCTTTTTTCTATTCTTTACTTAAAACACAAATAACATACATATATGTAATATGATTATTTGTGTTTAAATATCTTTTTATTGCTGTTTGCTAAAATTAAGACTTCGAATTAATAAATCTGACCGCATCCAAAACTTGAAATGGATCTTTGTCATCACTAAAATAATTTAATTACATTTTATATAATATATTTAAATTTGGTCATTTATGAAGTGAAAAATTTTTAATTTGACCATTCAGCTTTTTTAAACCTGACAACCCTGCCGCTTGCCTGAATTGAAGAGTATAAGCTCAGAATTTCCAACATTTTGATATCTACAATGCTGTTCACTTGAATAAAAACAATTTTTTTTTTACACAACAGAGTGTAAATTCTTGTTAATTACATGCGTAAAGCTCTTGAGTAAAATATAAAGATTCTGAATTTGTAAAGTGAATACACTCCAGAGAAACATTTTCCCTGTACCATGAAAGGCCTTTTCCAAAGTTTTCAAATATTGGTCTCATTTGAATAAAGGCAGTTGTGAAATTGTAGCTTAAAAATAAAGGTTAAATAAACAAATTGTAACAAAAATTTGAGCAGATTAAATATTTTAAATACTGTCGAGAAAGCGAAAATAGAAATTTACTACTCGGAAGGTTATTCGAAGCGCAATTACAAAATTGGCTGGAGTGCAAGTTCTGTTGACAATTCATTATTTGAAGGATACTCTTTTTGATGGAAAACGATACAAAAGATAGACATCTACCAGTGGACTCACCATCTGACAAGTGAAAATCTTTTTCAATTCTAGCTACTCGTATTTAACATCAAAAATCAAATTTAAAGCAGGGATAAATGGAAGCAAATGGACTATTCGGCGTGTGATTATTGATGATGAACATTTGAACAAATTAAAGTTGATATGAAGTATTTGAATCAGCTTTTCCTAAGGTTAAGAGCTTGTTTGGTCCTTTGCCATGGTCTTGCCAATCTGTACTGCTCACATTGTAAAGTCGTATACTGCTAGCCAAGAAGTTGAAGTGATTAATTGTCCGCCGTAGTCACCTCACCTAATCATTATATAAACTTTCTGGGGATGGCTTACCTGAAAGTTATACGAAGGAAGGAGCAAGTCATTAATTCATGTTTAATTAATTTCAAGGTAGGAATTTTGTGTTAATTAAAAAAATAGTGGTCGCTATTATTTATTTGTTGAACTTTTTCACAATTTTTTTGGGCGCTAAATTAATTAGCTTATTTCAAATAAATAAATTTTATTTTACGCATACGAAGACAATGCAGAAATAAAAATTTGCTGGCAGGAAAGGGAGGTGTCAAACATTTGTTATGTGACCTTAAACAAAAATTCATAAAAAAACTAATTGCTGATACAATTGGTGAAAATAGTTGAGATTTCATTACGATATCAGGATCTTTCAGTAATTTTTTCACTCACCAAAGCAAGATAGAACGCTCTTTACTAACCAAAGCTAAATTAAAGGAGAAATAAATGAACATTTTAGCTTAGGCTCCCGTAACTGTTTAAACTTAAGTAAATAGTCTCCGTAATGATAAAAATGCAGTAATTTTTCAAAAATTACAGATCTCAAAGGCATTTCAACTAACTTGATGAATCACCTCATAAAAATCTTCGAAATCTCAAACAAACACGTACACGTATTTTGTTTTCGTAAAAGCATTTATCATATAAGTATGTGCTTGCATACCTAACCTAAACGTATTGAACCATGTTTGAAACTAGTTTCGTAACTTTTTAAAAATAAATTTAACCATATTTGAGAACACAAATATTTCATTTTAGCGCGTTTACGTGTTGTGTCAACATCCTTCATACATATTATTCTACTCATACTGCTGTTTTGTTCCCTTTTTCAGACACAAAAATTAGTTTGGTCTCCAGAGGAAACAAACTTAAAATAACCAGATGTTTATGATGTTATTTCAATCCATTCGAATGCACAAAAACATGTTCATATCGATTTAAAAGATTTCGAATGTTTTGTATTGAAAAAATAACTCGCACTCAAACGGCGGCGCCAGACAGATTTATTGATTACAAATTCTGTATCCGATTGAGTAATTCAATCGTGCAGGCATTCTAGTTTATAACATTGTTTCGATTTTTTATCCCAAAACACTTGTGTTCATGCTTTATTACATAAATTGTGCGAAGTCGTAACTCCAATAATATAACCAACTAACCCTCTCCAGGAACAAAAAAAAATCGTTTGAAATGTTCAAAAACACTGAACCAACTTACTTTTCATGGTATACCACCAAGTTGGTGTGGTGTAACATTCTGAAAAAAACAAACCCAAACCATTTACAGAAATTGTATCGCTTATGCCAAAACAGGTAAAGTTGTTTCTAGTGTCTACAAAATGTGCTCCACTTAGGTGCCATAAAGAATACTTGAACTTTCCATATAAGAAACATCAAAAAAATCTAACATAATTTCACTTACATATTTCTATTTCGCTTTTGTTTTTTATTACCAGCTTTAACTGGTGCCACTATAAGAAGCCTTAGTCCCAGAAAGATGCAAACCCAAACAGCAAAACTAGTTTACAATCCATCAACAACTACAAAATCAAATCGAGATAATGTGAATGAAAACGAAAAGACTGTCATCGTCGCTGAGGTTGGAGACTTCCAAAAGAAACGACAAGATCGTGATAGGGAAGTAAAAGAAATCCAAGAAATGCTCAATGAAATCACAAAAACTCCTACGAAGCAAAAGAAGGTGGTCGAAAAAGTACCACCTAAAGTTGTAGTGGCAAAACATTCCCCACCACCTAAACAACCAACGAATACCATCCAGAGAAGCAAGACTGATACGAATTTACGACGTCCTACCGCACGAAAGAGTCAACAAAAGCAAGAATCCCAAACAGCTCGTTGTAAATCAGAACACGTAGAAGAGAAGAATAGTCCACCCAAGCAACGCCAGAAGACATATAACTCCGAAGAAGCACAACGTTACATGCAGGAACAAAAAAAGAAAAGGAAATCTCTTCAAACAGCTATGCAAGGTTCAAAGCCTTCAATTGATAAAGATGAAATAAAAAAGCGTCTTGAGAATCTCAGACAGAATACTCGCAAGATTGTGGATAAAAATGTGAAGATAGCTAAAAAGAAAGCCGGCACAATAGAAGAAAGCAACATTCCACGACAGGAAGGAATCAAAAACGCAATTAATAAGGAACCAGAAGTTCCTTTAAAGACTACAGGACAAGAAGCCTGTTCAGAAAGGGTATTGAAAGCACAATCTTCACATCGAGATGAAGTAGGGATTGAAGTTTCTAATGAAAAGGAAGTCCCTCTTAAAACGTCCAGAGTTGAAGCATGGGCGGAGAAAGTTAGGGTTGTAAATGCTAAATCCCCGCCAGAGAACCGTCAAGATCCAAGTCCATTGGCTGAGAACTACAAAAAGGTCGGGCTGTTGCGGAAGCCTGAGCTTAAAGATCACTCTTTCAGCGCTATAAAGGACATAAACATGGACAAAGAAAATCTTATTGTAGATAAACTTACTCCACATATCTCAGGGCTTCCGACATCTAGATTGGTGACAGAAGGAGAAAACCTTCTATCCAATGTCATTACACCACAATTATCAGAACCACCAGCTTCGAGACTCAGCGAGTCCATACAAAAACAGATAATAAGAAGCAACAACCAACATTTGGAACAGAAACTATCAGAACCAAGTTTTTATGGAAAAAGTTTAAAAAGAAGAAGCTCTCCAGAATTGGATTTGCAAGTCCCGGAAGCCAAACTTCGATCACGCACTTCGGTGCGCGAAAAATCTGTTCAAGCTGATAGCTCAGCCTTAGGAGCTTCCAAAGACCACAAAAAGAATACTGAACTTCCTTATTGGTTGAAGCCAACATTAGTTCAAGCTTACCCTTACAATTTCATTATGGCTGTACGTAAGAAGCTAGAAGCTATAGCGAATCCTCCTGCTGTGGCATCTTCTTCCTCCTCATCGATTGAACAACAAGCGGCAAAGAAAATAGCTTCTCAAACCCCAGTTTCTTATCCAAAAACCAATAGAAATAATAATGTAAAAAGAAGAATCATCGATGATGAGGGTGATAGATCATCATTAGCCAAATCAGCAGAAAAGTCATCATCGAATAAAGAAAATATCGGTGAACCTAGATTATCAAGAAGTTTCTCCGAGGTTACATCCAATTTTAGTTCGATGTCAATAAAACTTCCAGACTCCAACAACACATTCATTGATCTTAAAACGAAGCCGCAACAGCAATTCGACGAGGATGCCACCACAGTCTCGAGTTCTATATTTTCGAGTCCGGAAAAAAAGAAAAACTACAATGGTAGATCGAAGAATTTTCATACAGAAACAGCACTAAGTCCGTTGTCTATGGACAATATATCAAATTTACACATCAAATCAAAGCCAATGGTGAGCAACATTACTATGGGAAGAGGAGATGATTTTGAAAATACCTCATCTCTCAGTTCTCATCGCAGAGTAGAATCTGGTTCGATGACTAATAGATCTGATGCTAGTGTGGACTTTAGTCAACTCCTGGATGACTTTAATCGCAGTCTTTCTCAAGTCATCGAAGTTAATCAACAATTGAAGACAACCCTGGTGAAGTCGCAAATTTTCAGTCCTGAAAAAAAGAAGAGTACTTCAGTATTGACAACTAATCGTGTTGAACTGGCTGAGTATGTGTCTGATTTTGAAGAGTCTTCAAATGCCGATCAGAAGTCACCGTCAAAAGAACCACATGGGACACAATCAGGCAGTAGTATTCATGAGGTTCAAGATTCTTCGAAACAATCAAGTGAAATTAACACCCAAAAATCATCTTCGGCTTCTTCGTCAAATGAAGAAGTTTTAGAAGAAGAATTACAAAGTTCTTTCAAAAATAGCCAATCTCGATCAACGAATCAGTCTCCGGTTTCTTTGGGAACACAAACATTTATTGTGTCTTCGGAAGAAAAAGGACAGAGCTCAACTAGGACTCAGACCATTCACGAAGAAGCCATTGAAGAATCTCCTAACAAGGAGAACATGTCGGGAAATCAATATTCTATGGATTCATTGGAGACATCGCAGCATGGAGATTATATCAAAAGTCACATAAACACTTCACGAGGAGATTATGAACGAATCGAATTATCAGCCGGGCCACCGCCAAGTTATAAAATTTCCTCAGAATCTCAAGCACGTTCTTCACCAGCTAATTTTATAAATTCTTCCTTGGACAGCGAATTTGTTCGAATTTTCAATAAATCTGACATGGAAATATCTGTGTTGTCGATGAATAGAAGTTTATCAGAGTCTACGGTTAATTATTCAAGTATAGGAATGGTAATCTAACGAAAGAGATTTTTTTTAATTTATAATTGTTGTTTCTTTTTTTGTTTGTATTTTTAGTACGAAAAATTAATTCAAAATGAGACTAATAAGTCTGATCATTTGGCCGCATTGCTTAAAATGCGAGAGAAAGCATTAATCGATCGGACTAAAGGTCAAATATCATGGTTGGAAGTACAGAAGGAAAGATATAAGTCAAAGGGCTTAATTCTACAGATATCAGCAGTTAAGAAAAAACAAAGAGGAATTCTTTTGAAAATGGAAAAGGAAAGAGAAGAAATCAAAAAGTAAGTAGATCATGTCCAATTTTTTTTTTTTAATCTTGATGTGAACTTTAGAATTAATTGTGAGACTTATGGGGTTTTCTTTTGTTAAATTCAGATTTTGAAGATTTGGTATACGATCACAGATTGATTTTTCGTTTTTATTGTATTGGTGTACAATTTGTATCTGTGAAACTGTGGCGATCCAAGCTTGTCAAACTAATGGCTGCCAATTGATCTGTTGTGTAATGGTGTTAGTAAAATTGATTTTCGGTAAAAAAAAATTTGTTTCGCCATTGGAAGGCTTTAATTGTCAAAATCTGTGTTTTGACAAATCAGAAGGGGAAAAAAAGTTTTTTTCCTAAATTTTCTTGACAGAGCAGGAGAATAAAATATAAACAGTATTCCTCACATTGAAGTCAAAACAACTCTCTTTTTCTTTTCTCCTTATGTAATTTACTGCGACGAAAAATAACTGAGCAAGCGAATCCAAAAAAATCCCCGTTTTTAAGGGGAAAATTGAGGAATTTTGTAGAGGAATCCTGTTTATCTTTCTGAGCGCTCTGAGTCTAAGATCTCTAAGACGGTGTTCACATTGGACTGAAAAACTGGATTTTTTTTGACGTTTCAGTATTTACATCTTCCTTTACTGAAGAAGTGGGAGCGAGATGTGAATACTGAAACGTCAAAAAAAATCCAGTTTTTCACTCCAATGTGAACACCGTCTAAGATCTCAGAAATATAAACTGGCTAAATAACAATTTTGACATTGTTGAAAACTTCAAATGAATCTCTATTTGATCGTCGAATGATCTTCATGTTTTTAAGCAGAAAATTGGTTTGATTAATGTTGAATTCCTTTCATACCATTTGTTTAGAAAAAAAACTCAATTTTTCTAGACAAAACCAAACATGCGATTTTAAGCAAGATTTACAGGGACTTGCACGCACACTAGGAAGATTTGACATTTCTCATTCACACACATACAATCGACTTTTTACGAATTCTTTCTAACCAAACAAATATTCGATCTGAAATGGTTGAAAGGAATTCGACATATGAACATAATTCAATTTACTTGCTAACACATTCGACATTTACAAACAAAATCTGGTAATATATTATTTGTCAACTCGATTTTTTTACAGCACAGCTGCACCGCAGATGATGTTTTCGTATATACGAAATTTTTATTTTCATTTTCGAACAGAATACTTGTAATTTGAGTTTAAGAACATTCTGCAAATGCATTTTTGGGCAGATAAGGTTTTCAAAAAAGGCACTAGTTGAAAGGATGAGAAAGATCTTTTGTGATTAGATTAGATTTAGATTTAGATTTTATTTCTATAAATTATAGCATTTACATAAATATTTGACAATAATAAAGCATGGCTATTTGCCGTCTGCCTGATTGACAACTTTTATGTTTATTTTCAGACTATTATTCTTACAATTTTTCTTTTTTTCAAAAATTTTCATTTATAATTCTGTTTCTATAAGCTAATGCTATTTTACAATATTTGTAGAGTATAGGAATTTCAATTTCATTAAGATGATGTATAGTAAGCTCTTCTGATAGAAAATCACATCCAAAAATATGCCTTCTTGTTTCTCGTAGAACAGGACATCTACCAATAAAATGAAAAATGTTTTCTCTTTCACCCATATTACACAATTCGCACAGCACTGGCAACTCTTCACGATGCGGAATAAAGTTGAGATTGAGGAGTTCACCTCTTAATCTAAATATCATGGATATTTGATCTGTCGTGTAGTCATCCCGGAAGTAATTCTTGTGGCTTAGGTTGTAGTTCAGCTTACTGTACAACATTCTGTAGATGGATCCTTCTGCTTCAGCTGCGAACCCCAACCTTAATCGATCATCAATAACTGAAATCATCTGATACAGAGAGGGTTTCCACATAAGATCTTTTGTGTGGTACAGTGGATTTAGAATAAGGTGTTTTACTATCTCATTTAAACCCAAGGGTGGTTTTCAGATGAACCTGGACGTGTGATGATAATATTGCTGCCTGGAGTAAAGATGGACCCAAACCTCGAAACTAGCAGTTAAGCAGTCCATTCATTATTTATTTTTTTTTTTGCGCATTTTGAATACCTTGTGTAAATTCATAAACGTCAAATGTTTTCGCATCACTGCTTTTTTGCTATGCTGGTGCATGACGAAGCTGATGCTGATACAATTGCATCAGCAACAACGCATCAAGAATTTTCTTGATTCTTATTTGTTTGAAGTTTGCGCATCACTTGATGCGAGTTTGCAATAATGAACATGTGGCGCAAAAAGTGATGCGGGTTTGATGCGTTCAGAAATGTTTGGCGGAAACGATTGTGCATCATCTCTGCAACGATGCGTTTGTGAATTAACACCTTATTTCATGAGCATTAGCCTTAAACAAATTACCCATCTCTAATAAAAGACGCGCATGGTACACTGCCCGTATCCGAAAAAGATTTAAATCTTCTTGAAAATTCTTTTAAATGAAAATCCGATCGCAATACTGTCTGGGAGGGTTACTATTTGTACTTGAGAAACTTGTAACATCTGCAACTTATATTACTTCTAGAGTCGATCCTTAATGCAATTCAAGTCCCGATAAACTAAATAAATTCTATTTGGACACATCTTCAAATAATCCTTCTGATATGTTAATTTTTTCATGTAACTGAACAAGATGTTGTTAATGTTGTGTTTCGACAGGTAATGTATGCAATTTATTGTGCATTTGTAAACTGGAAGTTATACTGAGATGATAAACTAAAAGTAAACAAAGTGGAAAACCGAGAAATTTTTCATCATCATTACCTTCAAGTGATGTTGAATGTTTTCTTATTTAGTTTGCTCTTTCTTTAGAAGGAACCCTGGGAAACCGTTGAGCATACGTCTGCCTTAGACATCACCGGATATGACGATGGTCGGACTTTTGATGTCAAAAAAATGACAATCTGTGTCGTAAAATAAGAAAATAAGCACAGCTGGAAAGCTCATAGTTTAAACAAGGATAAATCGTTAAACGGAGGGAACTTTCTTCAACAGATTTGTTCAGCTACTAAGATATGCGGACGGTATCGACATCATCAGCCAGTCTCAACGTGCCCCAATAGAGCCCGTCAAGGCGATTGAAGAATAGTAGAAACTTGTTGGTTTTGAAGTAAATGAAAAAAAAAAAAATAAGTACATGCTTTCTATAAGCAAACGAACTAAATGCAGGGTCTATATTAATAGCAGCAACTTTGAGAATGTTTTTAAAGATCATCTATCTAAAAGTAAACTTAACACTACGGCACTTTAATGAGAATCCAATAAAGAATTAACCTTAGAAACCCTTTGCTTTTCGGTTTGGCGTAATGGGTTAAAAGCTCCTGAACCATAAAACGAAATACACGCTCTGTAACCCTTAGACTCTCAATTCAACTTTAACGCACTGAGTTTAAGAATCAGCAGAAAGCGCTTGCTTTTGTGAATTCACTGTGCCAAAAATATTCGTTTTATATTTTATTTTATTCTTAATAGGGCAGTGCAATCCATACCTTTAAATTATATTATGTATATCTGATTAAAATTCGATATTTTGTATCTAAAAAGAATATATATTATTTGGTTTTTGCTAAATTCTTTTCCCATTTACCGGTTTTTTTTTACCATTTGAATTGAAATAAAACCTTTCAAAATACTGATAAAATATTTCATTAAATCATTAAGAATGACGTACATACTAATTCCTGCTTACCCGGTTCAGGAATTTGTTTACAATAAAAGCTGCTGTTTAAAGATTTCAAGCATTTCAATTGTATGTACATTATGTACATATATCTTGTATATTTTGTTGAATTTGAAATAAAATAACAATCTGTTTATCTTTTATGTGTTGACATTGTAAATTCCATTGAAATTATTTTCAAAATATAATGCTCAAGCTTGCAAAAACAGTTGTAGTTACTACTTGAAGCTTTGTTTTTTAGATATAAATATGTACGTAAGTTTTTTTTTATCGAATTAGCAAGCAATTTTCAAGATAAAAAAATATTCTCAAAAATTCGTCACCTTTCTTATTAAAAAAAAAAAAAAACAAAAAACAACCGTAGAATTGTGAGATAAAATTATATTTTTAATCAAGAGACTATAAACAATAATAAAAAATATATACACACGCTATTCTTCATCAGGAAAGCTACTTATTATACTCATATCTTAGCTTTTTCTTACATAACAAATCCCTCGAGACATTGGCGCCATATATTTGTGTTATTTATGTGTCACTGCTTCTATATTATAATGAAATATGCGTTTAGGTCTTTGCCCTGCTTTAAGTGCTCCTGTTCGATTGTCTGGCGTGAAAGTAATTTTTTTTCTAATAAACTACATAAGAACATAAAGCAAACATATACCTATTCAATGTGTGCGCGATTCTATATGAGTGCTCGAGAGATCTGACGTACTGAGTTATAAATTTAAATAACAACACAGAGAGGTATAGGTACTGCTGCGCTTCATCCAACGAAACCAGAGCAGCTGCCAAAAGTAATTTCACTCTCAAGAGGGTGTAGGAAAACTCCTCCGATGGGCAGACAACAACGACAGGCAGGCAAACCTAGAAATATCATAAATATCATGAGCGCGCGCCGCTTCTTCCCTCGCTGCCACTGCCACTACCAGTCCGATTGTGCAAATGTGAGCTCACATAGGAAATCCGCCACAAAGATGATGAATTCTATTAATAGTGATCCTCGGTCCAAGATCGCTCTTCATTCATAAACGACGAAACCAACGACGATGAATACGCTTACTTTTCGTAGTTAGTTAGTATTAAGCGCGCGTGTGACTCAATTTTTTTTTTTTTGTGCGATCAGCTCTTGATAAAATGTAAACAAGACAGCTAAAAGCTAATAACAGAACAAAATACATCTAATAGGTATGGTACTGGCACTGGTATAGCTTTCTTTCGCTTATTTATCATCGGCTGCCGTGCCGTGCCACCGACTTCGACGACGACAACGACGCACTAATTAATCTAATCTAGAGAATTTCTTCTCTTTATTATTATTTTCTTCTTTCTTATTTTTGTAAATAATCTTATCGCACTACAAATTAAAACACACATTGCGCCCATCGGGTGGCGCACAGTCCAGAGACCGACGGCTAACATTAGTCGATCAGTGTATCTCGTCGTTGATCCGAGCAAAATAGAAGAGGAGCAAGCTTCAATCGTGAAGCAAGCAAGGAAAGCTCCAAAATCCAAACAGGGCCACCCTCGCGTCGCGTATATTCTCCATTTACGTGTGTGTATTCTCCGTATTTGATGCGGTGCGGCGGTACTCACGTAAATAAAACTTATGCCTCCCCTTGTGTCTTATACGGGTATTTTGCGTATTTTTAGAATTACAGCACGCGTATTGGTGAGTGAGAATTAAAGATAGAGGGCGGCGGACGTCGTTGTCGTCATTTGTAATATGGACTGGAACCTTGATTTTGTTGTTTAGTTCATTTCTTTTTTTTCTTTTATCCACAGACTGCTGCAGCGAGCGAAAGTTCAGCGAGACGACAACAAACTGCGAATACCAGAAATTCGTCCTTTTTCAGATGTAACTTTATTGCAACAGCGCCGAACAGGAATCCAGGTATCAACGAACTCACAAGAAAAACAGCAGCATCAAAGTCATCATCCACAACACCAACATAATAGTGCGCGTTCAAAGTCCTCTTCGGCCATTGTGAGGGGTTACGAACTAGAGACGAGTCGTAGTTTGGAGCAACTGCTGCAAAAACGAGAAGAGGATCTACGCCGAAGGCGAGAGCATGTAGAACGACTAATGGAATGGCATCGTCGTTTAGATCAAGAGGAGGCAGAAGTACTTCAGCTGGAAAGAATTCTACTCGATTATAATAACGTGCATATTCAGCAACAGCCACACCAACAGCAGCAGCAAAATGAGATTGTCGCTATTCAAGAAAGAACTCCCAATCAAAACAAGATGGAGAAGAAACTTAAGGATATCGATCGAAGTTTACGAGAGTTGAGTAGCATCTCCGGAGCCGATGGCAGCACCGATGCGGGCGTTGGCTCTGGTGAGTTTGTTCGTACAAGTGGCACTAAATTGAATAAGCTCTGGCGTCGACTAACAAGTCAACGAATAGAGAAATTCCAACCCAATAAGAAATACAAACTGTGCAAAGCCGATGTTGAGCAACTTTATGAAGACGCCAAATTGGCGGTGTTGCGTGATTTTGGAGAGAATGCCGGCCAAATGGAAGTGTTCCTGGGACATACATCAACAATTGTTAGTACCCCACCACCGTCCAATCTTAGCATGGAAATACCACAGTTGAATTTAAATTTTAGTTCTGGAC
Source organism: Dasysyrphus albostriatus (assembly GCA_946251815.1). NCBI lineage: Eukaryota > Metazoa > Arthropoda > Insecta > Diptera > Syrphidae > Dasysyrphus > Dasysyrphus albostriatus. Next base: position 14,388,798 of record OX276337.1, read on the forward strand.
AATCTGAAGAGGAAATGATGCGTGGCAATTATAGTCCGAGTGCAGCTGAAGAAGGATTTGCTGTCCCATCAACTTCAAGTCGAGATGGTTTATCTGATGATTCCAGTTCGAAGAGGAGAGGAGCAAGTCGTAATTCAACTTCTTCTGCTATGCCAACCTTGCCCGAATGTTATAGCTCCGCTTCAAATAATCAAAAGAAATTTGAAAATGATCAAAAAAACGAAGAGGGATCAACTGCAACGAATTTTCTTCGTACTACAAGAACTAAAGGTCTACCAGAAAATTTAGATTTAAAATCCACGTTTAGTACTAAAAATGCAAATGTATCAAACATTTCTATTAACTATGTTTTAACTTCTAAAACTGACAATGATCCAACAGATTCAATAAAAAACAGTAATAAATCTGAAAATTCAAAGGCCTTAGAGTCTAGTACTAAATACGAAAGTGTGCCAAACAAAGATTCAAATTCCGAAACAGATAATGACATGATAGAAATTTCGAAAATAAGTAGCAACCGTTCGTCATCAAGTAAAATTGGAACTAGAACCAATCAATCAAAAGAGAGTACTAAACCTTCCGTTTCGCCGACTGCAAAAAGCGACATCACAGGAATTGTAACAGAAAACCGTGGAATAACATCTCAAATAGAAAGTGACCATGCTTTTTCGAAAAGTAGTGCTAATACACTTGGAGAGCTAACAAGTACGATTCAGAGCGTTGAAGAATTAACAAATACAATACCAGAGCTACCTAACTCAAGCAGTTCAAATGCTACCAAAAGTATAGAAACACTCAGCAATCAAATACAAACTAGTACTATGCATTCTCTTTCGCAAATCTCTAAAGAAAGTGTTCCAGAAATACCTGCTAGTAATGAACCAAGCAACTATCAATTAAATTCTGAAATTGAAACAATTTGCTCGAGTTACAGTGGTAATACAAAAACAAATGAAAACATCGGGGAATTCATAGAGAGTAGTGGTAGTAGAATGCACTTGCCAGAAATATCTGCTTTAGAAAGTATTATTACTGAGAGTAATCTTAAAAATCAATTAGAAAATTCTAGTGGAACTGAGAATAGAGGTAGTAATGAAAGAATTGTACTAAAAGGTAAAACGAATGATAAAACTGACGGAAGTATAACTAGTTTGGAAGAATACATTTCAAAAAGTTCTAAAAACTCATCAGAAAATGTGCCAATTACTGAGACAAACCAATTAGAAAATGTCTCAAATATCCAAACTCCAGTAGGGAGTCTAAATGCAAGTTCTAAGTCAATTCAAAATCAAAGTCAAACTTTAAATAGTTCATCAGTTTCTAAATCAAATTTTTCAACGCTTTCCGATTTGGGAACGAATATCGAGACTAAACCGACAAGTGCACAATCTGAAAGTAGAAGCTCAATCAAAATTGAAGCAGAACGTAAAGGAACAGGTACTAAAAGTCTCACTTCTAACAATGATGAAGTTGTTTGGAAAGTTGCTGCCCCAGCAAGCGGATCACCACAATCTTCCGAAGAGTGTGCTTCAGTTTCTATATTGAAATCGCTGTTGAATAGTACATACAATAGTAATTCAATCTTTGCCTCAAATCAAGCTTCAACTACTCAACTCAGAACAAATGGTCACGACTTTCAAAGCTGGACAACCAACATAATTCAAGCAAAAGAAGATTCTCCTTCATTCAAGGATGAACAATCAGTAGCTACTCAAGTTTCTCGAACGGAATCCTTGACTTATCCCGATGAAGCCACTTTAAAAAGTATTAACTCCATTGACAATAGTACAAATTCAAAACATTCAACAGATCCTGCTTCCAGTCCACCAGCAATAATCGCAAATGAAGACGATATTCCTTCAAATCAAATTCATGATTCTAAATCAGAAGATGCGGATATTCATCAATCGTATTCATCTGCATTTGAAGATTCCGTCAGTTCGAATCAAATACGCTCAAGCGTCATAATGAGTATTAAAACGCCTCCTTTTCAGGTTGAAGTTGAATCCGAACCACTTACAAATGCATTTTATGAGTCTGACTTTACGGAAGGTGAAGAAACTAACATTGATGATATGTCCCTGCCGAAATTCGAAACAACCGTTGAGGAGGAGCAACTCAATGAATCTCAATCCCAGCCAGCAGTAAATACTACCGATTTTGAGAAACGTCTAATTGATTTGGATGTAAGCCTCAAAGATCTAGATGCAACTTTTGAGAAAGCCTTAAGCCCCGAAAAAACTTTTAGCCCACCTCGCGATGATGAAAGTAAGAGAAATCAACAGCAGAATGATAGTGCCTTAATGCCAGACATAATAAGCGAGGTTGAACTCCGACGTCGTCATCAAGCCATGCTTGAAAATGAGGTAAGTTGCAGAACGCTTTCTTGTATTTATTTATCTAATTTCATTTTCTTTTCATGATAAACAGTTGAAGCAATTTGAACACGCTGTTCCTTATATGTACGTCCGAGAGATTCCCAATAAGCCACCACCTCCATATGTTCCTCCTGCCCATGGCAGTCCTATGACAACTATATTCCCATCGGAAGAACGAATCAAAGATATTACGTTTCGACGCACGAAGGAGTTATATTATGAGATTCTTAAGTTTGGTAAGTTATGTCCACTTGTCAAATTCCAAATTAGTTTTTGTTTTTATGATTTATTCATCTTTAGATACAAAAGACGATCACGGAAAGAAGCCGCCGTCCGTGCTGGACGAGAATATAACAAATATTTACGAAAGAATAATATTAGATATCTGCAAAGAATATCTAACGGAATACAAACCAGTTCTTACCTCAGCAGATCCAAATAACTTCCATAGTTCACTGGCATTTTTCAATCCACCTGATCGACTACAATGCATGCAAGAATTTATTTACAAAGAAATTAGAAAAAACCTGGCTATGGATAGGAATGTACCAGATAGAAGTCAGTTGTATTCGGTTTATGGCCACCGAGGAAAAAGAGATCATATTGGAGAGATTATCATCCAGGAGATGTATGAAGAAGACAATATATGGAGTAATTTTTATGTTGAAGAAGAGGAAGTTTTAGAGCTGATTATAGAAGAGATTGTGAGTGGCACAGTAAGAGAAATTTGCACTGCAGTATTGGAAGAAGAAATTCCAAGGGATTCGATTACACCAACACCAGATGCAGATGAAAGTGTGGAAATACGTTGTAATAATAGTACTTAATGTTTACTTTTTTTTTAAATTTTTTATGTTAACTTATGAATTTAGTTTGCGTTTCTTTTTTTAATTATTACTATTCTTATTATTTTAAGGTTTTATTTGAATTTTAAGTATTGTTTCCATTATTTTTTATTGGAAATACAAGTCAAAAACGAAATATTAACTGCCATTTAAAATTATTAAGTGAAGGCTTATAGAGTGTTGGTTGAAAAGAATGCTGCTAGGAGTGTCTAATAAAGTAAAGCAATAAAAAAAATCAGTAAACCTATTCCAGGAAGCGCTATGGGTCGCTCATGGATGATGGCGGTACTTACTTTCCTATTATAAAAAACGGCTACTTTTCAAAACTCGCGTTTGAATATTGGTAGAACTCAGGTCTGTTTTTTTTTTTACTTTGGGAAAAGGTTTGGATAAGAGCTTTTTTATGTTGTTGTTGTAATTTTTAACCAGATATGAAAAACAAAGAAACGAATGAATTCGGGGTGTTTCTAGATATACAGACGACACCCATTTTTACTAAGCTGGTTCACGACCCGTGAACAGTCAACAACTGAATGTAGTAAGTGAAAATAACAGAATTGCAATTTGCAATTTTTGTCACTAGTTAAATGCTATTTTAAAAGCATGTATTTTATATTAATTGAAACGAAACTATTTTTATACAGCGTATAACCCCGGTTCACGTGGACGTTTGCAAACTACTATCCGTCGGAAGGAAAGAATGGTCGCGCGATCCAAAATTAGAAAAACTAAACAAAATTTAAGTTTATTGGTAAAACTTTGTAAAACGATTCGATTCGATAACAAATACTTTAATATTTAAATCGTCCATTCATTCGCCATCCAAATATAAAAGAGGAGGACCATTCATTGATTTATATTTTTAAAAAATTATAAGCTTTATTTAACCGAAACGTACGGAACTGCGGTTCAAATAATATCAAACCCTGCCACATACTCATAGGAGTCGAATTTATTTATTACATCGCATTTTAGGACTAAAATTAACTGAAATAAAGAAAGCATACTAAAAGGAAAATTGTTGAAATACTTACATATGTATAATTTTAAAAATTTGAAATTCGAAACTTGAAGAGAAAAAACCGGTATTTTTTTAAATAAAGGTAAACCGCACAATCACTGATCTGTTTGTTTGAATATAAATGCTTTTTATCAAACACGTTTCGATGTTTTCTCTCAATACATATATCCATCTGGATAACACTGTGCTGGTTAAAGTAAATATTACAGAGCTGAGATTTTGCGAATTCGAACGATTTTATTGTAAAATCGAGTTCGTTATGTTGAATTTGATTACATCAATTGTTTGTAGTTACTTCCCAGCCTAAGAAAGCCTAAATGAAAGAAGTCTTAATGCCTTAAATAGCACGAACCTGATGGTCAGTTTAAGTCACCACCGCCCGGGATAACCATCATCTCAAACTGAAATTTAACTTAAAAGACCATAATCAAGCATGCAAAATAATTTTAATGTATATTTTTATTCAACATCAGAAAACAGATCATCATCATTTTCCATTAATCTCGAACAATCACCAGCATCTGATATTCTTGTTTGACAAAGAAGTTTATAGTCTCGACATAGTTGGCTACACATAGCTGGCGGAGATATTGATGTTTTCACATGAACCTGCCATTAAAGTTAGTTTTAAAAATAACAAAATGATTGTTCTCACTTTTGGGATGACAAACCTCTAAATACTCCTCATCAATCTCGTAAGGTACTAAATCGGTCAAAACAGACATTATTGTTTTAAACTCTGCTAGATCGAAAATAAATTTCATGTCGCCAATATGTAGCTTATACCATTTGGCATAAGTTTCCATTTCATCGTTCTGAAACATAAGAACAGATCGAATTGAGAGCAGCAAATGAGCCATGATTTCTATAGATCCACTTTCAGCAACTATTTTTAAGCGATCTTTCAGAAATCCTAAAAACAAAACAGAGATTTTAAATTTGCAAATATAGAAAGTTTCAAAGTTCGACTTACTCTTAATGTATGAATAGCATTCTGATGTGGAATTTTTTGTAACAAGTCCTAAAAGAATCAAATAGTTTTTCCAACCTAAGAAGTTTTCTGCTGTTGAAATTGTAAGAAGACTTTTGATAACATCGAGATCATTTCCAACAACCGCCTTAGAAATAATTTATAAAGTGAAATAGCTCAGTTATATGAACTAGACACCTACTTACCTTTTTATAAAAATTGCTAAGGAGGACATAGTCATCCAAGTTATGCTTCATCCAATCGGAGAAACTTGCAAATGCAATTTTTGTTGATCTTTTGTTCATTGAAACGATTATTTTTAAGTGGTTAGTTAAGAACTTGGAGTATATCTCTTCTGAAAATCGTTTTAAAGGGTTAAACAATTCAAAGAATACAGTATAAACTTACTAGGAACACTGTTGTTTAGAGCTAACATATAATCAAAGTTATTCAGTTTTGGGTCGTTGGCTAAATCTGCTATAAGTCGATGAATACTTTCGGAGACGTATTCGCTTATCTTGGAACCCGTCATAAGATCTAAAACAACAATTCTAAAGCAATAACACGAATTTTTTTCGAACGTTTACCAAAGTGTCCAGTTATAATCAAATTAGCCATTAAATCAAATTCCGCTTCTAGGAAATCATTTAAAACAAGTTGAATGTGTTCATCATCGGTTTGGCTATGAGAATAGTTTTTCTTTTTCAGAATATTTTTCAAGGGGTTTTAATATATTACCTAAGTATAAATTCAGTGGCTGTAAGTATTCGCAGTTTATTGAGGATTCCGAGGACTTTTACACTTGCCACATTCCAGGGTAGTTTGCAGAAATAATTTGCAATACATGACTGCGGAGAAGAATGTGAGATTGAGTCAAAGGTACTCGTATATAAGTTCTATGTTATACCCTTTCTATGTAGTTTAATGTTCCAAGCAGTATTAAGAGTTCAGAGTTTATTGAATATGGTTCAGAAGCTGCACATCCCCTATCGATTGCCTGGAAAAAATGGTTCTTGTCAAAAGAGAAACCAAAGACACTTTACATGACCAGCTACTTGGCACACGAATTTTAAACTGTTTGGAATCCACAATAAGACTAATTCTTTAGATCTTTCAACGCTATCTATATCATTATTCATATTTTATTTGATATTTAAAATAATTATGTTATATTTAAGTTTAAATCTTTTTTCAAAAAATTCTTTTTGAAAAAATACAAAAACCGCCCCCATTAACTGACAGTAATAGAAAAAGAAATGTCATTTGCCCAACAATCAGGTTTTGAAATCGTAGCTGAATGCTTTGCAGAAATCTGAAAAAGGCCGCATTCAGTAGGCCGTGAAGTGACTGAACAGGTCCGACTGAATGGGTCCGTTTTAGATCCGCAAACTTCATTGACATAATTAGGCCTATTCGGCGTGATCTTTTATTCTGCTATTCTGTTATTCTGCTATGAATTTCCATACAAAAGTTTAAGATGTCAAAAAATCTTTTATCAATTTTAATTTTGGTATTCTGCTGGCGTAAATCTGTTATTTAATCTGCTGAGAAATCTGTTATGAACTGCCAAACTTTCGAACTCATAACAAAATCTTTTACAAATCGCATTTTTGGTATTCAGCATGTCAAAATCTGTTATTCAATCTGTTATAAATCATAAAAGAATAGAAGACAAACTTCTGTGACTTTTATCATAAAAGATTTTAATAAGTACACACTATATCAAGTAAAAATTGATATTCATCTTTTATTTCATCAACGAAATGTTCTTAAAAACGTAAAAAAAAATATATTATAGATATGTATGTATAAACAAATTATCAAATAAAATACAATTATTTTTGTAGACGGATGTACAGGACCAGTAAAATCGATTAAGTGTAGCCTGTTGAGTGTTCTGAGTAGTCCTAGTGTGTTTCTTTATCACGACCGGCCACCAAAAACTAATTTATTAAACATTTAGAAATATTTTTATTATACTTGTTTTAATTAATAAATAAAAGATTAATTTAATATTATTACTTGTTTTAAGCTAATATCACTGCTCAGAATTTCAACACAAATTAAATGTAAATAAATTTTATAACAGAACAGCTGATTATGACAACAGATCTTAGGTCCGTTCGTTGACTGATTTCGTTTTCGAAGTTTCATAACAGATTTTAATAAAAGTTCGAACACCTGAATACAAATCATAAAAGATCTTTTATGTTGGAAATCTTTTATGATTTATAACAGAAAATTCATAGCAGAATAACAGATTTGACGGAATAGGCCTAAATATATTTGGAATGCTAGTTGTATGACATTTCCCTACAAAGTGTGCTAAGAAAATGACCCCACTTAAAACGGTCGAGGTAAGCGACAAATTCAGGCCTATCTGTGAAAATATAAAATATTTCTGCAGCCATCTGTTGCAGATTTGTGCATAAATGAATTTTCAGTCAAAAAAAATACCTTTTCTTATTTAATAGTTACAAAATTATATGGCTTTAAAAAAGAACAATTTCGGATTTTTGTATAGGTCTTACTTAAAAAAAATACCCCTCAGCACTGGTGTGACTCAAATGTCCACTGTTATTTTCGGTTTTTGTTGAGAGGACGGAGTTTGGCGCTAGTGTTACCACCATAAAAAGTAGAACCATCGTATGTTGGCTGCTAGCAGCTCATATATAATATGTCAATGGCAAACGTAGTGACCATCGTATCAACGAATAATGCCCATTTAATTCACTTGTTTAGTCCAGGTTAAAACTTAAATCAAGGTTTAAAGTAATTTGAATCCGAAAACTATATGCGAATCCATATTATTCATTTGTTAAATTCGCAAATAAATTCAATATTTTCGATCCATTCGAAAAAATGTTTTTTTTTGTAATGAGTTATATTGGCTTAAATTTGAGAGTCTGAAAAAGTGAAAAAGTTGGATTTAAAAATCACTTTAATCCAATTTAAACCCAGAGTGAATAATATGGCGGTAAGTATTCGGATCCAAATGTGGATCTTCAAAACTGGGTTTTACTCAAAGAAAGAAGAAGTAAAGAAACTGATATATCGTGGAAACAGTGAACCATTTTTCAAAATAGCGTGAGTTACACAAAAAAAATGCATTGAATATAGGAATTTATTGGTGACCTCTTCGATTCGTACACAAAGAAGTTCTTAGGTAGGTTCCAGGTCAATAAAACCGATATGTTATATGATAAGCGACGTTTTGAGTATGAATATACTCTTCATCAGGCAACACAATTTAATTAAAAAAAAAAAATTATCACAGCATTTACTCATTCTTGGAACAAGAATTCATAGAGAATCATTTTTTTTCACAAGAAACCAAGTGTTAGTTTTAAGTTTCAATATACTGTATGCTGTTCTGAGGAATAAACAGAAAAACAGAAAAAATGCATTTTAACTTGGTGAAAATTCAAAGTTAAAATTTTTAAATTCTATTCATCTTTATTTTATTATAAGGTGTGTTTTTTCGTAAGCCCAGGAAAAAAACACAACTACTATCATTATTAGAAAAAATAAATATATTTTTGTATATAGAAGGTAACACAGTGTATAAAACTTACTCACAAATGTTTTCGATAACACTAACCATTTCTGAGTATGGGGTATTTTCATGAATTTACGTTTTTTCAAACGCCGATATCCTCTTAATCATCAGTCGAAGAAAAAAAAGTGTCACAATATTATTCGTAGAAAATTATGTTATCTACAAGTTTTTTTACACTAATTTATAATACCATGTACCATTTCAAGGTTATAAGCGAAAAACCAGTATTTTTGACATTTAGCCGTGAATAACTTTTTATGTAAGCCAGATTCATTTGTAGATCTTCGCATGCATTTTCCTCGGCCACAAATAAAAATAATTGCATTCAAAAATCTTCACTTGGAATTTTTCCGCAGTGAAAGTACATTTTGCCTGGGCTAATCACTCGCTGCATTGTAAACCAAAAATTGTGCATTTGAGATTTGTTAGCGTTCTTACTCGTGCCAAACCACACAGTTGGTTATGGATATTTTATCAATCTAGGTATGGTTCTTCATTTTTTTTCACTTTCCATTTTCCTTTTTCTAAGTAGTATTTAAGTTCTTCTTCATAAAGAGAAAAAAAAATCTTATTTTAAATACCTTGTGATCCTTGGAGAAGATCCTTTAATTTTAATATTTAGGGTATTCATGCTAATTAAAATTTCTACAAGCCGCAGAAAATCATAAATAAGTTTCAGCAATTAAAGATAACACACATGCATCAGATGAGGAGGATCTTCATCTTCGTGATATACACATACATATATAAAATACGATATAAGAGCGTTTAGTTCATTTTGGAATCTTCTTTCTTCTTTTTTTTTAATTAAGATACAAAATCCAAAAATCAAACCTCGATTAAATATTTTTGACAGATTACTACTCTCCAGTAACAATCTGAAACTTAATTATTATATTAATTGCTCGGTTTAAGAATAATTTTTGTAAAAAGATTTTTTTGTATAAGTTAGTATTTGAAAATACACTTTGATGATAATTCAATTCCTACATTGTCATATTAAAACATACTGTAATTATTTTTTTTCCTTTGAGAGATATTGTTATTTTAAGCGATTCTTTATTTTTTTTTATAGATATGTTGGTTATAACGGGTGATTTTTTAAGAGGTTTAGAACTTTAAAAAAAAAAAAAACACAAAAAATTCGAAAAAATGAACGAAATATTTATTTGAATCGATAGTTTGAACCTTGCAATTTAATGTTTAAAGATAATTTCATGCAAATGTTGACCGCGGCTGCGTCTCAGGTAGCGCATCCGCTGAGTCCAATTTTGGCATACTCTTTCACACATATCGGCCGGTATCTCACGAATGAATGCATGGATGTTGGCTTCCAGTGCGTCAATCGAAGCGGGCTTGTCCCTATAGACATTAGCCTTGACATACCCCCACAAAAAATAATCTAATGGTGTCAAATCGCACGATCTAGGCGGCCAATTGACCGGCCCGAAACGTGAAATGCCATTGTTTCGCGTGCTGTGTGGTATGTGGCACCGTCTTGTTGAAACCACATATCATGCAAGTCAAGAACTTCCATTTCGGGCAAAAAAAAGTTTGTTATCATCGCTCGGTAGCGTTCACCATTGACAGTAACGCTGCGATTCGCATCATCTTTGAAGAAATATGGCCCAATAATGCCGCCGGCCCATAAACCGCACCAAACAGTGGCTTTTTCGGGATGCATTGGTAGCTGTTGCAATGCTTCTGGCTGATCTTCACTCCAAATGCGGCAATTATGCTTATTTACGTACCCATTCAACCAAAAATGAGCCTCATCGCTGAACACAATTTTTCCATAAAAAAGCGGATCCTCGGCCAGCTTTCCAAGAGCCCATTCACCAAAAATTCGGCGTTGTGGTAGGTCGGCTGGCTTTAGTTCTTGCACCAGCTGTATCTTAAAAGGCTTTACGCCCAAATCCTTCCGCAAAATTTTCCACGTAGTGCTGTAACAAAGGCCTAACTGCTGGGAACGGCACCGAATCGAAATTTCGCGGTCTTCTGTCACACTAGCTGATACGGCCGCAATATTTTCTTCACTACGCACAGTACGTAAACGTGTTGGTGGTTTAATGTCCAACAAAGTAAATTTGGTCACAATCTTCCCAATAGACTGCTCAGAAGGTCGAGAATGCCGACCATAAAATGGAAGCAGCGCGCGATGAACATTTCGAACCGAGCACGAATTTTGATAGTAAAATTCAATAATTTGCAAGCGTTGTTCATTAGTAAGACGATCCATGGTTAAATTGCAAACCAAACTGAAGCTGTTTGACAGTGACACAAGGTACTAAACACACGTCAGCTGTCAAAACCAGTGTTGCCAAAACCGAACCAGCTAAAAAATCACCCGTTAAATACTTCAGAAGAAGACAATTTTTCTTCAAGCCATTGGGGCATATTCGTAGACATTTTTTAAGTTGTTGCTAGGCAAAACTTGAGTTCACCTGATGAAGTTTCAATAATATTATATCAAGATTGGCCGCCTATTAACAGCTTAAACAACATGAATATGCTAAATTATCTTTGGAACGGTACTTTGTATCTATAATAAATAAAGTTTTATCAAGAATAAAATTGAGTCAAGAAAATGCTGGATTTGATTGTAAGATCAGAACTTTACTAAATAACTAATAATATTTTTGGGCCCACTTTAACTTGGCGTTACTTCCGTCTTCGCATTGACTCAACAAGTTTTGCTTGTTCTGCAGTGCATTATTTTATTAAACCCACTCTAAGCTCATTAAAATTTGTTGGTCGTCGGCATAAACACATACACTACTTAACACACCTGGACCTGTATTCACCAGTATTCTCCAAAATAAAACTACGGCAAAGTTTTCAGTCCATGCAATAACAATGAGTTGTATACATATACTTATGAATGGAATATTACGTAGTTTTTATAGGAACTTCCATCTTCCATTGCTGTATCAGTGTAATTTTATTACACTCCTTTATACCATCATACTGAAGAAAAATGAATAAAATATAACACTTTTGTAACTCTTTTTCTATTGCACTATTTAGTCATGGCTCATAAATGTAGCAAATGAAAGCGCAAGCCCATTAAATGTTATGCTCTGAGTCAGTTTGATCAAACAAAAATTTCTTTCAAAATATCCACTTACTTTAAAACTGAGAAGCAAAACTAAATTTGTATCATATTTCTAATCGAATATAATATTTATATAATCCGTTTATTGGCAAGTTTGTATTTTTGACGCCACACCGGTCCGATATGATAGCTAATTAAAAACTAATAGGCTCTACTTATCTTACGCAGTGTTTATAGTTTTTTTTTTAATGATTATACCTGGCTATTTGAAGCAATGCTCTACTTGCAGGAGACAGGTGTATCTTACATAATTGTTGGGTGAGCCAGTTTAATATAGCTTAAACTTCAGTTAAAGACACATCTTAGCTTTGTGATATGCAAGTCCCAGCCCATAATACCTCTACCCAACTTGTGTGTAATGGAATTCACGCTAAAAGTCAATTAATTGTTTTAAGTGAAAGAAGGTTTGAAAGTTCAAGGTTGGAAATTCACATTCATTGAAAAATAAAAATGAAAAAGTGGTAATTTCCGTTGCGTTTCGAACTGGGCTAGTTGAATTATTTTGTAATGGACTTATATTTATAGTTTTAATATGGGTCATTAAAATTTTTTTTGCTGTGGAAGTTGAACATAACAAAAACTTAAAATTGTATTCGAATTAACTAAGTTTATTTTGGTTGATTAATATCTACTTCTTGTTTTTAGCGATTATTTTCGTTTTCTTAAAACCTCAATTAAATTGATTGATGATTATTAAAGATCAACATCATAATGTTCTCCTCCTATAACCGTTTGTTAGTCAGATGGTCTTAAATGAATTTGGTAGTGCAAGGTTTTTCGATTTGCTGACCTCTAGAAATCCTCATTGGTTTGCTTCAAATACAAATATTTATGTATTTATCAGTGAGAAAAAATTTTATTTTTGCATATGTACATAAGTAGGCTTAAATAAAAGACTTACTAATGCATATATCTATGTTTGCACATATTTTCGAACTTTGTATAAATAAGCCTACTTTATTTTCATCCACTTGGTACTTCACTTCACCGCCGGCGGTGAAAATGGTCAATTTTTGTCAAGTTTAGTCTAGGCCCTGAAAAGGATTTGGGTACGGGCAATCAAAACAAGGAAAACACGGCAAATACTAGTGAGGCCCTCAATAGAAAAAACTTGTTAAATGAGTCTTTTTATTCCCATCACAAATATCGCATAACAAAAACAAAAAAAAATTAAACCCATCATTACAATAGTAACAAAAATTAAAGTAGGTACAGTTTTTCATTTTCAACATTACAAAACTGTATTGCGAAAAAGCTCTGTAGCTAGCATAGCACTGGTAATCAGAAGATCGCAGGATCGAATCCCAGTCGAGACTGCCAACGGGCAAGACCCTAGAGAAAATCGATAACTACCCTTACTAGATTCTTGCTAGCATCAATGTTAAAAACTAGATTATTTTTCCAGGTGGGTAATATCTCTTAACGATTTCTACTCGGGCGCCATTGCCATTTGGTGATTTTTTTTTCAATTGTGCATTACTTTAAATAAATATTTTAATATTCCTAAAGATCTGTATGTATTTATGATAGTAATATATATTACGTGTATATATCATAAATCATTAATGCATGTAGATCGTTTTGTCTATTCTCATGTCTTAGTTCAAAATTAAACAAAAAGTGAATTCAGTTTTAAAATAAAATGTTCAACCAAAGATGATATTTTATATACAAAAGTTTTATTTCTCTAAAAGTTTATTAAAAATAAAGACCTCTTTATATACACAATTTAACAAAACAATTCAGCCTTAAATACTTAGAAAAACGGTTATAGTAACCATTTTCTAACAAATAAAAGTAAAAACAATAATATTGATCTAAACTGGCAATCTGACCGGCAGAACTGCTTCAGATCCTGTGTTAGTATTTACCGGAACTGTGATGGGTGCTTGTGTTGCTGATTCAGTCACCTGTCTAGCCATTTCCATCCTTATAACTTCTTCGTAGGTTGGCAAATCCTTATCATCTTTTGCTGGCTCATTTGAACCAGTATTTGGTGCTGGAACATTCCAGAAGAAGTCTGGAAAGTTGCTTATCGTATCATTGCCTCGAGGATCTGAAGTTATAGTGTAGACTGGCGCTTGTCGTACTAAAAAAAATTAGTTTTTATTTAGATACATTTTGAAATACAAATAAAGATTTACATATAGATTGGTATAGTAATTTTTGGCTACCAAAAGAAATAAATTGAAACTTAAATAACGCTTTTCTTAAAGACCTTTAAATTTATGGGGTCAGTACCTAATAAATTAAACAACAAATTGCAACAGCTCGTGGAGAACCAGGGCCTTAGTGACTTACAACTCTCAACCATTGCTGCGTGCGTGTTGTTGCAGGAATGGAGGGGATTTACAATGTTTGCCAAGTTTAAACGGCTAAATGAGAAGAACCTTTTCATGACAAGTATACTCTTGGAGGATTTGTCAGTTTCTCGCACGATGCAATACCTCGGACAAAAACATTTCCATTTTTTATTCACTGCCGCAAATCGGGTTTCAAACCAACTTTATACTTTAACATTGGCATTAGCATTAAAGTTAAAATCACCAAATTCTGATTTAGATTTTTTAGTGGCACACCAGTTCGTATAACATCGGTCGCATGAAATATTTTTGATTTAGGCGAGTTCAGATTTAATCTGTCAAGAAAATGGTCTTAAAGTGACACTAACATCAAGAAAAGTTAAACATCCTTCAAGCTAATTGACTGATCCACTTTGTCAGTACTTCTTGTATTCTTAAAAATGAGTCTCACAGGGACTTTTATTTTCCTACTTCTTGTTTTTTTAGTTAATTTTTGTAGGCTGTGATGTGAAGATCATTGCGTATTTTAGTACGTTTTGTCGTGACAACTTAATCACATTTTCGGTTAAAAATACAAGCCATTGCAATTGTAATTTATTTAATCCTTAGTAGTGCAAATTATCGTGTTTTTGTAAATATTTGTATAAATTCAAAATAAATGTGCCTTGGAAGGAAAAAAAGCTTGATAGAGACAAAAAACCAATTTGAACTTTACGAAACCATTTCTTGCGATATTTTTACCACTTGAAGTGAAATTCTATTATTTTCACACGTTGAGTGAGTGTATACGGCAACGGCTATAGTGGACGCGTATTCTGACGAATAATCGTTCTGACGAACAATGGTTCTAACGTATTCGTGAGAACTGTCCGTCTAGGACTTACTTACTAGATACTAGGCATTTTTCGAAAAATGAGATTTGAGAGCCCTCAGCTTATTTTTCTCCGTAAAAAAGTGAGCAAGCAGATCCAATATTTTTTCTCCTCAGTAGTTTAAAACTGAAAAATTTTGCTGAGGAATACTGTTCACGAGACTGAAATTTTGCTGAGGAATACTGTTCACGAGACTGAAATTGCTGAGGGCTTTGAGATCTCATATTATATTGTTCATATCACATTGACACTTTTCGAATTTTTTTTTTTCAAAATTTGTTTTTGGATTTAAATCGTTGCCAAAAATAAAACTTTTTTTAAGGCTTTTACAAAAACCTAAATTCACAAACGTAATAAATCTTTGGAAAGTATTCAGTGTTTATACTTTTGAACAATTCTAGCTAAAGGGCACTTGCGAACCTGTTTAAAAAGGGAATATTGATTGATAAGTCTCATCGATTCTCCATTCGAAACTTTGAGGCATCTGAAAACAAAGAAAGATTATAAATAAAGAAACTTCTGTAACAATTTCTAGATTTCGGTTATAAAATGTAATTCACGAATCTGATTTTGTTTGTTTTCATCCTGCCTTATGAGTAGTGGAGCTGCTTACACACAAGGTACCGTAACACCATAATATTTTTTCAAAAACACTACAGTTAAGCAAAAAACAATTTCCAAGGATTCCATTGGAATACCGTAGTGAATGTGTCCAACCAATGGAAACCATCATTAATTCCTTGAGTGAAAAATAAGCAAGAAATACAAAATAAAATTTAAATAAAGGGTTCAAAATTTTGATAAGAAACGATATGATAGTTTTGCAATTTAGGCACACAGTTACAATATTTTAACAAAATAAAATTATACCCAATTCTTGATTTTTTTGGCAACCCGTACGCATTCCACAAACTATCTGTAATTTATAAAAAAATATAATATTCTATTGTCTCACTATATCAACGTTATTTTGTTTTACTTTGATTATATTAACAACTAAAAATATAGCAATTGCGATAAGGGCACATGCGACAAAAAAATCTTCTCCCCATCGCATTCTTGTTCTTTAAATGACTGAATTCACTAAGTTCAATCAATTTTTATCGAGAGGTTTGTTTCTCAGAACAAATGTGAGTAAATATTGTATATTATGTATCTACCTTTCATTTCTGATAAGATAAACTTTATTAAAGATGATAACTAAATGAGTCGAAGAGATTTTTAGTGCTGTTTTTGTTAAATATTGACAGATTGTTAAATGACAGTTAGAAAAAAAATTATCATACCATTGGGTCCAAGATTATTAGCAGGAACTCTCCTTTGATCAGTTCCGTAGCAACATAAAGCTAATAACTATAAAATGTTTGACAATTAGGTATTAAATCTAAAATTTTAAAATAAATTTGTTTTTTATTTTATTACTTTAATGCACATAAACAAGGTTGGAAAAACTAAAAAGATAACAAAGAAAATTGTGATATAGGCGCCGAAAAAATCCATTTTGTTTATTTATGCTTTTTCATATTTTTTTTTCAAAAGAGTTCTATTGGGCCTCGCAGGTTGAAGTCCTGATAACAACTAGGTTGTTTTATGTCTACTTTTCATTGAATAGTCAAAATCAATTGTGTAATTATTTTGCAAAGTTTTTGTCGGTGCTGATTAGCAATTATTATCAAATCAGCCAGTTTAGCTAATTTAACAAAAGTAAATACAAAGAATTCAGTTTTGGGCATTTTGTTTGTGTTTTTTTGATTAGATTAAATAAATCGTTAATTGATTACAGAAATGCGCTACGATAAATAGAGCTTTTTAAACATTTTACTTACTAAAAAGATACTTTACCTTACGCAATTTTGACTTTTTGAAACTAATACAGACTAATCTAAGAAATAAATGAATAATAATATTTTTTTAAGTTTTCCGCATTTGTTTTAAGATAACTATTCTTTCATATGAAAGTTAATAAACAGTGTAATTAAAAACATTTTTTGGCACGTCATAAGTACTATGAGATAACACTTCGGAAACATAATAAAATCTTTTGAAAATATGTTCAAATACAACACATATTTATGTGTTTTTATTTCAAAGCTATATTATGAAAATAATCATATAAAATATGTTATTTTAAAAAATCCGCACAAGCTATTTATGTGTACAAACATTTCTAAGCTAGTAAAATTTAAAATTATTTGCAAGCAATTTTAAATAACTATCTATATCTATTTCAAGTAAAATAAGAAGTTGAGAACTCAGATTTCAAGGAAAAAGTGGTGGGGTACCACAAGAATGTGTTCTAGGTCTAGTTTTATACCTTCTATTAATACGTGATATAGTATGAATGTACGTCAAACAAAATATATTATTGTAGCCTTTTTTTTGAAGAAGTGACCCATTAATACTATAAGGAGTGGCAAAAACAATTAAAGAAGCCACAATCAAATTGCAAAACCCTTTTGTTAATGAGTTTACAAAAACACATGGCAAAATGCGTTTAACGAACTCAAATCAGTCTACTTGAACTTCACATATAAAAATACATGGATTATCTGTTTTTTTTGCACATACTGCTCGAGCTCCATTCGGAAGCGGAAAAATATAGCAACATTATTCTAGATATGAAAAAATGAGAGAAACTTAAAATAAAACGTCTTCTTGGAAGAGTCTGTTTTATTTCTCATAATAAGGCAGTTAATTTCTACTAAACTATACTATCTCCAGTATATATAAACGCAAATAAAACAAGAATTTTCTTTAGTCAGTGAGTTAAGTGTCAAATCTTATCAAATCAATATTTAAAATGATAAACTTACTCACTAAAGTAGAGTTATTAAGTTTTAACTACTTCTGTAGTAGAGATAAAAGGAAACAGACGCTTGTAACACACATGCTATTTCTAACCTCAAATGAGAGACTTTGTGTGCCAAAGTTCATACTTAATGAGAAAGTATGTGTGCAGTTCAATAAATACTCTTTCTTTGGCAACATTAAAGTTCTTGTTTATTGTAGTAGATTTTCGATAAGATTTTGACGTCACACTATCTTTCACAAATTCCTGTTTGCTAATCTCAAAAAATTGCAACAAGAGAGTACATTTAAAAATTTTTCGGACCAAGTCTGGCAACGAGGGGAAATATTTCACTCTCTCATAAGTGCTCTTTGTTCCGAAACAGTACTTGTTCACTTGTGGAATGGGTTCGCA
Source organism: Dasysyrphus albostriatus (assembly GCA_946251815.1). Classification (NCBI taxonomy): domain Eukaryota; kingdom Metazoa; phylum Arthropoda; class Insecta; order Diptera; family Syrphidae; genus Dasysyrphus; species Dasysyrphus albostriatus. Next base: position 14,407,063 of record OX276337.1, read on the forward strand.
CTAAAAATGACTAAAGACCCCAAGCCATAGAATCGGTAGCGTCCGTTGTGGTGACAGTCAACTGACAAATCGATTAAATTACATGTTGACTTATAGGAACCGGCCCATAAGCGACGTACATATGTGTCAGCCGCAACGGACAAAGTATAGCAGAACTTTTTACTTTTCCAATCCGGCAGATGCGTTGATAGCAACTTTTTGTGTGTGTTTGAATTTCAAGCGGTTGCAATGTGTGTTTGTTTGAATTTCAAGTGGTTGTTATGTGAGTATCAACGCATTTATTGGGTCACCTCTATCCGTCGAATCCGGCTATGATCAACGAATCCCTCGCCGCAACGGACGCACGGATTCTATGGGTTGGGGCCTTAAATCTTACGGTTTCAAACATTTTCGAAACTCGGTGTGGAACACACTTATTGAGTTTGCATTTAGAGAGCGAGAAATTTCGCCTGCATGAAAAGTCTTTCAAATTTCAGTTACACAAATTTCTGTGTGCAGGAAGTAAACAACTCTCAAAGCTTTTCTGGCTGTTTTTTTGTTTGTATTTAAAGATTCGTCTGTTGTTTCCATAGTGTGTGTGTCATGTTTGACATTTTATATGCAAAGTGATACAAAACTGGTTCAGCTCGTTTGTTAACTTTGTAACAATATTTCTCCCCTTAAAGAAATATTTCCCCTTATTTTAAAAATTTAACGGTTTTTGAACCTCCTGACAAAAGTCAAATATACCTAGTATCAATCGTTTCAACAACAAACTTCTTTTTTCAATTGAGTATCGTTAGTTTTTCCACATAAGGATTTTACTAACTTTAATCGATCCTGATGCTTATGTTGTTTTTGCTATTCATATTGAATTCCACTGTATACTAGGGATAGCTTTACCAAAAAATACGCTTTCTCGAATTCAAATAATAGTAGGGATGTAAGTATTTGAACTACTTTGAACGAGTATTTTGATTAGACACTGGAGGTCATAACAGGTAGGTTGACCATATGTTCTTAAACAAGAAAAAAAGATAATAAAGCATTGTTGCTTTAAAAAACTGGAGTTTTTCTGAAGAAGTTTCAATATGATAAACTTCATATTTTTCTTTAAACCGCTTAAACAACATCTATATATGAATATGCCCTAAACTTTTATTGTTTAAATCTCAACATCTTTTTTTTCAAATGGTAAAAAGCATGTTTCCCTTCTTTTAAGCCACTGCTTCTAAAAGAAAGTACTGTCAAATTGAAGAAGGTTCGGCGAACGATAAGATAGTTGAAGCAGGTGAGAGCTGACACAAAATAAGAACAAAAAAAATATTTCAAATAAGGTTTATCCTTGAATTCCTTGAGCAATTTCAATGAAATTGACACTGTAAGACAGAAATAAAATAGTGATATTTTCCGAACCCTGATTTGAACTTAAATGTCTAGCCCTAAACTAGTAAAACGGAGAGTACTCTTATATGACTTTATTATTTCCTTTGCACACAATCAGGAATACGTAACTTAGTACGAGTACATAAGTACCTATCTTCCTTCGGATTAGATTAAAATATTGTTATAAAAAAAAAAGCTTTGGAAGTTTTTTCTTTCAAGTGCTTAGATACGCCCAATTCCTCTTATGCCGGAAGCATGAACGTGCAAATTTGATTTGTTTGAGGTGACTTATAGTAAGTATGAGATCTTTCCACCAGTTCAATGTGGATATATGTATTTCGAAACATTAAAGGGCATAACGTAATTGAAAACTTCGTTCAATATTAAAACTTGATGTTACAGAATTTTAATTTTTGTGTTTATCATTTTTCTGGCTGAATATAGGGATGATATATTGTCAGTTTGTATTTAAAAATGTATGAAGGTAACCCATTTATGTTCATTTATAACTAAATTTAATAACATACCATTTTGAGTTTGGTTACTAGCACGTACGTTCCTTTCCTGGCCATAACAGCAAGTTTCTATCTTTAAAATGCTTGTTTTTGTGAATATTTTTTTTTTGGAAATAAGAGTCTTGTTTTAATTACCTTAATACATAATATTACGATTATTAAAATAAAAAACATGATAAAGATAAGACTATACATGTTGTTTCGTTTGTTTGTTTGTTTTTTTTTTGTTTTGCTGTTATTTTACTCTGCCAACAATATTTTTGAAGCAATTGGGAGCCTTTTAGATATAAGCACTGACAAAAACCTACTATTATTGTATTGCTAATTTAAAATTGTGTTGACCCTATATTTAATTGTCGATAGCTTCTAACTGATTAGATATTTCTTAATCTATCAGCGCAGTCCTGTGTATGTAGATACAAGCAGAACGAAGAGAATGATTTTTAACAATTTATCAAAATGCAAAAATGTTTTCTTAGTGTTTTTGATAAAATTAAAATTAATGCAGTATTGATTGAATTGTGTCTTAATTTCTGAGATCCCAGAGCGGTAAAGGTTATTTTATTTATTTTCCATTTCCTAAAAATGTTGCAGTTAATCGAGAATTCTGTATGATTCTGAATTTCATTGTTCTAGTTCAGTTTAATTACAGACAATAAGGCCATTCATGCAACCTCGTAAGTTTACAAATTGTGTAAAATGATAAGTTCACCCAAAGTTTGCATGAACGACCTTTTTTATACATTTAATTAAATGCTTGGTAATTCAATCAGAGCAAGAGTCACAATGACGTTTGGATGAGTTTAACCAGTTTGGATAATTTTACGCAACGAAATCCTTTGATAAGTTTATCCAAATTGTGTAAATCATTTCCCATACAAAATTTGACAGTTCATTAACCAAAAGGGTTTTACGAAGTTGCATGAATACCCTTAATATTTGTAAATAGTTGGGCTTTGCATATTATTGTTCCTCAAAGTTTAAAGTATAACATCAGACAAAATTGGTGTATTTCCTCTCCCTGTTCTCAGTTCTCCCCTGATTTTTTGTTAAATAAACTCAACTATTTTCAACTTTTGACTAAAAAGCCACATGAAAAGTTGTTCAGAACTTAATTATCTAAAACCTTTAAAATAACACTGTGCTTGACAATGCATCTTTATTTTTCCGAAATTCGGATATGCTGAACATGATGGCGTACTTAGTTTTTCGAAATTATCTCAAATAAGAAAGATTTGTGATTTTTATAGAAAATTTGTACAAGCCTTATAGATTGAGAGACAACGACAGTCAAGTCATTTGCGTACATTTGTAATTCATGTCAATAATAGCCAATAACCGTTTATCTGCCTACCTTAACACGTGTCGAACAGGCGTAAAATTTAACGTAAGACTTTTACATCGATTTATTTCAATACCTATTGGTCGGTGGGAAAAGGTTGTATACAACAAATATTTAGCTTGCATTTTTGAACAATACTTGTCATAGGTCAAAATCTCTTTAGTTAGTCCCTAAGAAGTTAGAGAGCAATGAAGTTTCCAAAAACCACTGAGGTTAACATATAATCCCGAGTGGTTTTTGGAAAAACGCTGACCCTCTTCTCGTCCTTTTGACAGTTCTTCCACCATGGCAAAACTTCTTAATAGTTATGTTAGGACATTAAATATTAGTTTATAAGGATCAAAAGGATTAGATTGAAATGACAGGTATGCCCTCATGTCGTGCACTAATGGGTTACTATAATAAATAAGGAAGTGTTAAAGCCATATTTTTTGATTGAGACATAATTCAGGATATCTTTCAGAAACGATTGATTCTGGGAAAAAAGTTCCATTATCATTTTTGAGCCCAAGCCCATAACCTTTAATTTTTGTATTGACATTTTGCCTCGAATAGTTGATAGTTTTTGGAAAATAAAAAAAATTGTAAAACCACCATTTACTCCTTTTACCGTCCTTACAAAAAGCATTAGGTGAGCTAATTTGGAGTTAATTTAGGATTTAAGTGGACTGAAAATACGTTTCTAGAGTTAACTCAGTTTTAACACCGAGAATCATTTTTGATCTCGCACTAAAAAACTGGCCCTTACTTAAACTCAGTCAAAATGAATATATACACATTTACACACAAAATGTAAATTCATTTCCGTCAATCCAGTTAACGGAAACCTATCTATCGATGATAAACAATTTCTTTTGCCCCAAACTGGATGGTTCAGTAGCACTTGGGATCAGTTTTTTGGTGGAGTTACCATCAAATTAAGTGAGCTAAATGCGAGTTAACCTAGGATTTAAATTGACTTAAAAAAAAGCGTGCCTGGGACCTACTAAGAAATAAACCCACGACTAGGTTCATCACATACTGAAAAACTGGTCCTACCTAAGTGTCACATAGCCGTTGCCATAAAGTACACATTCTGTATGAACGATTTGAAAGTAGGATTAGCTGTGTTTAATGAAGAAAAACTAGATCAAAACAAAGCAGAACATAACAAGTGTGTGAAAAGTGTCAGAACAAGAAAGAACAGAAAAATGCAGCTTTGTGTTGACAGAATTGACCATTACCTATCAAATGTGCAGTTTCAAATTTAAAAATATTTCAGTTTTTATTTGTTTAGATGGAACACACAATGAGCTTGATTAAACGATTCGTGTTTTCGTTCATTTTGTTTTTCATCTTTTTGACAGGTACGGTTGCCTTCGTGATTACACTTTTTCGTTTGTTTTTTTGACGTTCAAAAAATATGAGGTTCATTTATTGAAAAAATTTTGGAAAATTAACAGTAATAATAATTAAAAATATATTTGAAACACTTCCTTTTGAATCTTATATCTATTTAATCACAAAAAACTATTTAAAGCTCATTATTTAAAATAAACAAGAATCCCCCGCCACGTTTTTCAAGTCATTAACCTTAAAATTTTCATTATTATTTTCGTTTTTTTTTTTTCATTCCCCCTACATTTCTACACCCCTCTCCCAATGTGTCAAAAAGACGAAACACCAAATGTCCGAAAAAATTAATTGTGTAATCAGGCTCAATCATATACTTTTCTAATCTTTTCTGTAGCTGTTTTCAATGAAGAAAAACTAGATCAGAACAGAGCAGAACAGCACAAGTATGTGGAAGCTGTCAGAACAAGAAATAACAGAAAAGTACAGCTTTGTGTTGACAGAACTAGCCATTTCCTATCAACTTTAAAACATTTAAATTAAAAATGTTTGAAATTTTATTTTGTTTGCACTAATTTTCAATTTGAATTTAGTATCAATTTACACTTTTAATATTTTTATATATTTTTTCCCTCATGTTTAGTTCTAAATATTAATAAAAGCAAAATAAAAGTACATTTAATCCTGTACTTTTCTGTTCTTTTCTGTAATTTTCTGTTCGGAACAGATTCATTAAACACACCTATTATCTCTCGTGTAGGTGATCTGAATTATCAGGCAAGATCGTGTGATAATTATAATAAAGGATTTCGTTATCATAAAACTTGTTTTATTTCATTTTAATATCGACCCATCTTTATTAGAAAATGAATAATAGGTATCTTTTTCTAAAATGTCCCACTGTCTGTTGTCATTTTCACACTTAAGAGTGTTCCGAAGTGAGATAGTGATTTCATGAAAAAGATTGTGAAGCGTGTAATGTCCGACCAAAACGATTAAGGTGTCTTTGAACAGGTTAAGGAGTTTTCTATGATATAATTGAAAAAAAAAAAATAATTTTGTGCTCTATTAGTATTTGGTAAAAGCCTTTAAGAAAACGAGAATATGGTGAAAAGGTTGTTTTGCAAAGAGAATTTAGCTTATACACTATAGCATTTGTTGTAAAAGAAAATAAAATTTTTTATAATAAAAAATAAAAATGCTTGTAAATTTTGAAAACAAACCCATTTTTGACAGTCAAAAAAAAGTTAGCAAACGACTGGTTTTGTTCACTCCGGAACAATAAAAAAAATTGAAAATACTTGATATCTACACCATTGGCATGTCTCAAGTCACTCCCATTTTTTGTATCTACATTTGGCCTCTATAATAAATTGCAGTTCCTCGATTATATTCACACGCTAAAAAAAGAACTGTGAGCAATATAAAAACTAAATTGTTTTTGTTCTATTAATGTCTATTACCCTTTCATTAAAGATTAAAAAGATTAACATTTGTTGAAAGCAAAAATAGTCATTCATTCTTGAATAAAATCATTGATAACGTTATAATTTAACAAATTTACTCTAAATATCTGAACAGTGCAGCCTTGAAAATTTTGATATTAACTTCATGAAGACTTTCTTTGAATTTGTTTACTTTTAACCTACCAACGAATTCCATTAATTAGAATGACTTTATTCTTCCTACTTTTCATTTCCAATGTTAAACACAACATTACATAAATTAAACAATTAGCATATACAAACATATGGTAGAAACTATTCCCAAGAATGATAGTTAATTTGATAAAACAAAGCAAATTTATGATCATTCATGGTCATTGCTTTTTGGCAAAAGAATATAATATGTATATTATGTAGAAAACAATAGAACCTTTGTTCAAAGAAAAATTGACGCTATTATAGACAACTATAAATCTAGGAATATAATTTTAAACAAATATCCACACCTACTCTAAGAGAGCTATTACAAAAAAATAAACAAATATTGCAAAGTATATAAAGTTGGCAAATAAGTACGTTATATCCGATATGCATTCCAGTTACGTTTAAAGAAAAAAAGGAAATAGCAAACAAACCTTCTCCAATACTTTCAGTTCTTCTGACGTTGGCAAGCCTTTCAGCAGCATTTTTTCCACAAGTTAAAAACGCTTTTATAGTGGCCTATAAGCAAACATTAAAATTATCAATTGCTTTAATGAACTAGATACTAATGATGGACTACTCTTAAGTTTCTTACTCGAATAATTAATATTAACGCTATAGCCAGAAAAATTATCAGAAAAAATCCATCCATCACATAATTTTTATTAAATTATTTTAGTAATTTCAATAAAATAAAAAAAAAAAACAGACTAAACACTTTTGCATTGATTGATTGACTCTGCTATGAAACAGGGTGAAAACACCTATGAAGAGCTTTGAGTTAAGTTGCTTTTTAATACATTGCAATATTATAAAATGAAAATACCCACTCATGTTCTCATAATAATGTTATCGAAAAGCTTTATTTAATAAATTACCTTATCTAAAAAAATAACTGCGACTGTCGAATAAGATTGAAAAACCGCTTAACAGTAAATTATTTGATGATTATATTGTTTAAATACAGAAAATAATATGCACAACTTTTTGCGAACGGACTTGCTTTTGTGGTTCAAGGCCTTACAGTAGATATTGGTTTTAAAAATATAATTTTTTTATACAATTACAAACGCCTTCATGTATATTGTTTACGGAAGAGTGAAGAATTTTTTCTTTTATTCTTCATTTATAAGAATGTTTATGTAAAAAATTTAAAATGCTAAATTTTTTTTTGCAAAATTTCATCAAAAAAACAGACATCAACGTAGTATTAAGAAAACGTGAATTTTCTATTTCAGTTTTGGGCATTTTCACCAAGAATCAAAAAGCTACGAAGTTTCTTTAAAATTGGTTAGCTCTTCTTGTGAAAATTTGAAAAAAAAAAAATTATTGTATGACAATACACGACGCTGTTTGCGTTGCTGGTGCTGGTCTTAATGGCCGCCACTGTTGCTGGTGCTGCTTCAACCTTTTTCTGTTTGTCTTAATGTTTGATTTGATTAAAATCGGAAATATATTTTGACCGAAACCAATACTTACCCTATACCTATAGAGCAATATAGCGAGTAAAAACTATTTGAAGAGAGACAAATATAGTACTCGGAATGTTGACGAAATAGTTTTTTCACAAGAAAAAGTTTCACTTTTCTCATAATATTCTTAACAGTCAAAAATTCAGTATTCACATACCGCTTTCCTGGCTAGTTTACTACTTTTAGAAAACCAGCATGAAAAAACTAGGAGTGTTGGAGAAAAAGATCATGCAGGTCTGCACGAGACTCCACTTCAACCAAAGATGGCGAAAACATTTCAGCAACAAGTGACTCTACGAGGCATCCGGAATAACACCCCTTGACAAATACATCATCAGTGCTGCCAAAATACTGACGAAAAAACTAAGCAATCATTCAAAATTTCTAGTGAGAACCATCACAAGTGAAGAGAGACACACTGAAACATGATACCTTCGATGTGAGAGCAGTACTGGGGGCCAATTTTGGTTCTGTGAAAAAGTGAATCGAAAAACTTTTCCCATTCTATGCAAATGTGAAACCAAACATCAAAAACTTTCATATGAATATTTTTCTTTCACGCCGTCATTTAGCAGTGAATATCCAAAATGAAAACGTGAATACGAACAAGCAATGTCAAATTCAATCATACCTCTATCTCTGTCAAATCCATAAGAAAAGGTGTTTCTATCTCATACATTTCTTAAAAATTTTTGGATATGAAGCTGTCCTTGCTATGAGAAATGTCAATAACAGCAGACTTAAAATCAGATTTTTATCAGAAATATGATATATCAAATTTCTCCGATAACTAAAAAAAAACTGTGCCCGTGTTTTGTAACCATCGCATCAAGATTGGTTGACAATAATTCCTATATTACACGATGATTCTTTGGGTCTGAATCTTTTTTTTGAATTCCTCTTTGAAAAACATCCTGTAAGTCACGCGCTATTCCTCTTTGAAAATCATCCCGTTAGCCACGCGCTATTACACTGATCTTCTCGTCACTTGATGCAAAATTGACTTTCTCTTTACTGTTTAAGAGCAGTATCTGTATAGGAAAAATACGAAAATAAGGAAAATGCTTAAAAGAAACGTCAAAAAAAATCTTTGAGAAATCTTGGCCCACTACGCGACGCACAGGGCAACTGGTCTTCTATCTCATCTTTTTTCTCTTTTGCGCTCATTATGTTCGAAAAGAGCCTGAAGCAAAGAATCTTCGTGTAATAGGGGACTAAAGAAAGCTACTTTTTGTAAGCGTTTGATGGGTGTAGTTTCAAAACTATTCTTTTCCCCTTTTGAGAATTTCGAGTAGTAAAAAAAACTTGTTAAAAGCTAAAAATTGATACATCTTATAAGCGATTACTTTTAACGCTAAAATATTAATTTCGGATGACCTTTTACAAGTTTTGAATGGTTGGAACCTATAAGGTGAACCTTAAAATTTCAAAAAGGCAATTTAATCTAGAAAAGCAGAGTTTTGGAAACTACGATTTGAATTGTATAATTCAAGAGTATAGGAATAGACATGTTTTGAAATCAAAGCAAACTTATTTCAACTATTAAAACAAAGAACTTTAAATTTAAAATAACACAAATGTGCATGTTTTTTAAAAGCGATTACTTTGTTTTACATTGTATGGGAATTGATGAGTTTTCAATTGAATGACTGAGTTTTAGTTTAAAATCTTAAACTGACCTCACATTAAACATACTTCAGACCTGAGTTACAAGTATATTTTTAAAATAAAGTTTCTTATAACTATGTATTTGATTTGTTGCATGTACTTTATTAATCCCACACTTTCGAAACCAAGCTTTCCCCATCAATAGTAAACATATGTGAGTTCTGATACCTAAAGTACAAACAAAATATTTAAATAAGAAATGTTCATGCCCTACAAACAATAAAACTGCCAGTCTTAAAGTTTTCACTCATGCTGTTAAAATGTACTTTTATATATTTTCATTTGAATTTAACTCACATTCTCTCGATAAAAAACCTTGGCTCTGAGTGGGATTGGATCTAGATTAACACTGGTGATTCACTAGAATCTATTTTGATTGCAATTGTTTGAGTACATAGACATAAAGTCTCTCCATTAGGGAATAGTAGGTACTGCATTCTACAGAAATAATATATTGCTGACTCAGCTCTGCTTTATATAGTATGTGCTGCACTATATTTCAGGCTGTTTCTGAACCCAGAAAACAAGCCACAAATTCATAGTGTCTCAGCCCGACGACGACAACAACTACCACGACAACGGACGACCGGGCGGCCGTTGGCAGCACAACAACACAAACAAACAACACAAACATACATAATATACGAGTATTCACATAATTTCAGATTGTGTAATTTAAGACCAATTGTCTGTTTAAACCACGCGTCCATGCCTATTGTCTCCGATATCTAGATTTATGTAGCAAGGTTAAGCCTCAAGTTATCTTAACACAACCAGAGAGTGTGAGCAAATATCTCTTACCTCAAAGTTGGACTTGAATAATGTTGTTTCTATAGAAATAGATTAAAGTACCACCGCTAGGTTTTGGTTTATTATTATTCAAGAAAGCAAAGAGTCCATTTGTTATTGCTTTGGACCAAATTTTGTAATAATTCGATATATTGTATCCATCGGATCTTGAATGGTGGATATGCTTTCTTCTTCTTCTTTTTATTCCAGAAATGTCAAATGGCCAAAGTTGTTTCTCATAACAATATTGGCTAATGTCGTGTAAGTTTTTTTTTTTCAGTTTTCTAAAAAAAAATCTCGACTAAGTTTAACTTATGAAATAAACGCACTTTGTTCGCATATTTTCACTTCTTGCAGATTTGAGTGTGTAGGTATAGGTCCAATAAATTGAGTCGCTGCGCTCACTGATGGGATGTAAGACTGCGTGATCCGTGTCGAATTGAACCTTATTCGCAACGGTGCACGGCGGTGATGGCGGCGCAGGCGGTGGAGATGTTTTGAATGCGTAATAACTCCATGTATGTAGGTCTACAAATAAAGTGTCGGGGATAGGTTGGGCAGCATACATACGATGCCAATCCATACCATATTGATTGCTCATTACGTATGGAATGCGCAGACATGTGCCTAGCCAATGCATTTTATTTGATAACGGCGCGCGGTCTGGAAATTCATGATTAGATTGTTTATACCAGTTTGGAATAAAATTGCTTACTTATAGGTATAGCGCTTAAAAATGAGATTAAAAAAAATGTTCATCAGGTTACTTGGTTAATTTTTGTGATGGAGAGGGAAATTTTCGCTTTAAAAGGACATTGTGGGGATATTTTATTAAAGTTATTCAATCATTTTATAGAAACGAAAACAAAACGAAACTATTTTGGAGAAGATATTGTTCAATACCAATTTGTCACTTCTTTTTAGGTGAAATTATGGCTCCTCTTAACCTGTCATTAGTTTCTTCATGTTTTAAGCAGAGTGATGGTTTTTAGAATCTTTGCAGGGCTTTATCTTTTAAAATAAAATTTATCGACTACAGAGAGTTGGATCCATGACAACAATGTTCAAAATTGTGAGACTCACTTTTCTTCTATTAATGAAGACAATATTTCTCGATTGACTTTCATTGTTTTTCTTGTTATCATTTTATAAAAACAAATACGTACGATCTTTTTTATTGGTAATTTACTTCATATCTTTTTTTTTCTAGAAATATATTCAGTTTGTTCAGATCATGTAGTTATATGGACCCAACAGAACCGTGAAATGCAATATGATTCAATCATTTCCATACTACATACAACCTTCTATATGGCTTTACCATTTGATGCAAATATTAAAAGTTTTTTCACAAGACCTTTAAAACTAACAAACTTTCCATTCAGCCTCAGGGATATTATACTATCTTTATTTCTAGTCAATAAAACATATGTTTTAACAATAAGATGCTAAATTTGAAATTCTATCAAACTTTCCTTTGCATTAATTTTCGTTCCGCTTTTTAACCAAATTAAACATTAATTTTCTTGTGTCTTATAGGTAAATTATGCCTAGCAAAAAAAAGAAATTAAAGTGCACAATTAGGTCGCACATGTCTGCTGTTACGACTGATAGGCTTATGCTATGTTTCAACTTGTCTTTAAATTGACACAATTTGACAGATCATGATTTGGTCTGCTAGTTTATTTTGACTTTTGTCATTAATTGATACAAATCGTTGATAAAAGACGGTGTTCATACGAGCTTCACGTGAGGCAACTGGTTTTAACATCTCTCTTTTTCATCTCATTTCTACTTCTTGAAAAAAAAAGACATGGCGAGGTGAGGCAGAAGTTTTTCAATTTCTCTCCTCTTCTCTTTTCAAGAACTGAGAGTGAGATACAAATAAGAGACGTCAAAATGAGTCGCCTCACTTGAAGGTCGTATGAACACCAGCAAGGACAAACAAATTTTGACAGACACATTTGTCAGTTTATTGATACTATTTCCATTTGCTTTGTTCTTTTATGAACTGGCATTTATTGTCAATGTGCTAATGTTTACAGCTGTCGGATATTTGTTTGCCACTTTACACCAAAAGTGCTTATATCGCTAATAAAAAAGGAACTTCTTCCACTGAATATGAAAATGAATATCGACTAGCAGTCCATATCTGGTATGTCTATGTGCGGTACTTATTTGGTTCATATACATTATTCACTTAAGAGTTGAATTTTTGACTCTTTTTATTTTTGTATTGTAAAGAAAAGATCTCACTTTCCTGAACATGCCTAATGAAAAGAGGATAACTTATGTGTTGTGGTCACTCATTTCACAGCAGTGGTTTTTTTCTTTTTGTTTCCTTCACCTTTGATAACAGAATCAGCCAAACTATCAAAATGACATTAAAATTTAGCTGGATCAGCTGTCAAATTAGTGTCATTGATAAAAATTTAAAACACCTTGCAAAAAAATTTTCTTGGTCAGTTAAAGACAAAGTTACATTTCGTTTGTCAATTGTTATATTTCCACTTGGATTTAAATGGCAAAATTTTTGGTTAAAAGTTGATTTTGAGTTTTAATGTACAGCGCCGTCTAGTAGAAAACTTTTGGTTTGAGTACGATTCTAAGCTTATAACATCTGTTCAAAACATAAATTATCTTTAGTAAATGAGTTAAGTGTCAAATCTTATCAATAAATTAAAATTCATAATGATAAATTAACTCACCAAAGAAGGTACATCAAACGAGTAATTTGGTTAAAAAATACATCTGACATTGTTGCCAAAAGCTTAATATAAAAGGAAACAGATGCTAGTGAAACACATACTATTTACAACCTCAAATAAGAGAGATTGTGGGTGGAAAATCTCACATTTTATGAGAAAGTTTTGTGGATTTTTTTGGCCACAGCAGGGTTCTTGTTGACTGTAGTAGATTTTTGCTAAGATTTCGAACTAAACGTGGACTGGTAATTTGAAATTCACCAACTAAGTCTTCGTCAACGATTTAGCTAATATGTTAGTTAAATATATCTGAGCATTTTTTATTGATAGGGCTGTTAATGTCTAAGTTTCACTTCAATAAAATAGCTTTTTCTTGGGTTGTTACCCTTAATTTGAGGTTTCATTCTTCAGCGCCACCTGTATTTGAAATATTTTCATATTATTGTATAAGCATCAGATAATTTTTTTTTTTTTAATTTTAGTGTTCAAGTCTTATTTTAGTGTTTAATTTGTCAAAATTTATATCAAAAATACCTCTACCTTCTTTTCTTTGTAATTTTCTTAAACGACATACTTAATTTACAATATTCAATTCAATTTTGTATGAGTCCATTACTTGATCTTTCAAAGTGCTTATCAATGAGCCGAATATGAAGCGCATCATGAGATGTACTTATCTACATTTCAACATACCTACATACAAGCTAAAGGCATAAATCATATACCTAGAAAGGTGGTAACATATGAATTCATAGATAACAACAACAACAACAAAAACAATCGCTTCAGTTCCCATACCGCGAACGCCTCGTTGCGTCAAGGTAACATCAACAAGATGACCGCAACAACAATAGAAAAATTTTAATACACAATACAACCAAGTCGGTTAGCTTCGCTCGCTATCAATGATGGTGGCTGGGCTCTGGTTGGGTTAGCTATACATAGCTTGTTTGTTGATTAGTAATTAGTGTGCGGTGTTGATCTGGCGCTGGCACTAAAGCTGCTGTCTATCCGCGAAGGGGTCAAAATCTGTTGAAAATACAATGCCACTGTGCTCATGGCTAGACCGTGGTAATACTACTTACGTCTTTCTGCTGGTATATAGAGTCTTATAAGACGACATGATCTCTGGAAAAACCCCTTTCCTTCGATTATTTTCCAGAGCCAAACTCAATATACATTTCTTTAATCTGCACTTCATCCATTCTATGGATATACTCGTAGTAAGCCGTAACTTGGGAGCATACCCGTATTTATTATGTTTAAGGCCACTGGCATATATTATTGGGTAATACAAAACAATACATTTTTTTTTTTCTTTTCAAATGCTAAAATGAACATTCAAATTTTGAGCTACATATTATATTCCTCCATTTACTTAGTTTTAACAAAAATTGTTATCTTAAAAGGTATTGATTTTGGAACTCGAAGAATAACTCAGAAGGGAACTTATATCTTATTCATCCGTCTAAGACGAGAGGCATTTTATTATAACAAAAGAGTTACAAGAGGAGAATTTGTCACTTTCTTGCAAGAGGTAGATCCCTAAAGAAACATTTAGGTAAACTATGCTGAAATTTGATCCCAGACCTCTAGCGTAATTTTCCAATGCATTTTCTATCACGAAAAGAAATTAATACAAGGAACACGTCGATCCGTTTTTGGTAAATTTTAAATTTTCATAAATTGTTTTATTTGAGGAATCTACTCTTGCAATGACCTAAGATAGAGATTTTAAAATTATTAACCTACATAATAAATTTTCTGTACAACATTTGGGGCAGATCCATCCACCCATTTAGGTTCTGAAAGAAACAAACTGTATGGCAAAATAAAAAATTACTTTTTTAGACCTCTCCTTAATCGTTACATTGGAATCAATGGATGTACCTAACTATCCTTAATTTTCTTTAATATTACACAATTCTAAACTTTTTATGGCAGAATAACTGGTATACTTAGCTGAAGTCTGTCACAAAGTCAAAGTTGTTGCGCCTCCAGGTGCCAAGACGGATGTTGAGAAATGTTAAAATGTCAATGTTGCCACTTTTCATAAACATGCTTTCATGTATGTCAAGAGGTAGGACTTCGCTTTTTTTTGGTAATTTATAATATTTTTAACATGAAAAAAGTTGCGGAAATGCCTCCAGAAGCCAAACGTTTGTTGAAATAATAACGGTTGATCTCTTAAAGGATTTGTGTTAAGTAGATGTATGCCAAGAGAACAGAATTAAATTAAATTTAGTGGCGCAACAGCTCGTGGAGAACCAGGGCCTAGTGACTTACAACTCTCAAACATTCTGTATGCGTGTTGGGCAGGAATGGAGGGGACCTACAATTCTTTGCAGAGTCCGAACGGCTAGATGAAAAGCACTTAAGCACTTATTCATGACAAGTATACTCTTGGAGGATTTATCAATTCCTTGCAAGAGGTAGTACCTCTGGAAAAACATTTCTGTTTTTAGGTGGCAGTGGCTGGGAATCGAACCTAGACCTTCTGCATGACAGTCCAACGCACACATTTTTTTTTTTTCTTTTCTTAAATTCATTTTTATTTTTCCATTTTCTTAAAACTAATTTATAGATAGACAAAAATTCATTATAACTAGCCTACTTTTCAATAATTTAAAACTCACTTACTGGCCCCAATCGGGCGCTCTAAGTTAAACAAGAATAGCTTAATGCTAATGCCTATCGGCCTAAGAACTATCTTAATACTAAGATTCCAGATCGGTTTTTATTTTTCCCCGAGATTTTTTATTTATATAAAACTTACAAACTGCATACAACTAAATTAAAGCTAATTAAAACTAATCAAAACTACTTAAAGCTACTTAAGACTATTTAAAACTAATTATTAACTAATTACCACCTATTTACAAACTGCTTACAAACTAGAACAGCCACAGCAAGCATATTCCGGTTTTATAATTTTTTTTTGTATTTTTGTTGATTTTATATTTTTTTTTTGTGTTTTTGAATGTTTTATAATTTTTTTTGTGTTTGTATGTTTTATAATTTTTTTTGTTTGGTGTCTATGTAAGTTGGCCAAACAAAATAAGAAAATAGCAAGGTCAACTATTAAATGTGTGAAGGAACTTCATGTTCGTTGTTCAACCACCAGAACTGGTTCTCCTGCTTTACCCTATCCCTTCGGTCCCGTTCGGACACAGTCCTACTGAACCGAAGGTGCTCAGCTCCGTCTTGTGCGAGGACGTCTTGACTGTAAATGAGCCACCGATCTACAGTTCTACGGCCGGTGGTAGATAAGCGGAAACGCCGCCGATCCATCCTGGATCAGCCCTAGACTGTTTAGATGGAGGAATGCATCTGGTGGAATAAATCCGCTTAGACGCACATTCTCATACTATTCGTATTTAGGGTAATAAGCCCCAAAAATGAAACTGTTGCTCGAGGACATCGGTCTTGCAATGTGTCCTCGAATAAATTTCAGCAAGAAATTATCTATCCTGTTTATGTTGGCACCGTTGTATAAAACCAGGTTGGAATAGTAATGTTTGTACTCCAACTCTGAAGTTCTGTGCAATCCAAGGCAGCGTCGAAGACACTGCCTCTCAAGCACCCGAATCTTTTCCATTTGAGATGGGGCAACGTTGAACCAAACCGGGCATCCATAGGCAATAATCGGCCGGATAACGGCAATGTAGCAAATCACCTTCACCCTGCTGTCAGGCCGGCTGCAGAATTTCTCTGTCTGTCGAAATACAAATACTGATCCATACAGATGCCAAGGTACTTTACTACACTTTTACTCGCCAGTGGATGTCGTTTGGCCCTACGATTACCAGCTTGCGCCAGTTCTTTCTCATATCCCTTGTGGCTCCATGCAACCGAGTCGTAAACAAGATATTTTTTTATTTCTGAAAGTTGATTTTCAATTTCCAGTCATCGCAATATGGCTGAATCTTCTCGAAGTCACGCTGCAAAAGAATCCTGATGACCTAGACTTTTGGGACTGTTCTGTACACAATTAGATCGTTGGCATACGCAATTGCCTGAGTCCAACGCACTAACCATCATGCCACGAGAATATACTTTGTTTTAGGCTAAAATGTTTGTCCACTTTTTGGTAATTTTTAATATTTTTAACCTGAAAAAAGGGCGGAAACACTTCCACATGCCAAACGTGTGGGTTATTTCCACACGTTTGGCATGTGGAGGTTTACATGTTAAAAATACATAGTTTTGAGTAGAAGCATCTATGGTTAAAATGTCAGTGTTGCCACTTTTCGGAAACATACCTTTTTGATGTTGAAGGGTAGTTAGTAGTTTTGTAGTTTTTAATATTTTTAGCATATACAAAAAAAGTTGTCTAATCGCTGCCAGACTCCAACCGTGGTGGGGAAAATTTTGATTTGATTATTAAAAGAAAGGTTTTCAGTAGAAGCACCTTCGGTTAAAATGTCAGTGTTGCCACTTTTGGGGAGCAAACTTTGTTCATGTTCGAAATATTAAAAATAATCAAAGAAGTGAACATTTTTCTCTTGTCTCCAACTTGAGAACAAAATCAGAAACGAAATGATTACGAAAAAATGTAGAGTTCTATCAGAAAGATACCGAAATAAATAAAAAAAATAGTTCAAAATCTTAAGACAATTTTTTTCCCCGTTTGATGTGAATTCCTATATTTTTTTTGTTTTCGTATGTCCGTTGTGGTGTTAAGTGTGGTCTATGTTCTTAATTCGCTTCTTCGTTCATTTCCCATTTAAAAATATAATCCAACTGCAAGATAAGACAAACTGTCAAATTTTCGTCAAAAATATTGTGTCGGACAATTAATTGTGTGTAAATAAGTGGAGACTTGGTTATAGAAATCTACTACCGTTTTCTTTTTAATTGACATTTCACTACCAAACTCCGTACTACATAAAAAAATCACAACGAAATTTTTCGTTTATGATTTCGTTGTCATTTTCTGTATGGAAATTTTTGTTTCGCTTCAGCTGCGTACTATGCTTTAGAGTGAAAAGCGGCTAACTCCACATTTTTCATCCTTCTATGCCATTCACGCATGCGAATAGAGATGGCACCACATTGACAATAACTTTCACCATAGAAATTTAGACGACGCAACAACTGAAAAGGCACTCAATTTGGTTCCTGAGTTAACTCACCAAAGTATGTGAGTTAACACAGAGTTAACTTAAACTGAAAAACACGTTTCTGGAGTTAAACCCTTCGACTAGGATCATCTCGCACTGAATAGTTAGCCCTTAAAATTGCATCGAAAACGCTTATCACGGTGCCATTTCACATTATTTTCATGGATTGTGTTCCATTCCCCTTCATGACTTAACCAGTACTATAGGAACGATAAAATGGAATAATTTGTTTCATCTCCAAAATAAACCCTCATGAAAATTCACATCTTTTAAATATTGCGCCTTTGATATTATAATATTATAGCTCCACCACTGGTTGCAAGTTCACAGATTGTTACTTGGTTACCACTCTATACGAAGTACCCACACTATCTGGCTGGAGGGGCTAGCAAAACAAGCGCTGAGCGAATTTCTTCGCTTCCATGCACCTCTAACTTTTGCAGAGCAACTCTAAGACCTCTGTATTTTTATTGTGTGGATTGAAGTCCCCCCAACTATAAAGCATAAAAGACCCAACTAAATCCATTCATTTTAGTATTTGATTCCGTGGTGGCAGACCGAACTGCATTCGATTGTGTTATTTTTACGATTTTTATAAGTGTTAAAGTGGAATTTTGTTTTCGTGCTACCAAAAAAGGCCCCCCTTCCCAAAGAAAAAAAAATATCAAGGCTTTAATGTGAATTTTCTTTTATTACCACACTCAAATTTAAGTGAACGTTCTAGAAATTTGGATTTAAGAAAAAAAAGGATTTCGTTTCAGTCTTAAGAGGATATTCAAATATATTCCACAATGCTGTAAGTTTTCTTCTACATGTTTCCCAAAGTGAAGATTTTTTTTCGAAAATTTATCTTGAATGGTTTTATTTTTTTGTTTTTTTTTATCATTGTTGAAACACAAAATTTGTGTTGCAATTATATAATCCAACAAGCACTATACACAACTGGTATGTGCACTTTGCATGAGAAATTTTCGCGATAACTTCTCCAATTAATTTAAAAAAGATTTTTATTTCTTTAATGCCATGTAGTTAAACCAATGATGGTGCTGCTGTATGTTTGCCCATCGGTGGATATATTAGTACTTACTCGTATCTTGTGACTCACCATCATATAGCAGCACAGGTTTTCTTGATGTTTAAAACAACTATACTCCTCCACTTCGACATCTCTCGTGTCATGATGCTCCTCAGTATCTAATGTAATATTTTTTTCCTTTTGCATTTATTTTTGTTGCACTTCTCAATTGAAATATTATTATTAGTGCTTTATGTACGTGATTATATCTATATTGAAGTGGAAACTTATGAAAAGAGTTTGTAACTTGTATAGTGGAATAGTGAACGAACTCCAAAACAAAGGTCTAAGCCGATATTAAAATTTTCTTACAAATATAGAAGAGGAGGAAAATGTGGGAGTTTTTCTTTTTTTATTTGTTATTTCCAGAATGATGTTGAAGACAATTTGGTTTGACAAGTGATATTACGTATGATCTTAGTTTGGTGAAACTCTGTATTTTACTATACCTAGGTGATGCAAAAAAAAAAAACAAGAGGAATAGGTACACAGGCTCTTGTTAGTTAGATGTTGAAAGAGAGAAAAATTAGTATGCATCCGAAACTATTGTGCATGGAAATGTTTCACAATAGTAATATGATGGTATAAATCTACAAACCTATGTTGTTTTTTTTTTTTTAATCTAATAAATCAATTGTGTACCAATCAATTAACATCTTTTTGATTTTTTTTCTAGATAGCTTAAATAAAATTGTTTGCAAATCTGATGAACTCAAATATGTAATTTAAAAAGTGCAAAAGTGATCCAAAACAAAGAAAATATAATAAGGAACCGTTTTTTATTTTATGATGGACGGGCAAAGCTAGAAGCATTTCTTGTGTTTTAAATACTAAGATTTGTTGCCTTGCCTCTGGATCCTTTTCATTTTGTAACTTAGTGTTTGATATCTGCATTATTTTTGACAGTCGTTCACAGTGAAATTACTTCTTTCCATTCTCTTAGCTATTTCACGGCTTTAAAGACCCAGTCCCTTGAAATCATCTATATAATCCCTATTACTGACATTGTCAAAGTATTTTCAAAACTCATTTCTTCTTTAAAATTAAATAAAAAGACTTTGCAACTTTTTCTTAAATATTTTAAACTCTTGCTTAGTTAAAAACAATGCTATCCCCCTTCAACGTTATCCTTTTCTATTTGAGTTCTAACATGTATGTATGTCCAGAAAAAACGATTGCAAAAATAGTTGCCTCAAACAAATGAAGCACCATGTACTTCAACACTTTGATAAACTCGATGCAGTCAAAAACTCTTCAAAGTAATATTTTTCGAAAAATTATTGAAAAAAATCAAAAGACTTTTTCACAGTGTAACAAAATTTTGTTTATGTTACATTTTTGTTAATTTTAAATCTCTTTTGATTATTTAATTTACACGACACGACAGTCAAATAGGATGTTAATCTAGTAGTAATCAACAACGTGTGAGGCACAGTAAAAGACATTTCCGATGTTCAGAATAGAAAAACAACAAAATACTACCACTTCTGAGCACGTGTAGAAATACTTTTATTTTTTTTTTTAAACACAAACTTGGTTGGTAAAATTCTGAAGCAAATGTAAATTAAATAAAAAAATAACTTAGTGGTGCAATAACTCGTGGAGAAACATGGCCTAGTGACTTAAAACTCTCAACCATTTCTGTATGATGTGCGTGTTATTGGCAGGAATGGAAGGGACCTAAAAAAAAGGAGTTTACTTAATAGTTTTTATATTCGCTTATAAAATTGGTTATGAGGACCTAGCATTAAGATTTATCACACAAATCAAATTTGCTTAAATTTTGTTTTATTTTGTTTTTCCAAAATGGAAACTAAAATAATGTAACTAACAGTAGCAAAAGTCTATTTGTTAAAAGATGATAAACATTCTTATTGTTATCTTTAAATTATTGAAAACAAATTCACTGATTTAAATGTGTTTTTATTTATAAAAACGATATTACTGTCTATAATTTCACATTCCATACTTTTATAACCTTCATTGAAATTAAAATGTTAATTAAGTTAGATTATAATGCATCGCAAAAAAGTTCACAATATGCCTATCAATGCTCTATAAAATAAAAACAAAAAAAGACAGTAGATAAATCTTTTTCTTTTTTTTTAATTTTGTTTGTATCAATCAATCTTCTCAGTTATTGTCTTCCGCATTTATACTTGTATATTACGCCATGATTTCTTTTTTTATTTACTTTTTATCGCTCCACTACGCACATCTTAATTGAGATTTCTACATCTCGGAAACCACAAGATCGCGCAATGTAAGAAGGGCAGAACATATTAAAAAGCGGTATATACGAATAGAAAAGATGGTATAATGGCTTCGTAGGTTAAAAAAAAACAAAGCTAGTTAAAAGTCATTTCAAATGTAATGTCCGGTGTAATAAAAGGCAATTAATGCTTTGGGTTCTGATAATGGTAACTATATAATGAAAGTGTGAAAGTGTATACCTTAAAAGATGTGCCTACATATTTTACTTCTCTGTCAAAATAATAAACAGTTGAAAATCACCATATAAGCTTTTTAAAGATTAAAAATATCATTTAATGCTGCTGGCTTACAAAACATGCACATAGGAATAGTTCAGAGCTCTGATTCACTAGACCTTGATTCTTTATGAGATGTCAGGTCACCATTTTTTTAAAATGCTTTTCTTTTTCTGTTTGACATTTAGCCCACTGAAGAGTAAAATTATAAATTTGGATCTTTAACAGAAAAGTTACAACTCTTTCTTTTTATTTATCTGCCCAACTGTCATCATTATAAAAAAATATCTGATGCAGCCTATATCACATTAAAAAAAAATAAACAGAGTTCTTAGCTCAGCTCTTTTGTTTTCAACAGAAATCATTATTAAATCGTTCACTTTTTAATTATATAAAACAGGGTTCTTACCTCAGCTCTTTTGTTTTCAACAGAATTCATATTAATCCTTGCTTATTTGTCACTTTATCGCAACCAATTATACTGTTAATCTAGTTAATGATTCATTAAGCGTGAAAAGAAAATCTCAGATAAATTTAATCAAGACAAATTCGCCTACACATTAACACCGTTAATACCGTTCACACGATAAATTTAAAAAAAAACTGACTAATTGCAATCACAAACGGATCTATTTGGTTGAAAAAAAAATTATTTTTATAATGACTTTTACTTTCAGAAGGTAATTAAAATGATAAGTAAAGCATTAAATCAATTTATCTTCATATAAAAAGTGATGTTAAGAAAAACATAATTATAAACAACTATAAGCACATTCACTTTTTTAAATTAAAGTTTATTTTTGTTGTTGTATTGCAATAAGGTGTAAAATAATTGTGACTCAATATACACAGGTTAAATATATCTTTCCATTTAAGATCGCAATTAATTATAAGCTGAACGTGTACATATCTTTTATGTCATGAAAAAAAAATAAGAGATTCAATCAGCAGTCTCCTTAAATGTGTCACTTTGATCATAAAATAACACAAATGTTCCGCAATTCGTTAAGTAAACAATGTTTATGTTGTTTTTTTTTTTAAATTTAGTGAAGAAGTTTAGCAACAAGGTAAGAACTGATAAATTTGTATGATGCCATCTTGTTAAAAAAATGTTTGTTATTTTTGTAACTAGGGTTGTCCGAATAGATCTTATTTTTATTTTGTTACCAAAACAACTTACTGTAAA
The DNA here is from genome assembly GCA_946251815.1 of Dasysyrphus albostriatus. Lineage (NCBI taxonomy): Eukaryota > Metazoa > Arthropoda > Insecta > Diptera > Syrphidae > Dasysyrphus > Dasysyrphus albostriatus. The sequence continues at coordinate 14,429,770 of OX276337.1, forward strand.
GTGTCTTATGGTTTTTTTTATTTTTACCAGTCATACCCTTCAGTATAAAACCTCCTTAAAATAATCAACTTGTAGGTGCGATATATGTATGTAAATATTTTTACTTCCTTGTATGTGAGTTCTTCTTTAGCAAAAATGGAGTGGACTTTCTGTTGATTTCAAATGGCTTTTATGAAAGGTTTGGTCACTATTTTTATCTTAAAACAATCATGATGAACCATTTTGGTTTAATATAGAGAAATAGTATATGAAAATAAAGAAAAAAATTCTCAAAAGTGGATAAATTAAAAATAAATTTAAAATTAAATAAATGTACAACATCCAGCACAAATACAACAATTTTCTTAAGAACTTATTTGATTCTTAAACATTAAACAAATGTATATAGCAACACTTCAATAAAAGTGTGTTTATGAAAAACCATTTCAATATGCGATTTTCTCGGCTCTCCATCTAGGTATCTAACTAAATTAAGGGTTTTAGGAACAAATATTATCTAAATATTTTTCTTTCAAACATATTTGACAACTCTTTTAAACGGTTTTTACTGTTTATCTTGTCCCACGTTATTCTAAGTCAACGAACATTTTTAAGAATTCTAAGAAAACAATTAATTTTCTTTATGTTTGTAGTATATTTAGCTTTTCTGTGCATTGAATACAACTTTAAGAATGACATAGAACTCCTGACTAAATGTATAATAAAAATCACGGTCGAATTGGCCTTGTACATTAGAGATACCTTGAGTATGTCGTACTTCATGCCATTCTGATGAAACAAATTTGCTCAGAGTTTCGCACATTTCGTTAGTGGCTCTTTCAATTTTATCACATTTTTTTAAGTGGTATGAAGTAATATTGCATTCTTAAATTTTTACAAAAACATTAATTATTATGTATTAAGAAACAAATTACATCGGAAATCCATTATTTAATACTTTTTTTAAATTTCTGAAAAATTTATTTCCTGAAAAAGCTTTATCTGACTCTGATTATTTTGTTAACTCCATTTACGTTTGGACTAAATCCGCCTCTTTTTTATTTCTTGTTCGTTTAATAAAATTTTGCTAAAATTTTGCAAAAAACATATTGAAATATGTGCTTTTTTTTAATAAATAATATTGAATGAATGTTGTCCAAAGATTAGTTTGGATTTCCTAATTCAAACTGACTTAAATTAACATGGCATTTGACAGACCGATCAATAACTTTGCTCCAAACAGTGACTAAAATTGCCAATTGTCAACAATTTTTGCAAAATTCCTGTTACACACAACAAAAACTTGGGTATTTTTGGGTAAAAAAGAGAACTCATAAGAGAGTAAGCATTACTTCTTTCTGACAATTTTTTTGCAAGAATTTTCCCTGAGCAAAATTACATTAGGTGTGTTCCTTAAATTCTTTGTATTATATCGGACTAAATGTCAAATTGTGACAGGGAGAGAAGAAAAACTGTCAAAATGTCCGGGAAAGGTTGGGGCACTAATTTGCAGCACGTCAGAAGAAATATTTGATTTGGGCAAATATTCTATAATAACATATTAAATCATGAAACTTAAATTTGTTAAAAAAAAAAAAATACAAAAAACAAAAAAGTACACAAATTTTCATAACAAAATTTTCTTCTACGAAAAAGATTTGCTCAGCGACACATGCATTTTAAGGATTGATTTATAAAAAAATAAAAAAAATCAATTAATCTCCCAAAAAAAAAAAAAAAAAAAGTAACTATTTGTATTCTGTTTTGTTATTTGATATTAAATTAAATACAACTATCATTAATTATATATATAGAGGACATATATACGCATGATATCCATAAAATGATTTATCCATGTTATAGCACATCGGGTTCAATAATCACTTCTTAAAGCTTCATGTTTGGCTGGCAACCCACTTAAATTAGTTGATATAATTCGATTGAACGTTGTTACATAAGCCCGGCTGAACCCACTAGGCAACTTTCCCAAATAAAACAATTTTATTTCAAACTAGACCAACTTATCGATAAATATTTTATTTTATTATTTAAAACTTTATTGAAAGTGTCTCATTAATTCAACTGCATTCATCCCGATATTAAGATTATACCTGATTGAAGTAGATAATCTCTTTAATATTTTTTTTTATTTCGCAGCAAGAGGTTTATAATATATGTGTAGTCGTATAAACAGATAGTTTTCTAAACAAAATGACCATTTTTAATATACGATTTTGATTTAATTTTTGGAGATAGGAGAAACTATTTTATACTAAGGGTATTCATACAACAGCGTTAAGCCATCTTAAACGTTGTAAAGTCTTAAACTTTATACAACTTTACAATGTTTAAGTCGACTTTACGCTGTTGTCACCTTACTATTGTTTTCAAAAATATAGCTAATGTACTTAAAAAAAAAAATATTTTCTGCTTTTGAGTGTTTTTAAAGTTTTGTAATTGATTTAAACATCTTGATGAGATTATGACACACACATGTCAACAATTTCTGGTTTAATCCATCAATTCGGTACAAATTTTGTAACTGACTTTAAATTTACAATCATTTAAAATGCAGACATCGTAAGAACAACTGCAGTAATTATGGTCACAATCACAATGTGGTCAGTTCGAATTTCAAATATTTTACTAATTTTAAAATAATCATACTTTGCTTGCAAGACACGACACGAGGGGCTTCTTTCACACTCTCTAGATGAAGTGCTAATCATTTTATAAATTGTCAAAGAGTTTTGTTTTTACGCGGTCTACAAAAGCCGAAGGAATATAAATTATATATCATTGGAACGATTTTTTTGCACAGAAGTGCAAAATGCAAAAATATTGCACCACAAAAACTAAAAAAACAATCAACAATCGAGTAATTATTTGCTTTTATTTGTCGTCACATAAATGTGACGTTTCGATATTTGTCCACTCACCAACCAACCAATTTTCCAGCACTGACTGGAAAAATTATTGGAATGTCTGATGGTAGCGTTCACTGCTGTAGAAAAAAAATAAAAAGTAGCTCATATCATAACAAGTAGCTCAGTTTTTCTCTACGCTAAAGACAGCTTTTATTGACAAATAATGTTTTTAGCTCTCGAGTTTCGACGGCTGGACGTACAAGTTAATTTAATAACACTAACGTTTTTGGGCAGGATTATAAATCAACAGGCCAAAAGTCGTCCATAATGATCTATTGACCCTCTAAAGTGTTTTTTTGACTAACTTACAATTGAAAAAAAGTAACATAGTTCAATAACAAAGACAAACAATTGTTGTACTTGCATAAAAGTCGATAATGGTCTCTACCATACTTATACAATTAAAATTACTATTGAACAATTTTTTCACCTTACTCGATCTCATTATTTACTACAAAAAAAAAAAGGGTATGTAGTTTCAAAGAGCCCACAAGTGCCAATTATCCCAGATTAAAAATGCTTGACCCTGGCCCACGAAATCTGAGACTTATTTGTATCGCTTATAATTTAATCCAACATCAATGTATAGCGTTGATTAAAAACAGCTTCATTACCTTTTTTGTGGTCGAAAAGTTGTAAGTTTAATATTTCTCTAAAAACCACAACCCCCGCACTTACCAAAGTATTCAGACAAGGTGTGGCAAAAATGTAAACAGGGTGAAGTGCTCTAGGGCTTATAAAGTATAGGTATATATTGAATAATTAATAATGAATTAAGAAACATTGCATGCAACAAAGTTTGGCATCGATGAATATTGTATCGTTACTGCCACCCAATTTTGCAGCTTTAATTGAAATGATTTCTATCCATCGATGGTGTTATGCAACTTATCGCTCTGCTGGCATACGTTGGTACGTGAAAGTAGGTAAATTAAACACATTTTGTTAAATTTTGGAAGGAGCTAAATCGTTTTGATTGAAACTTATACCAGGAAAAAGCATCAATAGCCTTAAAATAGCTCGAGCATACAAGACCATCAGGCTCTTAATGTCTTATATATTATCTAGTGCAGTGATTTCATAACAACAAGTTAAACAAGTCGACTCTTTGAAGACTGAACTATAATATGCGTTCAAATCCTCGCAACACATACAAATTATTTGTTTTATTTTTGAAAGTGTACCACATAGACGACCATCGACCGATGATGTCAAAAAGGAAAAAGTGGAATGCAATCAGGAAAAGTTTGCTCTCATTTTGATTTAAGGCATTCGCGAAAACAAGTTGTAGTTTTTTTTTTTTTTTTTGTTCAACAGCTCTATTGAATATTTTTGCAAGAAAGCACGCGCGATTGATTTAATGTTCGGTTGAGACCAAAAAAAAGTCATGAAGATAATTTAACCAATTGTTACACTTTTACTTTCGCTACTTTATTTTGTAACCAATGGAGCTAAAAAATACATAATTAAATGTTAAAAATAATAACCGGTATAATGCTGTATACTACGATGGACATTAAATTCCATCGTTTTTATTTAACTCATAGCCATGTGATTCAAGCTGGAAATAGTTTATATGGATAAAATGTCATAAAAAGGCATCTACAAATGCACACGCAATGTAGCATGGTCAGATGGATATCGATGCAATTGGTTTGTTTTTTTTTTTTAGCATATTAATGTGGATCTTGACTGTGTTTTATGTCACAGAATTATTTAGGATGAGTTTGTTTTGTCTGGTATTTTTCAACACAGAGTCAAAATTTAAAAAACATTTTTTTTTAATAAATGCCTACCTTAAGTTACAAGCCTTACTATAAATGGCAGATATTTGACAAGTTCTCTCAGTAAAAAAAATCAGTATTTAGCTATCCAAAAAAATGTGACCAAAAATCTTCGTTTTTTAAATTGTACAAATATTTAATCTGCAATTCGCATTTTTAGCTTACCTACCTTGGTGAATTATGGTTCAAGCATTTATGTGGCTACTATACAATGCTTAAGCCTTGAACCATTGTTGAATCTCAGTAAATTCGCCAAAATAGGTGAGTTTAAATCGCCGAACTATGGATGAAAATTTGATCTACGATCAACAAGGTTCAAATCAACAAGATTTTTTATACAGTTTCAGTTTTCGTAAGTTGGCATTTACATTGCCGACTTTTCCGCTACAATTTTTCCCAAAATTGGGTGAAATGTAAGCATTGCAAAATATTTTCAGTAAGACTTCTTGCCTATCCTCTTCTTATTTTATAGTTGACTTCTCAATTCGCATTACCAATACTTACCTGTATCTACTGCATTTTTGATTAAAACAAATCTACTACACTTTTGATTTGAAAAAAAAAATTATTATTAAACTAAATTAAACCCCCAAATATTTGTATATTTCTGTCCTTGAATGCAGTCATTTTTATTCCTTCTAAAACTCTCCAATTAAGTGCATTTGCATAAAATAACGGTGTGAAACGAACGGTTGTGAAATATTTTTCATATGAATAACTGGTTTTCTCGCTGACAGACAAGAAAATAAATCAGTACAAAGGATGCTAAAAAAGGTTAAATTCAAGTTATTTTTTCCTTTCCCTATTTTGTAGAATGCGTCATTATGTTGTGGATTACGAATTAGCTTTTGACAGTTCTAAGAAATTGTATTGTTGGCCACAAAGAATATATAAAAATGCTGAGTTCATGGTGCTCATGTAAATATTGCCTCTGTTCGTGCTCATTTTAGTCCAAAAGTCCTGTCAATTTTATTTTTTTATATGAACTTTGGCAGAACTGTAAGTTTCGGGAAGTAAATGAACAGACTTATATACATACATACACACCCTTATTTATAAACTTATTTAAGCAATAGATTAACAACATCGTTGCAGCTAAATCTTATTTATAAAAAAATACACGAGTCATAGAGGCAGATTAAGCTTGAACTGTTTCATTAGAGCTATAAGCCGGGGTTAAGCTGTTTTTGTATCTCATTGTCATTTTGACTGACATCGTGTGAAATAAAAAAAGTATTGTAAATGAAATTTTTGTTTGCCTTTTACTTAGAACGTTTTCTTTTATTTTAATTATCCATTTACTAACTCTTTTATCAAAATTCCACCAAAAATAATTAATTAAAATTAAGTGTCCAGTTTTTATTTCTGAAGGCTCAAAAATTTTCCCCAGTTTTTCTGTCAAATACTAAGTAAAACAAATTTTGGATCCGTCTGCTTAGGTATGAGCGCTCTGATACTCGTATTAACCCTGTTCCCTAAATTTTTTCAAACAGTTTCAGACCACCAGATTTAGAGCGGGCCAATACAAAATTTCAACTTGTGGAATGGGTTTGAACTAGATCTGGCAGTTTCAAACTCGTTGTGGAACACACCTATTAGGTAGGGTTTGTTTACGTTCTTAATAACTAGAATCTTAGATTGGCCATTTTTTGACAAAAAGAGAGCGTAGCTAAAACCTATTAGAAAATATTTTATAATAATAAGAATTTGTTTGATGGTGACTTAAAGACAAAGTAAGTGCTTAAGCTAGGTTCAACTATATCAGGGTTGAACCAATTATATTAGTGAAATGTTATTAATAAGGCCTATTATGTGTGAAGGCTCAAGATTTGGTTCAGTGCTACCACCATACCAGTCTCATTTTTTTTTGCAGCTAAAGTTTGGAATGGTACAGGGAAAGTCTATTCTGATTTCTAAGAACTCAAATATAATTGAAGTCTCAAAATATTAAATTTGAACTGTTATTATTTTTAGAAATTCTCCATCAAATTTTAAAATTAGGGTATCATTTAATTCATTCCAATCAAAGTTATAAATATCTATTATTTTCTATTTGTGGTTTTATGTGATTTAATTTAAGAGAATCGCTGTCCCATACAATCAAATAATGGAATATAGTAATAAATATGTACGAGTACATATACATATATCTGTTTTGATAATTTTATTCGTATGACCTTTTCGACTGAGATCATAGAGTTGTGCGCAAAGTGCAATTGCGGTTGCGCATCTTCACTACTATATCAGACATTTTGTGAGGTACATGAGCAGTCGTAATTAGTTATCCCCGCGGGTTGTCAATGTTAAGAGGATGGATAAAGAAACAAAAGAGAAGGAAGTTTCATATGACTATATAAGTGTATATAGCAATGTATGTATGTTGTAAAATAGTATGGTTTAAAGTTTAGAGGTGAAGTGTAATTGATGGCTTTTTTTATGGTTTAGAAAACTGTCCCACGTCTGAGTATGTTAGATTAAGTTGAGAGCAAAGCGTGTGAATATTATTTTTCTTGTTATAAAAATGAATATAGATTACTTTCATGAGTGCATACCTACATATGTATATGATATGGCTGTAATATACTGTCATGCAAGTTATTGTAAAATATGTATAGATAATAAAGGTTTACCTTAGATTTTTAACAACGCTTTAAAAACTTAAACTTGGATAATTTTAAAAACAGTAATGTGGCTATGTTTATACCAAAGATTTATTTCGGTTCAGATAAATTGAATCTATTTGTTGTTTATACCTCACAAAAATATTTAAAGAAGATTTAATTTGATAGTACCTCTTAAAATACAAATGGTGTTTATTTTTTCCCTATCAAGTGGAAGAGAAATTGACCGGCAGACGGCTATTTACCATTGTAAATCATGTCAGCGAATTTTCAGCAGTCCACTGCAGTGTTAAGCAAGGAGAAAGGCCTTGCATGAAAAATAAGTTAACATAATGAAAAAAAGAGATGGGTTTATAACAGTGTTTTCGCATTAACCCACATCGGTCTATTTTCACGAGGTGAACCATATGGGTTATGAGCGATAATAAAACACAGCTTTTTTTCTGTTTGAAAATTACTGGCAGTAACTGGCATTTTCACTCAACACTTTGAACGCGATCACCTATACTTTTAAGTTGGCTGTAATGTAAATATTGCTAAAGCCATCACGGGTCGTTGGGTTATTGCATTTTTGCTGTCAACTATATGCAACATTTCAAATAACATTCTTTTTGAATAATGTTGTTCCGTTTGCAGAACTTTGGCATTCTCCAAATCCGGTTTGTGGTGTTCCTGTAAACAGCTTAAAGTGTCCAAAAGCTTACTTAATTTCTACAAGGTGTCCAAATTCTATCATTGTTTTAAAAGAGGTGTCTGGGGGTTTGAAAATGTGTCAAATTGACACTAAAGTGTCGCAAAGGTAACCCTGGGACTAGATCCCACCAATGTTTGCATATTCTCCCTTAAATTGTATTTATATCATAAATGAAAGGCTTTCAACTAACTGAGGATTACTCAGAGACGAAATGAGATATCGAAAAGATTTGAACATATTTTAAAAGAAGAAAACCATTGCAAATTTTCTTGAAACAATTTACCTCGCGTTACAATACAACTTTGAAAAAAGCAAAAACACGTGTTTTTTGATTTTATGACGGGAATATCTCAAAACTGTAGCCCCATGGATTTTTTCTGACTTCAGATTCGAGTTCAGCACACCAAAAACCTACAGAAAAGTATTATTTGGTTTCTGTAACAAAAAAATGGCTAGAAAAATTCTGGGCCGTATTAATTATTATTTGTCTTGGTTGTTTTGAGTGGAAATTGATAAGACGTCCTGATGAACTGGGTTTCTTAAACCAATTAAATAATAATTTGTTTTCACACCTCAACACTTTAACATCTGGATATGGAAGCTCCTCATCTTTGTCAACCTCGACCGTAAATTTTATTTTGTGGTTGAAACCATTCAGCGCATTAAGAGTATTTTTGATTTCATTTGTTTTAGTCACATCGAAGAGGTCATTAACATATTTATATTTATGTATTTTATTTTCTTGGTTACTTTGGCTAGAAAATGCCCTTTTTAATCTGCATTTTTGGTTAATTATACATAACTAATATATAGCTTAAACAGTCTTCTATGAGATTTTCATAAAGTTTTAGTTTTTAAATAGTAAAAAAGTAAAGTAAAATAAATTTAAAAAAAAGCACCGGTTTCTTGAAATTGATCTACTCATGTATATCTCCACTGGGATTAGTAGACCTTATGTCCTACTTTTATCCCCTATTTTTATCTCAAAAACGATTTCGTTTCAAAATTTAAAATACAATTAAAAAAAATATGCTTTGTGCTGTATCAAGAATAAATCGTTCAAAAAAGTAACCAAACTAATGTTTATATTTAGAATTTTCAAGAAATTTTCAAAAAAAGAATCTGCTAAGAAGAAAATACAATAATTTAGAATATTAGGAATTTTTAAACTTTTATTATTATTATTATCGAAGCTTTGAAAAAAAAATAACGCAGGTAAAAACTTTTATAAGAACAGTTACTCATATAAACTTTCAATATAATGTAAAAATCAAACACGGCTTGATAAAATATCTTTCCGCTTCACTGACAGTTCCTTGACATCAGAGTCAACAATCAGTTAATTTTGTATATAAGCCTGCTTTGTACTCAGTCGACCGACCAACAACGTTTCAATTACCATTCATAGATACTTAAGAAATTGCATTCGATATTTTGCAGTGCACAGATACTTTTAATTTTTTTCCTTTCAACTACTTACAATCTATACTGAATACAATGGATAAATAAAATTTCTTTTTGGTTTCCAATTGAATGGGGTTGGATGATCGAAGGCAGTATATAGAGGGAAAAAAGTGAAATTTGAATAAATTTTCTTTTCATTTCATTTAATTTCTTCGCGCGCAAAGCGCAATGTATTTTGTAGTCTTGGATTAATCATTTTGTATAACAAGCACTATGATAATTTGAATAAATTATTATTAAGAAATTTATTATGACATTTTATTGATGAGTAATTATAGGTTAGAGCTTGCGAAAATATTTTTCTTTTCTTTTCTGTCTCATATTCATGCGTGTGTATAAAATACATACATATGCATGGAAAAGTTATTGATTAAATTAGTAGATATGTGTAGGCATTTTGCATTTTTTTTTCTTCTTTTCTTCTTCATTCATTAAAAAAAAAATTGTGGTAGGTATGATTTTCAATGCTGAGTCTTGAGTGATGGAATATTTAAGGCAATGACCGGATTTGATTGTATCAAGAAGTATGTCATCTTTTGTTATCGATTATATTGCAAAAATTGATATAAACTGGTTTGCATCAACTATGTTTTAGTTCACAATGATAAGGTATTAAGCTAGACATATTATGTTGCCCTTTGTTGTCAAAAATATATGGATTTTGAGATTTGATTTGGTAATTCACTGCAGATTGCGTAACTTCAAATTTGAATGAAATGAAAGCGAAACAAATGATTAATTGGAATATTAAGGCCCCTTTGTATTTTAGTTAAAGAATATATTTTAAGTATAATAAGCTCAATTAAGTGAAATAGAGTATTTGAAAGTTTTATTTTTGATAAAACACTTCAGTAAATAGCTTATACAAAACATTTGTTTTCAAATAGCAAGATAAAAACTATATTAACCTATTGTGTAGGCCAAGCTTACAACTAACTTTCGATTTCACGGATAGTATATTCAAGATTAAACAAAATTAAATGAGAAAGTTGGCACTTTCATATAATGCATTTTAAACGTAATTTAATTAAAAAATAATCTATATTTTTCAGGTTAAGATTTTATCTTGTTGTTTCAACGACATGTTTTATTGGTTGTGTTCTCTCCGAAACAACAGTCAAACCTCATGGTTTTTCTCCAAGATCTTTTGAAGAAGATGAACATTTGGACCCCCAAGAACAAACACATCCAGCTTACAGATCCAGAGCATATGATTACAGTAGTGAAGAAGAACAAGAAGAACCACCACGACAATTGTATCAGAGTCGCAACCCAGTCAAATCCAATACTAATTACCTTAAACCAAACAAAAATGTAAAGATAGCTAGTGAAGAAGAAGAGGAAATTGAAGAACCTGATCGTCTGACAACTTTGTTAGAAAAATCACAATTTAATTGCAACAGCAAAACAACAGGGTATATTTAAACATTTATCTGCAAAGTTTTACCATTTCTTAATCATTAAATTTCTTCAATGTGTGTATAGTTATTATGCCGATGAATCGTTAGCATGTGAAGTATTCCACTATTGTCAGGAAAATCAGCGACACTCATGGATCTGTCCCGAAGGATTCACATTCCATCAAATCCACTTGATTTGTATGCCACCTTCAAATGATAATATCTGTGACCAATCCTCAAAATATCACATTGTGAACGATTATCTCTACAAACCAATTAACCTTCAAGAACACCAATCAAAACCCAATGTTACTCTTCGCTATTCAGATCGTTATTATCCTGAGAGCTACTATGAAAATGACAATCAAGAAGAGGATCGTGACAACAGACAGCGTGTTCACCATCAACAGAGACAACCCGTAAAAATATATTACATTTTTGATTCACTGTGACGTATGCGTACTATTTGTTTGCTTTTTTTTCTAGGTTCAAATTGGTTTTAATACTCAACAACGACAACATCAACAGCAACCTGCATACCAAGCACCAACATACCCGCAGCCACAGCAACAACAAGCTCAGCCTCAAGTCAGGAAAACCCCACCACCAGCACAACCTGTTCAATTAGCTCAACAAACTATTGCGCCTTCTCCAACTCCTCAGTCTCAATACAGGTACATTACACAGGCACCCACTCAACAGTATCAACAACAAGTATACCGTACACCTGAAGAGATCAACATTTCTCTTCAACAACGTCGTCCACAGCTCTTTGCCCCAACGTCAACGCCCAGATATTACGAAGAGGACTATTTGTATGAAAGAAGGAAGTAATACTAAATTAGACTTGCTTGTTGAAGCTTATGAGTTGAGTAAATGTTTTTTTTTCTTTGTTAAGTTAATATCAATGTGTATATTTTTATTTTTAAAAAAATATTGAGGCATTTTTATATGTTTTACGTAAATATATTGATTTGTATTTTCTGTTTTAGTTGTAATGTCAGTAGTGTAGTTTAAGTTTATAGTCCCAAAATAAATTGTATCTATGTAAATTATATAAAATACTCGTATTCCGCTGAAATTAGTCTAAGAAAGGCTCAAACTACGGAATAATTTATTAAATAAGAGTCATTTTCACATTAAGGTTCTTTTTAGAGAAAACCAAACAGACAAATAAATTGTTTCTAATATTTTCAAAAGAGAGGAATTCATTGTATTAATTTTTTGGTTTCTGTTTGCATGTCTTAAAAAATAATGATAACAAATAGAACACCATTTTTTAAATATAAATTATACTGCACAATTATTAAAATCAGTTTAAAATACTTTTTTTTTTTTAGTTTTTCAAATTTAAAATCGATTGAAGCATTTCATTTTATTTTTGTAGAAAATTTTTGGGGGACCGGTTTCAATGTTTCCAATTTTATGTCTGGAATAGTTTCCATTTTAGCAAAACTGTTTTTTATCAAAACATATAACAATGCTTATATAAAATGTATAAATCACTTGTTTTCTTTTTTATTAAATTATTCCGAAGTAAAACCTAAAAACAGTGGACTAAATCATTTTTTAAAATAAACAAAATAAAAAAATAAACTATGTATTTATTATAATAAATTTTAACAACGAAATAAATTAAATATATTTTTTTATTACTGCTTGTTAGTATTATTTAAAAAAGAATTTTCTTTTAGTAGTCTATAAAATAGATACGTATTTTGAAAATATGTGTCTAATTTGTGAAATGATGCAAAGTATATCAAATTGAATTATATTTAATATTATTTAATCAGCGACATTAAATAAAGTGTACCTACTTGGTTGGTTCAAACTTTAAATGTTATAAGCTGCTAGACTTTGAAAACGAATATTTTTGTCCAAGTATCAAAATTGGCAAGTAAATCGGTTCACTTAAAGGCAAAAATTATTGTAGTGTCTAACACATATGTACCATAGATGCAAACCTAATAGATACCGAACAGCACCGAACGTCCCCTTGAAATTAATAGGTTTCGTTCGGTTTTTCCTTATTTTTTGTACAGAATTGACAACTAGTGCCGATATTTTTTTAATTAAAAATTTATATTTGATTAAAAACCTTATTGAAACCATATGGGTGAAGATTCAAAACTGAAATCGAAAACTAATCGAATACAGATCGAACCGAATGAAACCGAACGTGTGTGAAACAAGCCTAACCTGTTAATTTTTTGGGAAAGCAATGGAGCAGTACAGACTAGAGGTAGAACTATAATTGTTGGAAGGGCACCGAAACTAATGTCAAAAACCAACGAAAAGTCGCTTTTTACATCATCAAAAGGGGAACGCTTCCATACTGCACTTGTCATCAATCTCTTTTTGGCATTCATATTTCACCAAATGTCAGTTTTACTGCGCTCCCGAGCACACCTCCTTTCTGTAAGGAAAGTTGAACGAAACGTGACAAAACGCTCCACTTCGCAATTATAACTTTCGTGTATTATGCTTTCCGTGTATTCGCTTGTTTTCTTCCGACCACGGAAGTGCCCCTCAAAGCATCAAAGTTCTAGCTCTACTCGCTTCTCAATTGGCTTCATGCAAGATAATTCAGTTGACGAGAGATTTGTAAAAAAATTCCAGCTAGGTATGAGTAAATTGGCAGTGAGTACACGCGCTTGTGTGTCCACAGGGTAAGGCTGTAATATTCTCCATTATGTCGTCTTTGAAATTTACCATATTTCATTAAGTTTATGCCTGCCCTTCAACTTTGAGTTTTTTATTATAAGGGTATTCATGCAATAGTGGAAAACAGTCATTAACGTAGTAAAGCTGTTAACTGGGTAAATCAGTCAAATTTTCCATACAAATTGTGACAGAATTACTAAGTTTAAAAAATTTACGATGGCCACGTTTTTGCATGAATACCCTTAATATTTCTTTTATGTGTTGACTAATTACACTCTCTTTTTTGAGAAAAATTTAACGAATTTACAATTGGAATTAACTGTCAAATTGAATATTTGAACATTGAAATCTAAGCCAGTACCAACAATGAAATTAAAAACGTCAAAATAAGATAAAATTCCTTCCACCATCTAGCACAGTGCATGCAAAAACCAATTAAGTCACTTGAATTGTTTATGCATTATGCATGGAACGTCTATTACGGGGTATTTTTGGAAAAGAAAGGAATATAGTGGCAGACGTTATTTATTCCCTGAATACGCATCTACCCTTAAGGAAGCATTACCAGCAAAAACAAACATATTTGAAAAAATGTGACTTACATATGTATGTAGCTTCTGAAATTACCGATTTAATTTTTCTGTTACTGTGCCGAATAATGAAGTCATATGGTGATTCCGAGTTTTTTTAATTTATGAATATTATTTGTATACTAATATGACGTGACTGGCACGCTGCGTGTTACATGCCACAAAATTCGTGAAATAATAACCATGCTTGGTAACGAAAATTTTTCGCCAAGTTTCCCAAGCTTGGAGCTTTTCTCCTATGGTTTCTGACAGCAAGTTTTGAACATTCTAAAAAAAAGCCAAAGTCGCATTCAAATCAATAAAAATTTGCGTAGCTCGCCATGCTGAGCGCAAATATTTGTGTAGATGCAAAAAAATACGTCAGTGCCGACGTCCGGGCACAAAAATTTGATTTGGAGCCATTAAAATATTTTATATATTATTTATTTTATTTATACAATAATTAAATAATGCCTCTGATAATTAAAAAATACACTGGCTTTTATCATCTTGTTTATTTAATTAAAAAAAACAAACGATGATGAGATGGGAACTCACGCACGACATACTACGTTGCAAGTTGATCGGACTATAGTCATTAGCCAGTTTATATTTCTGAGATCTCAGAGGGCTCAGGAATAAAAACAGGATTCCCCTTAATAAAAACTGAGACTGACTCATTATATTTTATATATATTATATATATATATATTTATATATTTTCCAGGGGGCCTATTCTGATTCTATGAAAAAGTGAATATAATAAATAGTTTTCACATTCGCTGCTGAGCATTGCTTTCACTTTTTCGATTCATTTGGCACAAATAAACGATTCTGTGTATGAAAACTATATTATCAATGCTCGAACCACATTACCATTTCAAAAACTGCACGACTCACTCAATTCTCTTGTGTTTTTGAAGAGAACAGAGAAATGCATGAGATAGAAACACTTTTAACAGAGATAGAGGTATGATTGAATTTGACATCGTTTGTTCGTATTCACGTTTTCATTTTGGATATGAAAGAAAATTATTCATATGAAAGTTTTTATTGTTTGGTTTCAGAACGGGAATCAGAATTAATGTGAAAGCATGAAAAGTTTTTCGATTCACTTTTTCACAGAACCATAAAATCGTGTACAAGTCAATTTTTGCTATTCCGCAAGATTGCAATATAAGTTTTTGACAAATATCGTACGCACAATCAGTGAAATGTATTCACACTTGTTTTGGATGTGAACGGAGTGTGTAAATGGAAAATTATTCGCACTTGCGAAACTGGGACCCAGAATTGGCCCTCAGTAAATTACATTAGATGAAAAGAAAAATGGAGTTGTTTTGATTTCTTTATGAGGAATTATGTTTATTTTTTACTCTCCTACTCTGTCAATGAACGGAGGAAAATTACTGACAATTCTGTCTGGTTTATCTTTTTTGGATTGGATTTATTTTTATTAAACTCCCCTGACTACCAGCCATACAATTTTTATTTTGCAATATAAAAAATCTTATTTTTGCTAAAATAGCTTCACAGATTCATCTAAAAAAAATCAAGTCAAGTGTTGGTTATAGCTATCATTGATACTCAAAAAACTTTAATGATTAATGATTAATTTTGAGACATTTAGGGCCAGTTTGTTCGCAGTGGGTTAAATCTGCAATTAGATTAAAACTGATTTTGTTAAATCTCTAGTTATGTATCTGTGATAATCAAAGTGTGTTTCGTTCACTTAAATTTCAGTTTGAAATCATGGTTTTTCTAATAATCTCTCCATTTTCCAGTCTATCTATCAAGTCAATTGTCACTGTCAGATGTAGTTTCTCTTTAACTAGTTGGTGTGCGTGTGTTTTCGAAGAAAAATGTTTTGTGTACAAATATATGGACAATCGGCGTCTTGAGATATAATTTTGTGTTTAATTTAAGTCTATTTTCTATTAAATTATTATACTAACTACACACGTGAAATAAGTTTTTTTTTTTTAATTAATTTAATAATTTAGGTATGGCTGATTGATTTTTGTTTTGCAACCTTTCCAACGTATAGTTGAAAGGTAGGTAGTGCTGGTATTTTGTGAAACCTAGTGATGAGATTTTTTCCTTGTTGAAGTTTTTTTTACATTATGCATAAAGATTTGCATAAAAGTAATTTTTATTGGATGATAAATAAAATAACTACAACAAGTAGTAAAATCTTTACAAATTGTTTTTGTTTTGCAAGATGGACAATATTTGGCTTATCTTTATTCTACTTGTTCCTTGTTTGTAGGACGTGGGTAGATTTTGTTTCTCTTGTTTTTACGCTTTGGGAATTCGAATTACTATAACTAATGATGAACAAACGAAATTCCAGAAAATCTTTGATTAAATCGTGCTAACCAAACAGATTCGGCGATTAGTGCTCAAATCATGGATTCTCTGTTTAAAATTTTTCTCAAAAAACGCAATCAATAGTAATCAGCTGGAATAATCATTGATTTAAGTTGACAAGCTGTGAACAAACTAGCCCTTAGAAAGAAAAATCAAATTTCAAATAGACCCAACTTTCCACATAAAATGACTTTTAAGATTCCAATGATCACTGCATTGGCAAGGTAGTTCAATCATTGAAAAAATAAAAGTCTTTTTATAAAGAAAGATTGAAATTTAGTTTTGACAAGAAATATTAACTAAGTCTTGAGTTTTATTTATCCATAAAAAAATGATTTTCCTTTCTAAATGTCTCAAAATCAATCATAACTGGCATCTTAAGGCAACATTTTTGGCAAAACGGTTCATAATAGAAGGTGTATTTCTTGCAAGCCCAGAGGAATCGGAGGAAAAAACGACATCGGGTCTTGGCGACGTCATGATAGAAAAAAATGGAGTTTCCATACAATTATCGATAACGAGTATGGAAATCGTGCCAGTAACACAGTTTTTATCTGGGCTAAAGTTAAGCCCCGAAAGTTTCTCTCGGCTTAGCTATGCCCAAATGGGCTTAGATTGTTGTTGCAATTAACATGTAAAGTGCTTAACACTGACGTCGTTTTTTTTCTCCAAGCAAATTTGGACAGGGAAAAAACCACACCTACTATCTCCACTAAAACCATTGTTTTGGTTTTGATATTCTTGAAAACTTTTAAAAATTGCCTATTTCAATTTTTTCTTTTTGAGTTTTTTACTTTTTTCCGTATGATCCCAATCAAATTGTCATTATTTGTTGTGATACGATAGTTGTTCAAATGCATCATATTTCAATCAAAAAAACTGGCTGGTGGTTTTTTTATATTTTTTTTTTTTTTTGTAATAAAATAAAATTGAAAAATTGATAGGATAGAAATTCTCAGTTTTCGGCAGTAAGGGAACGGACCTATAAACGAGTATTGATCGACACTCTATAAAATTTGACATATGACATCCCAAACAAAAGTCAGCTCATTAGTTGACGTAAAATATTTTGCCTACTTTTTTATTTCACATTTTGGAAGGCACATTCTAGTTCGATTTCTTTTAAAACTATTCAAATTTCAAGCAAATTATGGTTTCTCAAGAATTTCAGGCTGTTGTTCTAGCTGCTGGGCGAGGAACAAGATTGCCAGAACTCACCGGACACTATCCTAAATGTCTACTACCAGTGGGACCATACCCATTATTGTGGTATCCTTTAAATATGCTCCAACAACACAACTTTCAAGGTTAGTGCATTCAGAAATATGCCAACATAATAAATTTCGGTTGAGTCTATTATAGTATTTTAATTTTACAGATGCCATTGTAATTGTCTTAGAACATCAAAAATTCGAAATCCAACAAGCTATGGAGAAAACTCCTCTAAAAATGAAACTCGATTTTGCAACTATTTCTGAGGATAACGATTTTGGCACCGCTGATAGCTTGAGACATATTCACGATAAGTAATAGCTAGTTTGATATTCATTTATTCTAGTTTCGGTTTCAATTTTGAGAAATGTTTCAGAATAAAATCGGATTTCGTTGTTATATCGTGCGATGTCATCACCAACGTATGTCTATATCCACTCATAAACAAGTTTCGCCAGCATGATGCCTCTGTGGCAGCACTTTTGTTTAAGAGTGGCTTTGAAAACGGTGTTGTCGTTCCTGGTGTGAAAAACAAGCACAAGCCTGAAAGGGATTTGATTGGAATTAATCCCGATTGCAATCGTTTGCTATTTCTAGCTTCTACCAGTGATTTCGAAGATAATATGAGCATCAATGGACATCTGATGAGAAAATATGGAAAAATGACTATTTATAGTAGATTAGTTGACTCTCATATTTATGTGATGAAAAGATGGGTTCTAGATTTTTTGAAGAGGGTGAGTAAGAGAGGAAATAAATTTTAACAAATTTAATAAGGTTTCAATAACAGTGGTCAACACAAATCTCGTACCTAGGTTCCGCATTTATGATTTTCTTTTTCCTTACATAGTTACCATTGAGTTTATATGTAGCTATATAAATTCAATTTTACTTACTAAATGAAGAAGTTATTCGTTTAAAAAAGTTTGTTTTTCTGGTCAAAAGGCTATAATAGAATAATTTACACAAGATATTTAAAAATATAAGTAGGCTAGTACAAAACAGAGAAGAAGAAGGTATGCCTATTTTCACCTGTTTAGGCAGGAGTGGTTAAACAAAATATTAAAAGACAACAGCAACAAAAAAAAAAGTCAAAGTACCTACCTATATTTTTTTTAGAGCTAGAACACTATTCTTTAATTTACTTTTTTAATTAAATCATTTCCACTAATAATATTTTTTCTATGAATTTTTAAACTCAGAATTTTGAAAAAAAAATCATTATTAAAAAATAGACATAGACGGAAGGTTAGTTTTTTGCTTTAAATATGCAATGTTTTTACAAATTACAAATCAAATTTTGTTATTTTGATTTTAATTTTAGAAAAAAATATAAAATTAAAAAAACTCATTTTTTCTTAACTTTAGGGAGAATGTGGGTACCATTTTGAAGCATGAAAAATAAAAAAATCGTAAAATAAACCCAGGCACAGAAATAGTTTTTTATTTTGTTGAGTTGTGGGATCTTTATGCATTATTAAATTGTTTTATTTTTTTGCAGAAAGAGAAATTCTCAACGCTGAAAGGTGAATTTCTTCCATATATCATTAAGAAACAAATGTCCAGAACACATCAGTCGGCTCCGATTGAAGCACAATCGGAAGTGGGTGTGAACATGAATCCTGAAGATGATATCTTTCACGTAAGAATAAACGAATTTCTCTAGCTTTTATCGTTCTAAATATTTCGCTTGAATTTTTAAGTATGTTCCCTGTACAGATTTAGAACAACAAATTATCAAGACATCATTATTTAATGATTCTCGATTAAAAGAACCCTATCAAGGTGATTTGATACGGTGTTTTGCTATTGAAGCACCGAAGGAAACTATTGGCGTTCGAGTGAATACAACTGTAAGTTATTTTGCTATGAATCGAAAGGTAAGTTGAACAAAACTCGTCGTTTAATGCAACCAAATAACGTGTTTTTCCTAGCTTCCTTCGATATGGGAACAACTCTTCAAAGACAACAAAAGCTTTTCACTTATCTCTCCCACAGCTATAGTCAATTCAACACAAATAAAAGATATCAGTGCTTCTGATAACGCTAAACTGTCTGAAAAAACCTCACTAAATTCGAGTGTTTTTGGTCCAAACTGCATTATCAATCCAAAAAATATTGTAACCAATTCGATTATTATGGCAAATGCTATAGTTGAGGAAGGGTAAGTTAATTAAAAGAAAAACAAAAACATAATTCTCGGTGTATTAAAAATTATTTCTTCACTTTAGATGCAATATTGATGGATCCATTATATGCAACAAAGCTATTGTAAACAAGGGATCAGTTTTAAAAAATTGTCTTATTGGACCTAATTTTATTGTCGAAGAAGGATCGAACAAACAAAGTGTGCATTTAACAAATGCGGATGGATTCATGGAAATCGAATAAATATCAAGTTTGAGAATTGTGATGTAGCTGTAAAATTTATTTTAAATGAACGCTTTAAATTGAGGCATTTCTTATTTAACTCAATTTAAACTACTCTGAGTAGATCGATAAGATGTTATTAAATGCAAAAAAAAAAAAAATCGAGAATACATTGTTGTGTTCTTCACCAGACAAAAGTCAAAGTGTATAGCAATATCACAGTTCGAACAAATAAAATTCTTTAAAAAGTGTTACAATTTTTTTTTATCGAACACAACGAAGAAAACAAACGAATCATCATTGAGTCCTAAGTAATCTAACTGCTGTAAAAAACTTATTCATTTGGTCTAGAATAGGTTGATATCTCACTGATTTTTTTTAGTTATATTTGTAAAGCTATGTGTTTGAAGATAAAGTTGAATTATGACCAAAATTTTATCTACAAAAACAGAAGTTGTGTAATCCAGCCAAAAGTTATTGCACATTAAAAACAGATCAATAATATCCTTGGTGCCACGTTTGTTTCATCCTCAGATAAGACGTTAGTATAGGATTAGGGGAGGTTCTACATACTATCGAGAATATATTCATATAGATTCTATTCATTTAATCTACTATTTTTCTTGAAACAAACGACCTCAAAATTTCCAAAAAAATAACTGTGGGAGCTTAAAAGTTTACAAATATCTGTGTTAACAGAATAAACCTTATTGTGAGTTTTACGTGAACAATATTCCGCGCGGAAAAATTGATATTTCACTTTGCGCCCATTGTGTTCCGCCCAAAAAAATACCTTTTTTTGTGAGTACTCATTTGGGGTCTTGATTAAAAGCTTAAACCGTCATTAGTTTTGGACAGTTGGACAGAGGAAAAACAGAGAATATTGTTGCCCTATCCGCAAGATTTTTCTGTTAATTCTAGGCCAAGAGAAGTTCAGGAGGAACTCATAAAGGCCCTCACTATATCACTGATGAGTCCAAGTGAGTAACCCGGTCTAAACATCAATTTGTAGGACTAAAGACCATAAAAAGCTATTTTGAACTAATATTTCAACAAATATATTTCAGCAGTATACAGGATTTGTATTATAAAAAAAAGCTTTTTATAGAAACACGCTTTTAAAATTTCAGGGGAACAGTCATTTTTCGGGTGAAATATTTTCCATGTGAAACTGAATAATTAAAGTCGTGCCTTTTGAATAGTAAAATACCTGATAATTTTGTTTTCTTTAATTTATTCATTCATATTCTTGTTCCTTTAACTTGTGCAATATAACAAACAGTGTATTTGTACTGTATTAAAAATTGTTACATTTTGTGTTGCATTTTGTGGATGGGTTTTTGATATTGACTATAAGAATTTAGTTTTTTTCAGAAAGGTGCTTTGAAATATCTAAAATATCTAAAGAAATTCTTAACAATAAATAACCAGTAAACAACATTTAATTAAATTAAATTACTTTCTAGCATGGACATTCTCAAGATTGTTACGTCACCCCCTTTGCTATTTCATCATTTGGTGATATTCATAGTTATATTAAATTTTGACCTGTTACAACTCAATTAGTAAAATTATTTTTTTAAAACAGAAGCTTTTATTCCTTCGAACATTAACTGTACTAATTAAAACATCTTATTACAAGAAAATATCAAAATCAACTTTACATAACCTTCTAAGAATCTCACAACAATCAATAATCACATTTCCTTTAAACCCATTGCTATTTTCATGCTATCAGCCCATGAGAGTTTTCCTAGGATTAAATTTCCCTTCGATTCAATCATCAATTTGTTACAGTTGTCCTGCTCCTTGCTCATTCGGAAATGGTTTTCATTTTCAACACAATCAGATAAATGCGACAGAGATTCATCCAGAGTGAATTTTTTCGAAATGACTTCAATATAGGAAGTCTCTTCGATTTGGTCGGAAATGTTTATAATTACATTGTCGTTGGTTTGTGTAACGATTTTGTTGTTTCCAACAATTTCGGATAGTTGTACATTCACGTTGCCACATCCGTTGCATTGGATTTGAATATTTCCATGAACACCAGCTGAAAAATACGAAGAAGGTAGTTCCTAATTGTCTGTGGAATGTTTTCGAATAGACACTTACTCATGAATAGATCACCCATTTCTTTGACACACACTTCTGTGGTCTTGTGGATATTTTTCAAGTCCATTGTACCATTGTTCGTTGTAAACTTAGAAGATTCAACGTAGCAGGAGTTTGTTTTAATGTTGCCATCTGCTGTCTGACAATTTATTGAGTCACCCTGTAGTTTGTCTAGGAAAATCGACTTAACATAGATATTTAGAAATCATTTAAAAAAAATAGAAATTCTGGCTATACATACTCCATTCGTATTGGTTTTCATGTTAATCTTTTGTCCAAGAAGCAAGCCATTGCATGCGATGTTTCCATTTTTAGAAAGCAAATCGATAGTGGTGCTTCGAACGTTTTTAGTGTTTATGTCCTTAGTTGAAATTACATTCAACTCCTCACAATACATATCAGCAATGCTTACTTCTGAATCAGTATCGATTATAAGATCAGCTCTTATGGGCACTTCTAATAGGCAAACAAGCTGTTCCGCATCGCTGCCGGTCGATGATGTTTTACTGCTGATTTCCACATCTTTATTATTGATTTTAACATCCAGCTGGGCACCTGAAGATTTTGTATCTGCTGCTCCTCGTATTGTAGCACGGAGTAAATTAGAGTCTTGACATTCCAGGACATTATAAGGTCTTATTTTAACACTTATTTGGGAATTGATTTTTATTTTGGAATAAGAGTCAACTTTCTCTACTTGCTGACTTATAATATTAGGTTGAGTGAGAGCGATTTTATGAAATTTACGGGCAAAACTCGTTAGGATGGAGGGATTTCGTAGGAGCAGCATTTTTTAAAAGGTATTGGATTTAATATTTATTTTTAGGAAATTTTCTTGTAGGATTTCGATCGAATGGTGTACTTACTACGAAAAACAAATTTGAAATGTCAAAACTTCAAAAGTCAAGTGCAGACACAGCTGGGGCCTATTGCAGCACTTCATCATCATCAACTATATCTACTGTGACCATCCGTCCCGTATTTCCCGAGACCGTCCCGTATTTTAATATCCTGTACCGGGTTTTTATTTAAGAAATACGGGACGTATATATGACCCGTATTTAATTTTGTGTCCCGTATCTTTTCATTAGTACCGTTTTAAATATTATTTTTCATTTTATTTTACATAATATACAAATTTATATTGCTTTGAAAGTAGATACGTAACCGCTTAAAGATTTTCTACAATTACGCCCATATAATTCACTCGTTTAATCCAGATTAAAACTTAAATCCAGATTTAAAGTAATTTCAATCCGAAAACTATATCCGATTCCATATTATTCATTCGTTAAATTCACACATAAATTCAATATTTTCGATCCATTCAAATAAATGTTTTTTTTTGTAATGAATAATATTGGCTTAAATTTGAGTGTTTGCATTTGATAAATCCGGTTGAAAAAGTTGGATTCAAAAATCACTTTAACCCAAAGTAAATAATCTCTGTGTCTTTTCCTTGTCCGAATGGGCTTTTTTCCGACGTCCGGGACTGAGCAATTTACATGTTATATGCAACAACAACTTAGCCCCTTCGGACTTAGCTAAGCCCAGAGAATTTTCGGGACTTAGCTTTAGCCCAGATAAAAACTGTGCTACCGGCACGATTGTATACTATCGATAGTTTGTATGGAAACTCCTTTTTTTTCTGTCATGGCGTCGCTAAGCCCCGATGCCGTTCTTTTGGTTCAATTCCTTGGGCTTACAAAAAAAAACACACCTAATTGAATAATTCTAGCGCAATCATATTGGCTAACAGATAAGATTCACAGAAGTCCTGCCTCTAAGCTCGGAATATTTTATAAGGCAGCATTTGGCCAGTTTATATTTCTTGAGCGCTCAGTATTTTTCCTCAATTTTTTGACAGAGCAGGAGAGTAAAATATAAACAACATTCCTCACATAGAAGTCAAAACAACTCCCTTTTTCTTTTCTTCTTATGTAATTTACTGCGACAAAAAATAATTGAGCAAGCGAATCCAAAAAAATTCAGTCTCAGTTTTTAAGGGGAAAAGTGAGGAATTTTTGAGAGGAATCCTGTTTATATTTCTGAGCGCTCTGAGTTCTCTGAGATCTCGGAAATATAAACTGGCTAATTCTGAATTGTTAATTATTTAGCCACTTTATATTTCTGAGATCTCAGAGTGCTCAGAAATATAAACAGGAATCCTCCTAAAATTTCCTCACTTTTCCCCTTAAAACTGAGACTGAAATTTTTTAGATTTTGGATTGGAGAAAAGAAAAAGAGAGTTGTTTTGACTTCTATGTGAGGAATAGTGTTTATATTTTATTCTCCTGCTCTATCTAAAAATAGAGGAAAAATACTGAGCGTTCAAGAAATATAATGTCTGTTCGCGTACCTCCCAAAACTACGAATTTTTACGAATTAAGCTCAAAGTTCTGTCAAAGTTCTTATAAAAAAAATAAAATTCGTAGAAATTCGTAGTTTTGGGGAGTACATGAACAGACATATAAACTGGCCAATTTATTTACTATTTTAAAATAATGTCAGATAAAATCGATGAATGCTTTAGTAGCATAAAAACAGTGGAGAGAAGATAGAAATGTCTACCCGTCTCTCAGAAAAAAAAATTCTATCGTAAAACCCCTATCAATTTTGTAGATAATTGTTCGATAATTTTTGAAGGTATTAAAAAGCAATACACAAGTATCTCAAGATCTTTCTTATATTTTTGTGTTTATGAAATGTTAAAAATTTCAACTTTGCCCAGGAATTCACTCTCAAAAGTCACCGTAGCTATATCCTACACTTTACTTACTTACTTATGTGAAAGAAATTCTGAATTCACGACAATTCGCAGTTTCTTGTTTGCTATTCACAGCTCATATGCAAGGCACTAAAAGGGTGGGTTTTAGGAGGACTAAACATTGTTGCATTTTAAAAACAGAATTGAAAAATTAATTGTGGTTTCAATTTTGTAGTTATTTTTTTTTTTAAACTAAAAGTATTAACTATTTAAGGCTCTCCCAAACAAACACGAATGCGGAGCTATTCCCAGCGAATCATGCACAATAGTACAAAATACACAACGCTAAACAACAACAAAAATCGTCGCCGCTCCAAATTCGCGTTGGTTTGGGAGAGCCTTTAAGATTTAAGATTCAATTCTTTATTTAGCTGCATCTATTAATTACATCATCAGTATATTTATAAAGACATAAGATTTCTTATACGAAAAAATATGTAATAAATCTACAGCAACTGTGGCAACACTGCTGTTAATATGACTCTGAACAAAGTTTAAAACATGGCAATACATAATGAAGAGAGCAGAGACAGAAATCGGACTGGAAAAATCGTTCAAGTAAACATTTCATCCGATTTTGGGTAAAATCATACTGGAAAAATCGAATTATGTAACTCCAACTAAATGCTGACTTTGAGCCAGTTTAGATTGGGAAAATTAAGTCCGGACTCGTGAGTCTCATTGTGCCTACATTCGATTTGAATTTGAATTTGAAGCGCCTCAAAACACATAGAAACAAAAACAACTACAATGCTTTGCACATTGAAAAAACAAGAAATGAGTTCATGAGTCGGGTGTTTATATTTTGTTCATGTCTCACGACATCCATGACCCCACACTTTTTTGTCCAGAAACCAACCGTGAGACGCGTCTCAATCTTCCCAATCTAAACGGCATCTTTGTCGGTATTTACGTGACCTGATTTTTCCAGTGCGATTTTTGTTTGCTTTTTTGTTTGTAGAGGAATAGGGGGAATACAAATGAGGGGAAAACTAAAGTATTACAACAACAAAAATATCATCACTGGAATCTGGGAATGTAACTGCCCACTTTATCGCTTTGCAGGCCGAACGCGACCAGTCATACTCCAGAATAATTTGAAGCGCATACAACTTCGCACTGTTTATGCCGGCCG
Organism: Dasysyrphus albostriatus; assembly: GCA_946251815.1. Lineage (NCBI taxonomy): Eukaryota > Metazoa > Arthropoda > Insecta > Diptera > Syrphidae > Dasysyrphus > Dasysyrphus albostriatus. The sequence continues at coordinate 14,455,841 of OX276337.1, forward strand.
ATATGTCATTTTGCATTTGACGCAGAAAATTATCAAACTCTATAGAAATTTTCTTTTTTACAAATAAAATTAAACAAATTTCCAAAAAATTAAATACAATCTTGGATAATTAAAAATTTCTAAGGCAATGTCCGATTCCCAAGAACCAAGTTCATCCGCAACGAAGTCTAATAAAGATGTGATCGGCGACGTAGTACCAGATTCCGGATCAAAGCCACCACAAACTACTGACGCCGCTCCGGCTCCAGATGAAGTTACTTCAAGCTTTAATCCCTCTGTTTCAGACGATGAGATCGGAAAAGAAGATTTGGAGAAAATAAAAGGAGATGCAATCGGCAATACTTTATACAGTGAACGATTTGTTCTATCCACGCTGTTGAAACTTACCAAAATTGAAAAAGATCTCAGCGAAGATGAACCGTTCGAGAAGGACTTATGTTCTCTGTGGAATATGACCATCGAAGCTGATGTTGTTAAACTCCTACTGGATCATAATGTTCCAGAGATATTCACAGATATAATTGAGAAAACGGAAGACAAACGTCTGACTGAAATTCTGGTCGGTATCATAGCAAATATGTGCAGTGTCCAGCAGACACGCAAGGATCTCTGCGGCAACTCACAGGTAATGTCAGTCCTACTTAATCTAATCTCCTGCACAGATAGCTTGACACTGATTCAGTTAATGAGATTCTTTTATGCGGTGGTGAGCTCTGAAATGAATTCCGGAGATGAAATACTATGGTTTCACCATTTCAAGGAATGTGATAGCTTCATAGAAAATTTTGCATTCATATTGAATAACTCAACGAATTTAACTCTACTGGTCAATTCTCTGTCAACGTTGGAAGCTCTGTGTGTCACATTTGCTTTGATCGAAATTCAGCCAGATGCCAAAGATCTATGTTTCAGTGATGTGTTCGTCCAACCCTGTTTGGTAGAAGGCATAATTGAAGCCTTCAAAACATTACTCCCTGCAAGTAAGCTAGAACAGAACTCCAGCGAAGAAGGAACTGCTTCGCCATCGAAGAACACAAAAAAGATTATGACTTTGTTCCTGGACATTAATGTCATCTTGTCGCCTTATGAGCAGATTTCACAGAAGTGCTATGAACCCTATCTGGACGATCTCTTTCATTGCATTTCTCAGATTCTGTCTCCTCTGTGCCAACCAATCTATCTTCTTCCACTCACCTCAAACGAACAAGGCATTGTAGAGAATGTCAACGAACTATTTCAGGCGTTTGGTGATCCCTTCCATGAAGTTTGCTTTGCTCAAATGATTTCCATCTGGCACCTCATCGATTCTGATCGTGAAGCCAAAGAAAATAGTGATCAATGGGGTAAAGATGGCGAAGAGAACGACGAAGAAGTCAATTCTGAAGACATTTGTATGACCATATTAGAATTTCTAACTCGAACAGTAATGAATACACATCAAGACGAATTGGAGTGCGCCCTAAAAATGCATGCTCCGAATACAATACTCAAGCTGCTGAGTGCATTAAGTGCTGGCGATTCAGAAGAAGATATCAAAGAGTGTTGCAATAAAATCAAAATAGTCTTTGATAAGTTACAGAGCGAGATAAAAACGGACTGTAGTGACGAGTCGAGCGCAGTGGTTACAAATAGTTGCTAAAGTTTGAATACCTTTATACCCACGTTTGCATCTTTTTTTTTGTATTTTATTGAAGTAGTTAAGAAAATAATGAACAGACTTTATGTATTGTAAAAAAAAAGAATCGAACAAAATTTTAATATAAGTTATGTAATTATCTAGGTACTATATCGTAGTAGCGAAAATAAAAACATGCTTAAGATATTTAACTTCTTGATTCTTAGTAGTTTTGGTTTTGTTTCTCAAGCTAGTTACTGGACTATCTTTCTTCAGCGGGTAATTCGAAGGCTATGGTATACATTTTAGAAATACGGAACCGAAATGCTACAAAAATGTAATCATATTTAATTAATTCAAAAAATTGACAGTTTAATAATTTGAATTAATTAGTTCTCTCAAAATATTTCGAATCTTGTTCGAAGTTATTTCCGGGGAAGATTGGCGATATGTGTATTCGACTCCAGGGGAAACAAAAATAAAATGCTGGCTAGTTGAGTTTTAGAGATATATTAAGAAAAAAAACATATGTCATTCTAAGAGCTCTATCAGGAAAACATAACATAGAAATATTTCCTGTGGATTATTTATAATCAGCCCTATTATGAATTCCAAAGTAAAGCCTAGTACTCAGTTCGAGTGAAAATGAAATTTTTCCGAATCCCCAAAAAAAAATATACCAAATCCGTTCGTACCTGCAATATATATGAGATTTTTCACTACGATGGATTCTGTGATAGTCTTTTTCGGAATTCGTAACATCTTTCCGATTACAATGGAATTCGTGATAGGGTTGAATGTTTTTATTCGATTTGAATCAAAAATACTAAAGTAATCAATGACAAATAACGAAAAGAATTTTTGTTTGCAAAATAAATAAAACTATATTTTGTTAAAAATACATTAATTACTTTCCTGATACGAAAATTTTCATTTGAAAATTGTATTAAATTGTTTGAGCGTTTTGACGTTGATAAATGTAGCATATCTGTGTTTCAAATTCAAGAGACATTTACACTATTGCTCAACTTGAGGCAAACTCTCAAGTTGATGACTTTAAGAGTTGACTTTACCTCTAGAGTTGAAACGCAAGTTGAAATTTCTTTTTATTCACTTTTTCAGTTTATATTTCAGGAGCGCTTACTGAACTGTGGGAGCACAGATTTTTTTTTTAGCTTTTGACAGCCAAACTGCGGAAATTTTCTGAGCGCTCAGAATTATAAACTGGACAACTAATTTTACCTAAAGTTGGCCAACTTCCGATTTGAAAAATATCCCTGGGATATTTTTAAAAATAATTCAAAACTGTCAAGTGAAATTTAAATTTTATGCGGTTCGGTGAGTAAAAATATTTTTTTTCAAGATAAGAGTGTTATTTTGTGTTTGATTTGTGTACATAAAATAGGTTCTACCACATATCTAGAAAATAAAATTTTAGAAAGCTAAAATCTCAAGTAAAATTATCGAAAAATAAAATCTAGAAGTAATAAAACTCGAAAACAAAAATCTCGAAAGCATAAATCAAGAACTACAAAAACCTGGAATGCGAAAAATCTAGAATAAATATAAATGTTTGAGACGTACTGTTATTATTAGCGCGAGTTATTAAATTTCACAAACCAAATAATTCCGCGGCGAATAAACGGTACAACCCCCCTGCTTGGGCTCACTATAGGATTTGGGGTAGATGTGAGGTTGGCTGTATGCAAAGTTTCTTTTCCATTTAAAGAATCTGGATTTAAATAAACTTTGAATTATAATGTTAAATTGAATTTATTTTATTTTGTTGAATGGGTCTTATTTCCATTCATGATTGGAATTATAACCCACAAGAAAAAGGTAACAAAACCCATAGGTTTTGGTTTTGTGTCCACCATTTTAATTCCTATCTTGGGTCCTTTGTACCGCTTAGGCAACTCGCGTTTAGGTTATGTTCAATAGCCAAACAGTTTTCTTCGACAGCACTATCCAAAAATTTTCCACAAAAGCCCAAGATACCCGACACCCTGTGACACTGTAACACTGTCTGAATTCACTGCTTTTAGTTAATATGCCTGTTCATGTACTTCCCAAAATTACGAATTTTATTTTTTTATGTGAACTTTGACAGAACTTTGAGCTAAATTCATAAAAATTCGTAGTTTTGGGAAGTACGCGTATTTTGGATATATTTTTCATGTTTTATTCTTATGAAATATATTTGTTTTATTTTATTTGTTAAATTTTGTTTTTATTTTTGTTTTGCCCAGAAAAGTCAATAATTTGATAAACTGAACATAAAATGCGTATTATAAGAGACTTAACTTTTAAAATAAGTAAAAAATAGTCTCGAATTTTAGTTTTATTTTTCGAGATTATGTCTTTCGTGCTTTTTGTGTATTCTAGATTTTTGTGCGTTCGAGATTTTCATTTTATTTCAAGATTGTTTTCATTCGAAATTTTTGTCATTCGAGATAACGTCATGATCCCCATAAAATAATATAATAAGTAACTGCAGTAAATCGTTAAAGACTCCAAACTTCCCGAAATTTCGGCTATTTACCGTTGTGAATGATGTCAGTGTTTTTTCAGCAGTTGTCATCAGTGTAAGGAAAAGAGGAGGCTTTATATGTTTCATGAGGTGAACCATAAGGAAAAAAGAAATGGGTATATAGCACTGTTTCCTCATTAACCCATATCCTTTTATTTTCATCAGATAACCCATAGCGATAAGCACATTATTCCAACAATGTGCTTACTTGTTTTATTTTCTTGGGCCATAGCAACTCTAGAAAAGGAGATTATGGAACACCCTGCCCATAGTCCTTTGCCGACAATATCTTGCTTGTGTTACAAATATATAAATCGAAAACAATTATTTTTGTATGCAAAAACCATTTGCATGCAAATTATGCATTCAGGTGAATTTAATTTTTTTAAGCGTGAGCCGACCATCCAATAAAATATGTTTTAGTTACCACATTTTTTTCACATGCAAAACAATTGCTAGTCTATTGTTTTGCATGTTTTTCCATGACAGCATTGGTTTTTTTTTCATGAAGCTGTAAACCAATTATGCAACCGACTAATTTTGCATTTCACCACAATTATTTTTGACAAGCGAGAATATTTGCATAGTTTTTTTTGCGCGCTGGAACTGTAAACTAGGCTTAAGCCTCTCCCAAAATAACGTGAATGCGGAGCGATGACGAATTTTTGTTGTTGCTTAGCGTTGTGTATATGTCATACTTTGTGTGGGGGAGAAGTGGTGGCCAAGGATGCCGTGAGGCATGAACAAAATATAAACACCGGCCTCATGAGACTTATTTTTTTAGTGTTTCAATGTGCAAAGTATTGAAGTTATTGTTGTTATATGTGTTTTGAGCTGCCTCAAATGGTCGAATGTAGACAGGATGAGACTCACCAGTCCGGACTCAAATTTCCCAATCTAAACAGGCTCGAACAGTCACAAAATCATTTTCAGCAGTCACTTGTGATTATCAGCAGGGGAGGTGATGTGAGCTAGGCCCTAAGACACCATTGTACAAATCTCTTAACACATCCCGTGCCAAAGTACCACAATGTTCCACTTATGTCAAGAAATCCATGAAAGAAGAATGTGAACTTTTTGAAGTAAACAAAAATCAAACGGCCGCCATAGAAAGAAGCGAGAAAAAAGGGAAAAACTAAAATCATTTAACAAAAATCCCCACTTTTTTACCTCGTACCGAAGACGAACAAAAAACAATTATAAAATTAAAACAACTATACAAAAATGACAACTTACACACCTAAGTACTTGGAAGAGAAATTAACCGAAAAACTGGGAGCAACTTACGTGAAAGCTATCGACGAATCGGACGGCTGTGGCGGAAAATTCAAGGTAATTGTTGTTTCCGAACAATTTGCAGGCAAAGGTCTTTTGCAACGACATCGTTTAGTTAATACTGCTTTGGCGGAAGAACTAAAAGTCATTCACGCATTTTCCCAAACCAATTACACACCCGAACAGTGGGAGAAAGTTCAAAATTAACAAGAATAGCAAATCTAAAACAGCAAAGGAAGTCCTACAGAATGTCTAGCATTATAAAAGTTAAAATCTCATCTCCTGGTAAGGTAATACTCCACGGGGAACATTCTGTTGTATATAAAAAACCAGCTCTAGCTGCAGTCGTTGGGGTTCGTACTCATTTGGATCTTCTCCAGGTGCGTGACTCATCAGTGTTTGTGTTTCACTTGAATAGCTTGCAATGTTCTTTTGAAATTCAAATCAGCGAAGTAAATAGTTTTGTTGAAGCAATTATACAACAACAAACATCAGTCCTTGACAAAGATCTATTGTTGAAAAAAACACGTGAAGCAGTCGACGACAAGGTTTCGGATCAAAGTGTAGTTCAGGTTAAGACCCTCCACGCAATTTACTATCTTCTCTGTGGGTGTCTCATTACGGCAAAGAAAACAGCTCTCACTTGTGGATCTGTGATTAAAATTTCGTCAGAACTAAATATTGGTGCTGGTCTAGGTAGCTCAGCCTCATTTGGAGTTTGCCTCGCTACGGCATTTCTTATTCTAACGAAGCATATCTCCATTGATCAGTATAATTCAGAAAAATCTCTTTCTCTGGTTTCATCATGGGCCTATGAATCGGAAAGGGTGATGCATGGCAATCCGTCTGGAGTGGATAATACTATATGTACTTATGGTGGCATTGTTCGCTTCACTAAAGGTGAACCTTTCTCGCAAATCGAAGTCTCCAAACCTCTGCATGTACTTTTGGTTGATAGTAAGGTCTCGAGGAGTACGGCAAAGCTTGTGGAAAAAGTTGCCACTCTAAGGAGCAAATTTCCCAAACTAATCGACCTGATTTGGGATTCAATGGAAGAGATAGTGATGTCAGCTACACCCATATACCAGGATCTTGACGATAAGGAAAAATTTAACAAACTGGAAGAGCTCTTCCGAATAAACAACGACTTGTTGAGCGCTATAGGCGTCTCCCACGAAAGCCTGGAACAAATATTTAGTATTGCAACGAGAAACAAGTTTAGTTGCAAACTTACTGGTGCTGGTGGAGGTGGATATGCAATTGTTCTTCTTCCTTCGGATTACAAATACAAAGAAACATTTTCCATACTTTGCAAGGAACTAGTTGCATCTGGGTTTGTAATTACCGAAACCACCGTTGGTGGCAGTGGCCTTATTGTTGAAAATGAGATTTAAAAGAAAAAAATAATAAAAAATGTTGAACTTCCTTTGAATTATATCATTTATTTGTTTGTCTAGTTATCTTATTTAACGCTGGCTGGTATCACGAGGTCTGTATGGTATTCCTCGGTTTTTCATTTCTCTTACTGTTCCTGCTGGAAGGCTGCCTGAAACGGAAATGGCATAGACTCCTTTTGTGAAGCGCCCTTAAAGTGCAGAAGAATAAATCGATTAAATGTTTGAATGAAAATAATGAATCCGAGTCAGTAACAAATTAGGAATACATCATTCTATGAGTGAAGCAAGTAGCTTACCCTCCCAGACTTTTTGGTTCTTACCTATTCTCTGCCACTTGGCAACCCAACTATCCTCAGGGCTCATTAGAGCTATAATTCCGTCAAAATTGTTACTAGTATGATCATAGACGTTATCTTTGTTATTTTTCATTCGAAGAAATTCTTCGCAATTGTCGCAGCCATCATATTCGAATTGATCAAAAGTCTGGCGGAGAAATACAGATGGTATCAAAATTAATTAAAAAAAAATTTTATACGGGCTTTGACATGGTTTAAAGAGTTAGTTACATTTATGCTTCTAGTCTCAAGACAAGATTCATTTGTAGATTTTTTGTTGGCTTACCTTAATTAGAGAGCATACCAAACAAGCACGCAGTCCACGGAGGTCTTTTGGGATTGCATCGAAAGACATTTTGTAGATGTTTTTATTTTGAGTTCACTATAAAAGGTAGAAAAGTTTTTTTTGATGAAAAACGAAATTGTTTAAAACACAAAAACGCAAAAAGTATTAAACGAAAAGTGACAACTGACGACTGACAACTTTTTATTTGACATTTAATATTTTGAAGGGTACAGAAAAATCATGAAACAACTTAAGATAGCGCATTGCGCATCATTCACATAAAATGACGTCATCGACGCACACAAATACTTTTTCCAAGATTAATAAAACAAAGAATTTTTGACTAAAATTTATTAATTAAATATGAAATATAATTTTCTAAAAGCAATGCACTTGTTTTTAGGATTCTGCACACACATTATTATTATAAAAAGAACAAAAGTATCAGGGAAAGTTGTGCGTCGATGACGTAGATGCGCAGAACAAAACGAAAAAAAACAGGACGGCGTTATCTGTTTAGTTGTATCATGCAGAAAAATAAAAAATAATTTTTAAAGCACGTTCAACACTAAATTCTTTTAAGGGAATGCCTGCACCTCCACTTGGATATCTGAAAAAACTTTTTAATCTAAAATCAGGAGGACCATACAATCCAATGTGAACATCGTCTAAAAGACGTTTTCTTGTCTTCCAAATAAAATTTTTGATAATAGGGATCTTTATCAAATTGTCAGAGTCAAAGTGACATCGAAGACTGACTCTGACAAACATTTCAAATATTTACACTCCGCTTCAAGTGAATAAAGATTAAAATTTTCAAAGATACTTTAAGCAAACATTGTGCACTGTATCATTTTGATTATCCTTATTGCTTGTTTACGATGTTGGGAAAAGAAAACAGAAAGATTAATTAACAAAGCACTGCTATTATTTCTCCAGCTCTGTTGAAAATTAAAGTCAATTGAATAAGCACAAAGGTTGAAACTGGTATTAAAAACTAATGGAAGGAAGTAAAACAAATTACTTTGAAATAGTTTTAATTCTTTATAAAATTTTCTATTAAAATTTCTTACATCTTCAATTATTATAATAAGGGTATTCATGCAATGTCAGAAAACTATTGTTAACATCGTAATCGTCAGAAAGCTTACTACATCGTTATTCTTAAATATTTTACTACTCGTTTAATGTTTTATAATATATAGTAACAGCCGTATTTATAAAGAAAATTTAAAGGCTTCGTAACTTTAAAATGCCTCTAAGTTGCTCTTAAGTGCGAAATCAGTATCTATAATCAATTTTCACTTTTAAGCAACGTTACTTAAATGCATCTTAACTTAAACGCCATTCACCGCGTTTAAAGGTTACTTAAAGCCATCTTAAACATATTTTGACATTAGAGACTAATGGTTTTTTTTTATTTCAGTAATATAGGTATACCTATGTATGTTTGTGGGTAGAGTTTTCATATTTTTGCTGTCGCTACCTAATGAAAGTTTTAAGATTTGTGGTTTCCTTTAGTAAAATGAATTGTAAAATAAGTTGTTTCGATTTATTAACATATTTTTCTATCAAAAGGCCAAGGTGTGAATCAAAGAATTGAATAATAGAATTTCTGAACACAAACATCAAAGCATCAGAAACCAAAATGGAATCATGTTTTATTTCGTTTGCATTTAGTATACCAGTTGCTTCTCTTTTTTTCTTATAAATACATGAGCTCATCTTTTGTTTCCATTTGTTTGCAAGCTGTCAAAAAACAGCTGAAAAGAACATGTATTAGTGAGTTTTCTCACGTTACGTTACATTTCAATCGTTTAGTTAAGTAGCAATGGAAAATTGATTATAGATGAGAATTTAAGTAACGTTATTTAAAGGCATCTTAAATATTTAAGCAAACTTAACTAAATGACCTCTAAGAGGCATTTAAAGAAAATCTAATAAATTCGGCTGTAAATATATTGTTAAAAATGTTCTAATCAATTTCTTTTATTTAAACCACCATCTTCAAAAACTTTTGACATCCCCACACCGGAATAACAGGAGTATAAAAGCCAATACATAATCGGATTGCTTTGGCGGTAAAATGATTCGGTGTAGTAGGGATAATGAGGTAAAGAGCACTGTTTTGACTTCTATATGAGGAATCCTGTTTATATTTTATTTTCTCGCTCTCTAGAAGACCGGATGAAAATTACTGAGTGCTCAAGAAATATAACTGTCGTCTGTTGAATTCCTAAAAAAAAAATCGATTGTGTTTAGAAAAAAATCTTTTTTTTTTTAAAGAAAAGATCAATTTTTCTAGACAAATCAAATCTTTCATTTTTAGCATGATTTGCACACTAAAAAGATTTTGAAAGTTTTTTTTCATGGCTCTTAGTAAATATTGAAAGGTGTTTGTCGTTCGTTTAAAGCGAATACATCTATAAAAAGTTTTTTATTTCATCAATTAGCGGTGAAAAATTGATTAAAAGTGATAAAATACCAAATAACTTTGATTCCAAGTGCCCAAAGTCGATTGAGCGTATGAAGAAGCTCGTGCTCGCTGATGTATTCCTCGATTCATGGTGTTTTTGGTCTATTTTGGATTGTGTTTTTTATTTTAATGAATGCTTAACTAATTTTGTTTATTTTTGCAACTTTGTCCGAAATATGTTCGTGTTTTAATATTATAAAACGATGCCAAAAAATTAATGCACTTATCAATATATGTTATAAATTTGTGCTCACAACAATTTGTTTACTTTTTGCTTTAAAATTTCTATCAAATGACACACACGTGAGGACATAAAAAATCAATTTTTTTACAGATTCCTTGCAATAGAAAATAAAAATCGATCTCCAGAGGTTGAAAGGAATTTGACATAAATAAAATAGGCTAGTGAGGACAGGCTTTATTTGAGTTGTTTCACCTTTTTCTTTTTTGTGAGATTAGATCTAATGCCTATACTGAACACATCCATTTTAATACAGTTCAAGTTCCAGATCGTTTCGACTGTGTCAACGCTGTCTTTTTTTTCGTAATTTTTTTGAAAAGTCAAAGTATCAAAAGCGCCAAAGGGTTTTAGATTCAGACAAAAATGTTTTAAACCCCGATTTGTATATTTTATCTTTGAAATTAAAAATAAATAAATAATAAAAAATAAATATAATAAATTCTTATAATAAAATTTAAGATTTGGTGTTGTACGAATCATGTCTTTCTCATTTGGCAATAATGCACCCGGACTTGGAGCAACAAGCACGCCGGCTAAACGTAAAAATTTATTAAAACAATTTGTATTGTTGAGAAATTAATTTTTCATTTAGTTTAGCTTTATTTTTGTAAATAATAATCATTCAAAGCTTTTTGTTGTGGTGATAGAAGGTCTTTCACATCAACGATGATTTTGACTTCCAGCCCTTTGAGGTTTATCTTTAAAAAATAGCTTTATTTTATCGAGTATGATATACATGATGATACGGATTATACCTACTTTTCCAAATAAAACATAACTAGGTACCATCTTTGTATATAAAATCTTTATTCTATATATACAATGGTACCATATAGGAAAAAATTATAAAAATTTCAGAAACACAAGAATTTCCATTGTTACTTTCCAAGACAAAGTGAGAAATAATGATAGCTTACATTCGCGCATAACTGCTTAACACTTCCGTAAAATAGTTTGTGTATTTAAGAAACTCCTTTTTTATCAGCAAAACAAATGAATGACCCCAGTGAACCCTCTTTTTTGCCATTTAAGCTACGACCGGCCTAGGAAGCTTTTCCTTTGGTGGAGCAACCGCAAATCCAGCTCCAGCATTTGGTCAAGCAGCTCCCACAGGAGCAGCACCGGCGTTTGGTACCACGTCGACTTTTGGAACAACTGGTAATTTGAAAATTTGTGTTTGCATGAACTTCGTAGATAATCATATCTCTTGTTTCAAATAAGGATTTGGGGCGACAACTTCAGCTCCAACTTTAAGTGGATTCGGAACGTTTGGTGGTAATACCACTACTACATCTGCTCCAACTCTGGGTGGTTTCGGAGCATTTGGAACGAATACAGCAACTTCATCTGCACCCAGCATGTTTGGGAACCCGTCCACAGGATTTGGAGGCTTTGGGACAACCTCAACAACATCAACAGCACCCACATTCGGAGGATTCGGAACTGCCGCACAGACTTCGTCTGCATTTGGCGGTTTTGGGGCTTCAACTACCACAACTTCAGCCCCTGCATTTGGAGGTTTCGGAACTGCTGCGCCTCAGCAAACATCATTTAGTGGATTTGGTTCTTTTGGATCAAGTAACAAAATTGATATAATTCGATTAACAGTTGTTCTAAACTTTATTTGTAGATTTTGCAAAACCTGCTACAAGTGGTGCTCCAGCTTTTGGTGGATTTGGAAATACTTTCTCATTAGGACAAACACAACAACAGCAACAACAACAGCAGCAGCAACAACAAATGCAACAGCAACAAATCAGTCCAGATGAAGCGTTCGCTCAGTCAATTTTTAATGTTTCAATTTATGGCGATGAAAGAGATACCATTATTGCCAAGTGGAACTATTTGCAGGTATGTATTAAACATTTTGAAGACTTCATTGATTCTAGCAAAATAATGCAACGAATATAGACATAAGATATTGTATGTTGCTGCAAATTGCATTTTATTTATTAGAAACAATAATGTTTACTCTTCTATGATTGGTAAAATTCAGCCTGAAAGCTTCCAGCTCTAGAATTTATAAACCGTTCTACTGTTTCTTGAATCAGGGCTGCATTTATTTTCCCAGCGATATTTCAGCTCAAAATCAGTCATTTCGACTGCTGGTGCTGCTGCATGTTGGGCACTGATTTCGTCCGTTAATGTCAAGAAATAAGTTACTTTTATTTTGGTATCGACATCGGCAGGGGCCAGTAGGCCAACAATTAAAAAAAGGTTTATATGGCTCTTTTCATACCCTACTTTTTCAAATACAAGATTTTTTGAACTTTCTTGAAGATAAAGTCTGGGTGTGCTCGAGAGCTCTACCAACTCAGCCTCCAGCCAGCAAATTAGCTGCCTTCCCTTTCGCATTCAAAAGGGAAGGCACAGTCTTTTCCATTATGCGCTGGAATCTGATCCATGGTCGTTCTTTTCAGTTAATTTTGGTGATGTGAACAGTTTTATTAACAAATCTTTTTAATAACATATCAATAAGAACAATTTAATGGACAAAATTTATGACACTCTGCCCTTTTTACTAAAGAAAATTGTAATATAATTTTCAGGCGATGTGGGGTATTGGTAAATCATTTTACTCACAAACCGCAGCCCCGGTCGAAATAACTCCCCAAAATTACCTTTGCCGATTTAAATCAATGGGCTACAGTCGTTTACCAGGAAAAGACAACAAAATGGGTTTAGTTGCTTTGAATTTCAACAAACCATTAGCAGACATCAAGTATTTACATTCATTTAATTTATTTAACGCAATTCCTTATGTTTATTAAATCCTTATCATCGTTCAGTGCTCAAAAACAACAAATAATAGCATCCCTTAATCAGATTTTTGGTAATAAACCAAATCTTCTCATTAACATCGAATCAATGAAAGAACAAGACGATAAAAAATCTCAAATTGTAATCTATATTGAGGAAAAATCTCAAATGGCCCCTAATGAGACAAAGAGAGTTCTCGCTACAGATGCATCGAATTATCTTAATCAACCAAACGTTAAGCCACAATTGGCCAATTTAGCCATCGAAGATGTCTTAGCTCTTGTTCTTCCCGATGAGGATCAATTAAAAGAATATTTAGAAAATCCACCAAAAGGAATCGATCCTCGAATGTGGCGACAAGCAAAACTGGACAATCCTGATCCGAAAAAATTCATTCCAGTGCCAATGATTGGATTCCATGATCTTAAATGGCGCATTAAGTGCCAAGAGAATGAAACAGAAACACATGCATTGTATTTGAATAAGGTGGAAAGAGATTTGGCTGAGTTAAAACAACGTCATGCGAGTACAACGGCAAAAATAATGGAACACAAACGGAAGTTAGCTGAACTCAGTCATAAGATTTTGAAGGTGATTTAAGGTGTGAATGGAAGAGATTTGGTTTTAATGGTATTATTTTGTTGTCGTTTAGATTGTTGTAAAACAGGAATGCACAAGAAAAGTCGGACTGGCTTTATCTCCCGAAGAAGAGGCGTTACGCAGTAAGCTGGAAAATATGCAGGCATTAGTTTCAGCACCAACACAATTCAAGGTACCTAATTATTTTGAATAAAATGTTTTATTTTGTCAATGTATATTTTTGTTAAAGGGTCGCTTAAGTGAACTTTTGTCCCAGATGAGGATGCAAAGGAACCAATATGCTCTAACTGGAGGTAGCGAGTACACGATAGACAAAGACTGTGAAGCGGAAATGAAATCATTTTTGGGAATGCAACAAAAAGCAATGGAAGTTCTAACGGAAACTGTAAATAAGGATCTCAAAGCCTTACAGATCATAATTGATGGAATGCCCGAATTGGTGAGAGGTTAGAATTGTAAAATTGTAAATTCAAGAGAGTAAAACAATACAAAAATCTTAAAAATAAAAAACATATTTTTTTAATTTTATCGGATTTGTTTCAATTTAGAATGTGTCTTTTCTGAAATACTATTCCTTGCCGAAAGCCAAACTTCATTCTCCAAATTGAGTTGATTATTTAAGTCAGTAATTGTTAGAGAGCCGCAGGTAATGGAGCTACGCTAGGAGTTTTTTTTTTAAGAATCGTGAAACCTGCTTAAAAAGAGAATATAAGCTCTATTGGCAGACTGCCATAGTAAGTAAAGAATGATCCGAAAGATAGGTCAACCAATGGAGAAATAAAAAAAATGATTATATCTATTATTTTTCTTTAATTAATTTAAAATTTCATAAATAATATAATCTTATTGGTATGTTCTACGATATACTTGTTTTTTAACGTCCTTCTTTAGTTTCTTCAGTAAATGATAGAAAACCTCGTCATTGGCATTCCCAATCTCATTCTCGCCTCTCTCCTTGAACTTTGTGTAGCAAATAAATCCTCAGCTTTACGATTTCTTCGCGAATATAAAGGAGCAATAAATCCATGATCGGCTGTACTATGTTCTTGTGGTACATCATCAGGGACAGCTGATTGTGCATTAACTCCAAAGAAAGTATCATCGAAAATAATATTGTGCTCGTTGCTATAACCGCGTTGTCTTTCGGCTGGTAATTCTCGTTCTGCCTCAGCAATTACCTTAACATTGATTTGTTTTGCTGCATTTTTGAATTTCTTCGGTAGTTTCTTTTGCTTGATAACGTAAAAATTTGACTCTTGGTTATCCTCTGAAGGTGGCATCATAAATTGCATCTGTCGGCTTTTGGCGTCGAGTTTTTGATTCTTTTCATTTTGGTATACGGGCATGTAGTAGTTTGAGGCCTCTGGATCCCTGGTATTGTAATTTGATCCACTCTGTTCAGGCTCAACTACTTGAGCTGGAGTTCGTAGCATTTGAGTTGCTCTCTGAAGCATGGCTTCAAAGCGGTCTAATGAGATCGGTTGTGGATATCCCACTTCCACAGTAGCTGAATCCGAAGATCCGAGATTAGGTACTCTTGCAGCGGTGCATGCCGATAAAACTGCCAAAATCTGTATAAAAAAATTAATCCACACTTGAAGATAATGTCGCAATTGCCTTGTTCATTACTTACTGTCATTATTTGTTCCATTGTTTGACTGGGTTATAAAAAGATAAGATGTCCTTAATGTTCAATGTCGCTTTGTTAAGTGCGGTGTAAGAAAATGATTTCCAACGTTTTTATACGATTTGCCACATGACCGAAAATAAAATTATAACAACTGGTAAAACTATTACTTCCGTAGACAATTTCGAATGTGCAACTTCAACTTCAATATCAACTTCAACATGAATAAAACGGAAGGAAACTTAATTGTGCAAGAAATTCACAGAAAATATATAAAAACTTGATGCTGCTGCATCAGATTACCCGTTCAGTTGGTGGTGCACTTGACGTGACTTAGTCACATCAATGGTTAACAATTTTATGCTCACTTGTCTTTGCCGACGGTTTTATGATGGAACTACAACAAGCAGTTTAGTTGATGGATTACAAAATAGGCAACAATTTTTGCCGTAATTCCCACCATTTGTGGACGACATTTTACCTACTCTATGCAACCATCCGCAACCCACTTAGAGAGAGAACTTGGGGGTACTTGTATAAAGGCGATGCAATAGTAAACAAGTGAGACCTCTTTCCGGAAAACTAGTTTCAACAAATTGAAAGTGAAATGAGTGTGTAAGTACGTATGTACGTATGAACGAACTTAAGTTCCGCTAGAAATGTTATAACAAAACTGATTAAGACGAGTTATCTTAATAAATTGACAATGCTATTGCTGGTAGTTGTTGGTTAAAAAATACCGGCTTACAAACTTTAATTTACAAAGTTCAACGTTAAGGCTACAGACATGTGAGTACCTGTTTGGTGTAGTGTCTAATAACTATGGATATTTACTTAAGTGAGTTGTTAAGAAATGATCGAAAGTAAAGCCGGGAAAGAAATTACGTTTACATCCGAATTTATTGTTAGTTTGTCAAAAAAGGGAATAACGGTTAATATAAATAATTATCAAAGAATTTATTGGATCTTCCTGTAAAATCAGTGATATTTTGTCGGGATTGTATTATTTTAAAATTGGTTCCTCATCCTTAAATAATTGTTAGGTAACAAATAGTTTTGTGTGATAGTGTATAGAGCTTGATATGTAATTAATGGTGATGATTATGTGTTTAATTAAATCTTATTTTTCTTTAAACAAAGAAAATTTTTTTTGTAAATAATTAAAATTCCTTTATAATATTGTAACTGCTAATAAATAAAGACAGAGCTTGTGAGTCTAATGACTTAACTCCCAACCATTTCTGAGTGCGTGTTATTAGCCCGACCTACAATTTTCAGCCTCACTGAAATATGTATATGCTCTTGGAGGATTTATTATTAATTTCCTTGCAAAAGGCAGTTAACCGAAAAAGACTGAAACAACTATTAATCATTTTTCGATTAAAGCCGCAAAATTAAAATTTGTTGTCTTATTGATTTTACGAGTAGATATAATTTAAAAAATTAAGTTGAGTTTTCGTTAATAATTTGTACATAGTTTATTTTAAAAATTTAGTATTTTTGGATTTCCTGGCATGCTAAGAGAATCCTAACATTTCAGAATTTTTAATTAATACATTGAATTTTTTTCTTCTAAAATCTTGTCATTTCGCATTATGTATTTGCTTCATTATTGAAATCCACGTATTCTCTTTGTCGTGGCTTGGGTACCTACATTAATTTAAAACTGGGTGACATAAAGTAATTTAAGGGATTGCATCGTGTCCATCGAAATTCAGCGGAGAATTATCGTGTTGTGTACAAAGTTACTTACAATCGACCGATATGATCGGCTGTATGAAATTATACCTTTGGTTCTAACTGTCCGATACAAAAGAATAACATTTTTATTGCGATATGTCTTAAGACATAAAGGGGTCTATTTTCGATCTGCGAAGCTGTGAAGTGATAAAAAATTTCATTTAAGTTTTCACAATAATTTTTCTTTTTATAACTTCACAAACACACCTTATGCGGTTCTCTATCAACGTTTGTACTAAATATTACGATATGATAAATCCTGTTTCCTAATTTGTCTGACAGATAAGATCAGATTATTAAAATGCAAAACAAACTCCCCAAATCCTATAACGAACCCAAGCAGGGGGTTAAACAGTAAGGTCGTATATATGGGGGGCATGCTACCCCCCTTCAAACTCTCTGCCTTGGCTCACTATAGGATTTGGGGTAGGTGCGAGGTTGGGTGTATGCAAAGTTTCTTTTGCATTTTAAGAATCTGGATTTAAGGAAACTGAATTCACCCTTTACCTATATGCAAAAATAATTGTAATTGTGATAATAATTGTAGGAAAAAACCTCACCCACGAAAGTGAAAAAATTCCCCATAAAAAAGTTGATATCCCACCCAAAGTGGGCAATAATTTCACTTCAAAAATGTGAAATTATTTCCTACTAGTGGTGAAGTTTCTTCCCATGTAAAGTTATTTCCCAGCACATGCAATTTGCTTCAGAAGCAAATATTCAAGACAGAAACTCGTAAGTAACAAAAACCGTTATAACGTGTATGTTTTAACAGTATCTAATATTGGCAGTCAATAAACACTTTAAAATATTAAATAAAAGACCAAAAGGTTTTGATGTTGTGCTTAACTGTAACAATCCAAATGTTTTTTTCGATTCCTGACAAATTGTGTTTTTGTAGATACTAGGTTAATTCAGAAACAGGACGATATGAACCTTTTGCTGTGCAGAAAAACATCAAAAGTAGATTAAAATATATATAATGAGAATTATAAAAAAAGATCGGTTTTCATGTTTTGTTTTGTTTCTTTTCCATGAAATTGAACAGCATTCGTTATCTAGAGTAGTCTAATTTTTCATTCCTTATTTAGAAATATCAATGGACTTCAGCTGCCTGATTCGTTATACCTATCGGCATTCATTATTCAAATTATACACATATACATATTTATCAGCCTTGCAAAATAAAAACCTCTTAAGCTCTTCCCGATTTCCAAATAAAATTTTCTTCCATATGTATATGTTATTCTTAATTTTTGAAAATTAAAATTGCGTACAAAATGTGGTGATGTTTTTTATGACCACTGTAACCCCACAATCTGGAATACAAAACCGGACTAGATTTCAACTGTCAAGCTGTGCTCTTATCACCTTTTCTGTCAGAAGTTTTTACCGTGCTCTTTTTTGTTATCAATGCAAAATTCATTCTTAATTTTTTAATACGAACCTTCTTACCTAAAAATGAAAGTTAATGAAATTCTTCCCTTTGGTAAGATACTCTGTTCTGTAGGAGAAAATTCAAAATTAATTTTTGTTGTTCTATGCAATAGACACCAGTCTCCTGGATGTTTCCATTAATCTACGTCAGTTGGAAATAATTTCAAAAGAAATATCCACTCGTGGTCAAGTGAGTAGATTAAACGAAGTAATTTGGGCAATAAAGGCTCTCACTCTAACTGACCTTACTACACTAGCTGGTGATGACACAAGATCTAATGTGGCACGTCTTTGCTTGCGATCAGCATATCCTATTCCACTTCACATACTAGACAGCCTAGAACCAGCTCTTAAAGAAAATTTACATACGGGAGCAGTTTGTGTTTACCCATCTCGAGTGGCTGGAGCCTTCGAAACTTTTACTCAACTCAAGAAGGAGTCGAAAATTCCTATTGCGGCTGTTGCTACTGGCTTCCCAACTGGCCAATATTCACTTGAAAGTCGTCTGAAGGAAATTCAATTCGCGATTGAATCTGGTGCTTCTGAAATCGATATAGTCATCAATCGACCACTTGCTCTTTGCCAGGAATGGCAAGGTGTCTACGAGGAAATTTGTGCAATGCGAACTGCCTGCGGGGATAGAGCTCGATTGAAGACAATTCTAGCTATTGGTGAACTTGCAACAATGGAGAATGTTAGACATTAGACAATTATTTTTTTTCATTAGACATTAGATTCTAATTGCTTTCTTAAAGGTATACAAAGCATCAATGGTAGCAATGATGGCTGGAGCTGATTTTATAAAAACTTCAACTGGAAAGGAAGCTGTCAACGCTACCATACCAGTTGGATTAGTGATGATAAATGCCATTCAGGAGTTCCAAAGAAAAACGGGACAAATTGTTGGCTTAAAGCCAGCCGGAGGTGTTCGTACAGTTCGTGAAGCAATCACTTGGATGACCTTGGTAAAAGAAACACTGGGTATGAAATGGCTGCAGCCAGAATTATTCCGTTTTGGAGCATCTGGTCTGCTTGATGATATAGAGAAAATAGTGCGAAAGGGGTTAACTGGAATCGAGCAATCTCATGTGCCAGTTGCAGCTTATTGAAATTCTTTGCAAATAATTAATTGTGAAAAATACAGGTTCTGTTTTTTTTTATGCCAAAAACAATTTACTTTTATAAATATTTCTACTTTGAAATTTTTTCGAAAGATTTAATAGAAAATTATTTTTTTTTAATTTAAAAAAAAAAGTTGAAATAGCTTGGGATCACTAAATTTTCAGAACAAATGTCTTAACGCAAATTGCTAAGATACAGGGTGTCCGCCGGGAAGGTATACTACTTTGTTTTGCCGCCATGTTGGTAAACATTAGTCTTCTGAGTTCATATTTGGCAGTCGCGAAGTAGACTCGTGGCAAGTTTATTATGGAAAAATATTCGATAATTTTATCAAAATCGATCATCGATTACTGTGACGATGTGAAAGCTACGTGAAATTTTTGAGAGAAACAACGTGCCCACAAAACTCACTATTTATCGTGTAGTGAATGATTTCGAAGAAAGAGGGTGTGTAGTTGATAGGCCCAAGCATGGATCACAACGTGCTGCAAGATCGCTGCGATACCACTAATCGCAAAATTTACCGAAGTAGGTTTTGAAAACAAAAATTAAATTTTCCTACAGAAGATCTTCATGTTTCAATTTTTACTTTTATTTTGAAAAAAGAACAAGAACAATTAAAAATGGCGTATTATAATTGATTATTCAATCACGATTGTTATCAAAAAAAGTCAATAGCCGGAAGTCGTAAGAGCAGAATTGAAAAATTAGTGGACTGCATTTTGATGAATGAAAATTTTCTTTTCAAAAAAATAAGTGCAGTAGACTCGATTTAAAAACAGTAGATTTGTTTTACGAAAAAAAGTAAGCAAGGTGGCAACGCCATTTATACACAAAAATGATGTTTCTTATAAAAAGTGGTGCAATTCATGGTTCATACGTTTGGTAACTTTTTTCAAATTTCCCCAACTGTGAAAGTACCAGACGCAAATTTGTTTACATTCAACTTAAAAGCAAAACAAAATGTACATACACACACTACCGTTTTGCTTTAGAAGTCAACTTTATACTTTTTTATTATTGCTTTTTTTTGTTTATTGGAACATACATTACATGCATCTTCTACATAATAGTAAAATAAAAAAAATAATAATCATAAATAATAGAGAATAGAAACAAAAATATAATCAAAATAAACACAAAAATGTTGCCAATAATTTGACTGTGCGTGGTTTCAGAGTATAATAAATAATAATAAAGATGCTTATTTGTATTCAATATTAAATTTCAGAGTTGATAATCTGTAGTAATACAAGTAGAAAGAGGTATTTCTTCGTTTAATCACAGCAACAAAACATGATGACAAAATTGACTGAAATTGCCAATACTAAGTACATATCCGCAATAATTGATGAAATCTATCGGTGTTTCTCCCATTGTGCCCAATAATCTTGTGTTTGCATTTCAAATAATCTCGATATTGTCCGGTCGAATGCGAATATTTCCTCTTCACCCGTAAACACACTTATTTGTGAGTCAGTCTAAAATAAATTCAAAATCACGAACTCCTCCATAAAAACTATATCAAAAGGTATATTCTTACCGATCCATGTTCAATCTTTAAATCATCCATCAAAACACGATGTTCATCCAGCACCTCTGTATTTGGACTGTGATTTAAGTTGAAAAGGTTATCCAAGGGCACATCAGCTGAGATAACAACACGAACTCGATTATCATAGAGCGTGTCAATGAGTGTAATAAAACGTCGTGTCTGTGACTTCAAAAGAAGGTGAAGCTGGGGCACGTCTCTTATCAGAACTGTGTGGAAAAATTGTGAAATCTGCAGGTAGTCACTTCCAGCTAGGGGCTTTGGAAGGACACATTTTTGTTAATGCTTGTATAAAAAAGATGAATGGAAATGCATACCCTATCGCATAGTTCTTCGAAAGTACTATCTAAAACCTGTCCACAGGTTTTAGCAAAAGTCAAATTACGACCAAAGTGAGTAATGGTCCGTGGACGAATAATGTCATTTTCCTGACTGCACAAAATCTTAAATACAGTGTCCACTTGTGCGTTAGCATCTGACAATGTTTTTCTAAAATAAAACAAATTAAGGTGATCTCGTTCAATAATTGCATGCAACTTACACATAATAATGCCCATCACTCTTCTGACTCATTCTCCTGTAGTCAATGCCACTGTCCAATCGTATCACTTCGCATTTTTCTTTCAACAGTCCGATGAAAGGCAAAAAATTGCTCCTTTGGAGACCGTTTTTGTACAAATCATCGGGCTGACGATTGCTCGTCGCCACTACAATTACACCGTCCTCAAATAGATGTGTAAATAATCTTTTTAAAATCATAGCATCAGCAATATCCGTGACCTGGAATTCATCAAAACAAATGAGCCAAGACTCGGCCGCTATCATATCCGCTACTGGTCTTGTGGGGTCGAATGACTTAGGTTTCTTGGTGTTAAAGGCTCGGTCGATTTGCATGCTCTCTTTCACTTCGTGGATTCTTGAATGGACATTATTCATGAATGAATTGAAATGGACACGTTTCTTTTTTTCCACCTGTAAAAACAAACAAACATAAATATAAAACCAATATGAGAATCCTACACACAAGCTAACAGTATTGCAACAATCGAAGAACATATCCATCAGAGTGGTCTTGCCGCCGCCAACGCTTCCGTAAATATACAATCCACTGGGTGTATTTTTAGCATCGGCCTTGCTCTTGGCAGTTGAAAAGAAATCGCGAAATTTACTGCCAGCGCCGCGAGTAGTTGGTTTGTACGTTTGCACCTGGTTGTAGAGTTTTTCGAGTGCTTCAGCAGCTCTTGTTTGATGCTCGTCTGCCAGCAGTTCACCCTTCTCGATTCGGGATTTTAAAGAGGATAATGGTGTTATGACAGAGGAGTATAGTCGTCCCCTCACAGAAGGAATAAAGATTTTATCGAAAATCACTATCGAGTGACCACTAAGTTTTACACTAAACATTGCTTTAAATTATAAGAACACACAAGGGCGAATACTTTACTGATATTTCGTTAAAATGGGAATTATTATTGCTTTTTTCGTTTTTTTTTTTTTAAGGTAAAAACAGTTTATTGTCAACTTATCTCGGAAGACATTACATAAAACAAAACAAACTAATTAGTGGCCGTGAAATGTTCCTCCCTAATGTATTTATTTTATGTAAATCCAAGCAAAACGTCAGCTAGTTTGGTTATGTCATTTCTTATGTGGATTCTGAAACAGCTGATGTGGATGATAAATTAAAGTTACAAGATTGGCCAATAGATGGCGAATGTAGGTATAGAGCAATATTTTTAATTTTTTTTAACGGTTTCTAAATTAGAGTTGGAAAATAATTTTTCAGTTTATATTTCAGAGCGCTCTCTGAGCTGACGGAGCAAAGATTTTTTTCCTTAGCTTTAGACCAACTGGGGAAATTCTCTGAGCGCTCAGAAATATAAACTGGAATTTCTTAACTTTCATTTCATTTTCATGTAATTAGTAATTGAACTTTCTTCAATTACAATAACACATTATTTCTAATGGAAAAAACTTACATTTCCATTACTTGTAAATGTAATTGAAAAAATTTACTTACAAATTATATGTTATTGAAAATAGTAGTGAATTTTTAAAGTAATTGAGGGAAAGCACTGTGTTTATTACATTAAGGTAATTGATTACTTGGATTGTAATTAATTACATGTTATTTATAATAAAACATTATAATAATAATAAAAGTTCCAAAAATATTTTAACTTCTTAACTATAATACACCCCCCCGTGGTTTTCACCTTGATGTGGTGGGGGGGCTTACGTTCGTTCCTCCAGCAATCCGGCTGCAGGATCGAACAACAAAGAAAAACCAATAGAGATGTTTTACTATATCTAACAAAAACAAATTAACCATTATAGGTAATACATCAAAAAGAAAAAACAAAAGTATGGAAATGAATAAAATCGATATTGAGACAAAAAATCGAACGGGGATATACGTTCAAGTGTCGGCAGAAGTCACGGCTGCCGGCGAGGGCTTGGCTAAGGCTAAGTCGCCAGTGACACATACAACAACAACAACAACAACAACAACAACAACAACAAAAGCAGTAGACTGCACCTCTGCCTGTAGCAGTGGTCATGCCAGTAAGGTCCATGGGATGTTCTCTGAATACCTCATGGACTTTCCGAACTCTGAGGACGAGGCTGTTGGGACTGACGATGGAGTGATGGCGTCTGATGAGGAAAACCGCATCCTCAATGATGATGACTACCAGTCCTTCGCCAGCTCGGACAGCTCGGACGCAGACGTCACTGTGGCCGAGAATCCTGCGAAAGGTCAAGGGCAGGTACCCCCTCAAGGCGAGTCTGCGGCAAATATCCTGGCATTGCCGATAGCCAAGACTACTTCGACTCCCTATAAAAGGTCTGGTGGAGGTAAACCAACCGAAGTCTGCGCGGATGGCCCAGGGTCTTCCAAGACCGTGATGGCATCCTTTTCCGAAGGTCGCTGCCCGTCAATCGATGGGCCAAAACCGACTCAGGTTAACAAGGAGCTTCCAAATAAGCAGAACAAGGGAGGGGATCCGAATCCAGATCTCAAAAGGATAGAAAACGCCAAGAGGGCCGTACGTAGGTATGGCAAGGGTGATCCAAAACTGCTAAAGCTAAGAGACTGGAAGCGCTTGAGCTGGGCTCAAAAACTGCTTAACAAAATGGACCCCAACAGCAAGACCACTATCGACACTAAGATCTCTGAAATACAGAAAAACAAAGGTGTCTCTCCTCCCAAACTGGCGGTCAGTAGCCCTAAAGTGAGGCCGATAAATGGCCCAAAGCACCCAAGGGCCGAACACACTGGCAGTCAAAGAAAGAGGATGAGGCATAATGACTCGACGCCTCCCATAACGTCCGCAAATAAAAAACACAAGGCTGTACACAGCGCCAACAATGGTACGCTAGCGGACGTAGTGACACAAAGCCTTCAGGTGGCTGTCATAAATGGGGGGAGCTCCGAAAGTCACCTAACTAGTGAGCAGTGGGCTCAGGTGGAGGTAAAGATCCTCGAATGTATTAACACCGAGATTCTCGCTTCCACTGGTTTCGTGCCGAGATTCGGGCCGCTGTCGACAGTCAAGGGGTTCAAAATCATGACGTGTAGGGATGAACCCACACTAAAATGGCTTCGAACTAAGATTGGTGAGATGAAAGGTTTACTTGAGGGGGTAACTCTTAAAGTTGCTCCTAAAAGTGAACTCCCGACCAGACCCAAAGTCCGAATTAACGTCCCGGGCCCTCGCGTATCAAAGGAACTCCTGGAAAACCTCCTTAGGGGTCAAAACTCAGGATTCCCTAGTAGCGATTGGAAGGTTCTGAATATAGAAGCTCCCTCAAAAACAGGACAGGAAGCCATTGTCATGTTAAACCATGATACAATGGCCATGCTTCCGTCAAGGGGTTTCAAGTTGATGGTTGGCATCAGTGAGGTCAAGGTGCGTCCGATGTCGGCCAACCTACAAAGTAAAAATTTTAAAAATGATGAAGGTGCTCCAACTAAACCTCCAGCACAGTAAGTTGGCCTCGGCCACCCTGACCTCATTGTTGACAAGAGATAATATTGACATCGCCCTTATTCAGGAGCCCTGGATCAACAGCGGGAGGATCTGCGGACTAAGGTCCAAAGAGTATATCCTCTACTCCAAGAAAGGGCCTACAGAAGGTAACTATCGGACATGTATAGTGGCGAAAAAATCTATAAATCTTTTCCTCTTATCTTCCCACAGTAGTGCAGACATGACGGCGGTGAAGTGCGAAAGAAAAGGGGCTCCGCCCCTGATCCTAGCCTCCGTCTACATGCCAGGTGATTCACCGAGGCCTCCGCCGCCTGATGCTCTTGATGACCTCATTACAGTGACTGGTAAGAACGGTTGGGACCTCCTGGTTTGTTGTGACGCGAATGCTCATCACATACAGTGGGGGAGCTCAGACATAAATAAAAGAGGTGAGTCACTTTTCGAATATATTATAGAGAAAAATTTGTTGATTTTAAATAAAGGTAACGAGCCAACCTTCGTTACTAGAAACAGAAAAGAAGTGCTCGATGTGACGCTTTCCACTAACTCCGATTCTATCGTAGTCAGTGACTGGAAGGTCTCAAGTAATGTAACATTCTCTGACCATAGAATGATAACATTCCATATCGAACACAAAACAGAAAATCCAAAACCCTACAGAAACCCCAGAAAGACAAACTGGGATGCCTTCAAGATAAGAATGGCCACATCTTTGGGTCAATATGAAAATCAGACATTGTCAAATTGCTCAGATATTGAAAAACATATCAATGAACTAACATTGGCTATTAATAATGCTTATGAAAGTTCTTGCCCCATTTCAAAAGGTAAAGGTAAACTCAACCCCGGGGACTCCGCAAGGTGGAGTTCTATCTCCTCTGCTCTGGCTCCTTGTAGTCAACCAGATATTGGTTAAACTTAATCTGAATGGCATCAAGGTCGTTGCATACGCCGATGACATTGTGTTGATGGCCTCGGGAAGATTTGTCCCAACCTTATGCGACCTCCTACAATTAGCCCTCAACAAGCTCAGTAATTGGGCCAGTAGTTGCGGACTTAGCGTTAACCCTCAAAAGACAGAATTGGTGTTGTTTACAAGGAAACACAAAATTCCCAACATAAACCCGCCAACCATCAACGGAATTCCACTTCAAGTTTCGGATACCGCCAAATACCTTGGTGTTGTACTTGACCGTAAATTGAACTGGAAAAAGAATATTAAAGAAAGAGAGAAAAAAGCCTCAGTAGCATTCTATACGTGCAGTCGAATTTTTGGTAGAAGATGGGGTCCCAGCCCTAGAACCATTCATTGGATGTACACAGCCATTATAAGGCCAATCCTAACGTACGCATGTATGGTCTGGTGGCCAGCCTTAGATAAGGAAACCAATCTAAAAACCATGACTAAAATTCAAAGACTAGCGTGTATCGGAACAACCAGTGCTATAAGAACCACACCAACGGCCGCCCTAGAAACTTTCCTTTCACTTGCCCCACTCGATCTGTTTACGAAAGAGTTGGCGGCAAAAAGTGCTTTACGACTGCAACAATGTAACAATTGGAAAAGGGGCCTATTCGGTCACAGAACTATAATGAACTTTACAGACATTGACATTCAAACGGACTATGTTTCGCCGCACATTGATTTCAACCCAGTAACCATGACAGACATCCCCACCAGGGAACTCTGGAACGAAAACAGGGTCATAAATATAAACCATGTTTCGGTCTTCACCGACGGCTCCAAAACCTTGGAGGGTGTTGGGTCAGGTATCTATTCAGATAACCCACCCATATATAGATCAATGAAGCTTCCAAATTTTTGCAGTGTATTCCAAGCGGAAGTGCTGGCAGTTTGTGAGGCCGCGAAACATCTTGCTTCACGTAAATTAGTCAATAAAAATATTGACATTTTCATAGATAGCCAGGCGGCAATTAAAGCCATTTCCTCAATCACCATAAAGTCCAAACTGATCGATCGTTGCCGAAATGAGTTAAGAATACTCAACGTAGCGAACACAGTTACCCTAAAATGGGTCCCAGGACATAGGGATATTCACGGAAATGAAATGGCAGATGAACTGGCCAAAAGCGGATCATCTCTTGATCCGAGCCTAATCGTAGCCTCGGTGCTCATGCCACTGGAGGAAGAAAAAAGTAGAATACACCACTGTTTCTTGGAAGCTGCAAATGTCAGATGGTCATCTATCGACACCTGTCGGGTTTCAAGGAACCTTTGGCCGAACATTTCGAAGAAAAAAACTGAATACCTACTCAAGCTAGGCAGGCCTCAATTATCACTCATAGTTGGCGTCCTAACGGGGCATAACTCTATGGGAACCCATATGAAAAGAATGGGCATCAGCTCATCTGACTTATGTAGAGGGTGTCATGATGAAGAGGCGGAAGAGGGCTCCCTTCACTTCTTATGTGAATGCCCCAGCCTAGCTAGAACCAGGAAAGCAGCCCTAGGAGAATATTTCTTCGATGAACTGGGCGACATCTCTGTATTGCCACTGAAAAACATCCTAAAATTCATTCAGAACTCAGGATGGTTCGGGGAGGCCCCCTACAACTAATACTCCTCATCAAACCCCTCCCTATCCCTCTTCACCACCCACCTTTCACTCTGGGGAGCGCAATGGATCCACTGAGATCCGAGTGAGATGATGCGGCCCGCCGTATCATCACCCCTTCTAACCTAACCTAACCTAACTATAATACAAATATATGAAAGGGCCGCGGGGAATTTGCTCATTTTACTATTATTAACTTAATTATTTTCATTTGTACAATTTTTTTTTAAGTAATCGAAAAAGTGTTCGCAGATTTCAATTACAAGTAATTGAAATAAAACTTTTTTTATCATTTATACTTTCCAACTCTATTCTAAATGCAGGATTGAAAAAATGCTATGTGCATCGTGAATTGCCGCTAGGTAAGGACAAAAATGTTGTATAAGAGCCAGGATCCAAGGTTTAGCAATTTTAGCTTCCTGACTCGGTGGATTTACTAAGGTTCAACGATTGTTCAAGGTTCAAGTAATTAACAGTAGCCAATTCCATCATTGAACTTTAGTAAATCCGCCGAAATCAGTGATTTAAATTTGCTGAACAACGGATGAAATTTTGAACTACTCTTATAGAACTGCCCATTGTGACATTTGGTGGCTGCTCCAGATCAGATCATGAAAAATAAAACAACGATCTTGGTGACAGGAGTGTTATAAACCCGTCTGTTTTACGTATTAAAAATCGACCCGGATCAGATCATGTGGATAATAAAATGCAGCTATTATGGAAGAGGCATTTCTTGATTCTTAATGTTGGGTTTGCTTGTATTTGTGCACTCGGGTGATGAAATGTTCACACAGCTATTTCCTGGCGTGGATTCAGGATTTCGTTCAAGGCGATGGGGGCAATTTTCGTGTAGCCTTTGTCAGCTGTGCTGGGGTCACACCATAACACCAATGGAAATTTGTATTCAGACTTTCCACCAACCTGGTTGAGGTACTTTTCATAGTGCTCTATATACCTTGCCGCACAAAGCAATGTTAGTGGATGAATTTTAGATTTGAAGAACGCAATTACCTCTTTCATATCTTTCATATCTGCCAAAGTGTCTTGAACAAGTTATGCATGTTTGTAGCAGTAACAGAGTGTCTGAACAGTGTTTTTGAATTCCTTCTGGATCATCACTACACCACCTCGAATTTCCGAAAGAATAAGACGTGGCTTAGATTAGGAAGATTGAGACCGGTCTCAGGGTAGTTTCTGGTCAAGAGAAGTGGGGGATCAGGGATGTCGTGCACATGAGACATGAACAAAGTGTAAAGCCTTGAAGTTGTTGTTGTTTCTATGTGTTTTGAGGCGCTTCATATGGTCGAATGTAGACACGATGAGACGCACGAGTCCGGACTCAAATTTCCTAATCTAAACAGGCTCTAATGGCACATCGGTATGTTCCCATTCCCACACATAACTTTCGAGTTCAAGCTAAAGTTTCAGCCATTTCTTTAGCTGGGGCAAGATAGTGTGGCCAATGGCAAGATAAAAGCAGTTTTCGAAAACGATACCTGCATCAGAAATGCATTTGCAAAATATTCTCTGCAAAAGTCTTCTATTCAAGAAGGCAAATAAAAGTTTTACTACATTAGCTAGCTCTGAGTTGAAGACACAAATATTGAGAAGCCAGGGAATTTGTTCGTAAACGTCAAATGCCTTTGCAAGCAAATTTGACTGGCACTGACCAAAAGAATTTGTACAAACAGAAGGATTGCATATAAGTAGGTACATATTCGACGATGGTAATATTTATGTCAAAAAATGATTACCATTTGTAATTAGAATTGAATTGGCGGTTTCGAAAATGTGCCAAAAATAACTATCCTAAGGCCTGGTTAGGATAGTTGTTTTGCAATCCGTGTGAAGGAGCAGTGGCGTATGCAATCAACAAAGAACCTTTCACACGACGTTTATATATTTGCCCTTTGAATTTATACCCTTTGGATTCATACTGCAAAAAAACGAGCGGTGCATTGCCGTGTGAACTAGGCCTTCGGTGTAGTCTATTCAATTTCTCTTTGGCAGTGACTGCTGTAGTCGTTTCCGATTTCTCTGGAATTTTTTGAAACTATAATTAAATCCACCTACTTTAAAGATTTAATTTTTGTTTTTTAAGGTATAAAATTTAGATAAGTGCCCCTGCCGCCTCCCTGGTTACATTCAACTATAAAAAACCTCTTACATACATATTTGTAGAGGAGGGTTTGGGAATTAATTTTCAAGAAAATTGTTTTTAAAAATTGTGACATTTTTCGCATTTGCATTTTAAAAAAGTGAAATCAGATCGATGTGGGACTCAGTCTGGGGGTCAATTGCACCCATTACAGCTGAATTTGTGCGTGGCCATTTATCTAAATATTGATATCCCTCTGATGGTTTTGATTCTTTCTTCAAATAAGCTTCTTGTCAGAAGAAAACCACTGTCCTTGTGCCAAAAGAACGTTTCCAGAAGCATTCGGAATACTTCCAGCCGCTTTCGGATGGCTAAACAAAAACACTGATTTATTTATTTTTTTAATTTCTTATCACAAAAATTGAGAGATCATGTTAAATAAAACTGAAAAAAATGTCAAACAACAAAACATTATCCAAATACTACATTTGTCAACTTTGAACTCCTTTTATGAAAACAGAAAATCTCAGAAAAAATATAAAGTTCAGAATATTAATCAATATTATTATGGTCTGTTCCTTTACTTTGAATTTCTATGATTTTCTTTGCATTTCTGTGCATTTTAGTCCAAAATTTTGTCAAAGCTGAAGTTTGGACTAAAAATCACAGAAATTGAAAGCAAAGGACCAGACCTTTATAATAAGGATATACCTACCTACACTATAAACAAAACTTCAATTCTTGAAAAGTTCACTTTTAGGAAAGTTCACTTTTGATCAGACTATCTATGCAAATACACTTTTATATTCGTCCGTGGGAACGAGTGCCCGAATATAAAAAGAATCAAATTGTGATCGAAAACGCGAGTGTTCTTTAAACTTGGATGTACAAAAGTATCGTTGATTACGAAACCTTAGTAAAAACACATTATATACTACACAAACAGCGTGTAAGATCAGCTGCAAACACAATGTTAAACTGTAAATATTTTAATACTAACTATGTATTCCGCATTACACTACACTTTTATATATTCATATTTTTAAGTTATGTTATGTTCTTGTTTTTCTTTCCTTATTTTTTGTACAAATTGGATCTATTTTTAGCTATCCAGTTTTTCATAAATTAAAGTCTGAAACTAATTTGGAGATATGACACTTTACAAAATTGACACAAAGTAAATTGTGTAATATAATATTTGTTTAACTTAGACATGTTAATAAATTAAATGCACGGCACGTACGAACTGCTTCTTGCTCTAATGAATCAATGTTATTAAGTTTTTAGGTATTGATGTGGTGTCTATGAAAGTAATAGAGAGGCACTTAAGATCCACTTAACGGTTCACCCATAACAACTCTTTTGAACTTCTACGTGTAAGTTTCTATATTTTCAGTATAGGTTAACTAGAAAATGAAATCATATATGTAGGTAATAAAACGGCAAACACGAATTTTGTGGTACAATTAACGTGGTCTACAAAAGCCGTAGGCATATAAACTATATATCGTTTGAAAAGTTTTATTGCACAAAAGTGCAGAATGCAAAAATTTGTTAAATAATTACACCACAAAAGCTAAAAAACAATAAGAGAAAATTGCGAGCGAGAGCGGGAGGGAGACCGAGTATTTATTTATTTGCTTTTATTTGTCGTAACTTAAATGTGACGTATCGATTTTTTCCACCCACCAACCAACCAATTTGCCAGGACTGACTGGAAAGATTATTGGAATACCCAATAGCAGCGTTCAGGGCTGCAGAAAATAATAATAGGTAGCTTATATAATACTAAATAAATAGTTTTTTTCCACGTTAAAGACTGCCTATAAACGATGAATTAATTATTGGAGGGGGTATGGCTAACACCTGCAATCAGTATTAATTTCTTGAATTTTGTGATGAGTAGATACGCAATCAAAGGACATAACTGTTCAACCGGCACGATTAATTTGCTATCGATAATTTGTATAGAAGCCTCAATTTTTAATTAATTTATAACATAACATGGTTTTTCCAATGTTAAAAAAAGTTTTCTAGAGTTTTGTGTTAATTATACTCGAGTTTTGAATGCTGGACGTATTAGTTCTTATAAAAACTTAAATTGCAAAAAAAAAGACAAATTAACACTCGTTTAAATTTTGTTCATAATCTTATCAAGAGATGCCAGATGCTCACTTAAAAAAAAAACGTTAAAATATTTATGCTATTTATTACCTACATAGCAATTTTTCCATATCACACTATATCCATCATAGCGTTGTTTTGTTTTCCTTCAAAAAATCTAACCGATAAGGTTTCAACTAGCACATCTGATTAAAAAAAAATCAGAAAAAAATATATGAGAAGATGCTCTTTAAAAAGTCGCCTTGTCTGCGCAGCATTGCCATAGCTTAAAGCAAGCTTAACTCATTGATACGACGGAACTCACCGTAAATATTGACCTATATACCTACATACTGCAGTATCGTGACTCTTACTGCAAAATAATCTTGTCGTGGTCATCTTGTAAGTATCAAGTACCATCACCGCAAGCACACTCACAGTTGGAGTTCAATCTCGCATAACAAAAAACCTCTCATTATTCCAATCCCAAACGACACCATATCAAACCAACAAGACCAGGCCAATGCAAGACAAGAAGAAACCCACCAAACCGAACCCAAACCTAACTATTCCATGAGTTGAACAACCGCATGCGGTTTCCTCAGTGTTTTCACATCGCGCAGCCCCGCCGCCGTTGCCTTCAACACCGCTGCCGCTGCGGCTGCTTCTACTCTGAGCCTTCCTTGACTTGTTCCAATGTTTAAATTGTTATTGCTGTTTGAAATTACGATGCCAGGCGGGAGAGTGACTAGCGTTAATGCTATGCTATGTACCCGTGCCCCACTATATAAAAACGACTTCGACTATGTTTAATTCAACATCAGGGTGATGGAGCTCCTCTTAAACATCATCCTCTCCAAAGTTGTAAGCCGGTATGGCAACAGATTGCGTAATGAATTGTAGGGTAATCTTATTTTGAAAACAAAACAGCATGAGTGAGATAGTTGAGAGGAATCGATTTCGCGGATTCGCCGGAGCGGTTCTTCTCGTCGTCCCTCCTCCAGATACGCCGCTCTATACGTCATCTGGGAAGAACATTCGCGCTTGGTTGCGGTCACTTTTGAGATGTGAAATGGCTATAAATCGTTTGCCCGATGGTTGTTACTTTCGGTTTTTAAACTTAAAAGTGATCGTATGTCATTTAAAAACAGTCACTGGAGCTGGCCTTATGTTGCTTTTTGCGTCCACACAGATTGACCTACTTGGTATGGGTTGACGAGAAGATGCTTCCGATGCCTAGTTTTTTTTTTGTATTTGATGGGCTACAGCGTCTCCAACTTAAAAACCAACTTCTCTCTGTCACCTTGCTGTAGTCTTCTTGTCTTGCAATTCGATTTCGATGTTTTGAAGTGATTTAAGCGAGCCTAAAGGCCTTTAACATCGAACTGTCGAGAATTAAGGAGTAGGTTAGGTTAAAAATGTGTATACGTTTAAAAGTTTCCAGTATGATGTCCCCTAAAGTGCTTGGAATAATTGATTTGATGGTGTTCCATTGCAGAGTGGATATTGTGCAATAGTGCAATGTGTGCGTCGCGTTGTGTTGGTTTCGGTTGGTGCAAACGAAACGGTGGCATTTGTGATGGGAGTGGTGTAATGGGCGGTAAACGGCTGGCATATGTAATGAATACTTTTTTGAGCTTTTATTTGTGTGGCATGTTCGTAAGAAGATGCTCCAGAGAATCACAGGTTTTAACCATATAAAGAGATAACAAATATTCAGTTTGAATGTGCATATTTGCGTATAGAATAGTTGCATATATTTCATTAATAGTGTGTAGGTATTATAATTAATGTTAGTCTTTTAAATTTTTACGATTAGTCATAGCCACCATTCAAAAAGATTAAAAACATTTAACTTAATAGTATTGCTTCAGTTTATAGAAGCGCTTATGCTTGAATTCTATTTAAATATGGAGTTTAATGTCGTTTTCGATTGGATGTTTGGAGTACTCCTTTTGTACCCATTTTTCTTTTCTAAATACATCTCCTATTTTTCCATAATTCATAGAAGTGGAACAAAACACAAAACCAAACGACGCACACTTGCCATATTTAAAAATTGAAAAGAGATCTTCTGGATCAATTAAGTGTCAACTTTACATTGATCTAATAACGATCGAAGAAAGGTGAAATTTTCCGGGTTTCCATATTTTCCAATTGGAGTTTATATGTTTAGAGCATTTCCAACCAACTTTGTATGGTTTCCCCTATGACCCGTCCGTGGTAAAAAATTACTGAATACGCACTTTCTTTCCTAGAAGAGAAGAAATCTTAACGGCAATAAAACCATTGAAGAACAATAAAGCTGTTGGACTTGACGGTATTCCCGCAGATCTCTTACGAGCAGTGACAACATCTAGTAAGCTCTGACATAAATTTATTTAGAGAGCTTGGAAAATAGAAAAAGGGATTGATTGTCAAGGTCAAGCCCTCAAAGAAAAGGGACCTAACGCAGGGCAAAAACTGCCAGGGCAAGGACATAGCAAAAATAATTCTGGAGCTGATAAAAGACTACCTTGAAGACACACTTGATATATAACAAGCAGGATTACGCACTGGAAAACATCAACACCTTGTGGATCACCATCGAACAGAGCTTTAAATTCACCTCCTGTTGCCTTCGAAAAGGCGTCAATAGAGAATTTATCTGACTTGTATTACGCAAGAGGGGCATTCCGGATAAATTGATTGCTATTGTTAAGGTTACATTCTGCATAAAGGAAGCTTGTCAGAGGAGTTTGAAATCCAAAGTGGGGTTAGACAGGGTTGTAAACTGTTATCAATACCGTTCCTATTGGTGATAAGTGATGTGCTGCATTCATCTTTGTCGACTGCAAATAGAGGAATCTGCAATACGCGGCCAACGTATTATAACTTTGTATAGGATCATGGATCTCCATCAAATAACAAGGCTGAAGAAAAGAGGAACCATTAACTCTATAATAGGAAAACGTAAGTGCCAATGGATTGGACATAGCTACACTTTGAAAAGGTTACTAGTGATGCATTGCGAGTCAAGCGATGCTATGGAACCCTCTCACGCAAAGAGGCAGAGTAGGAGACCGATCTAAAAGCACTTGGCTTGGCTCAATTGGAAAAGAGTTGGAGAAAACTGAGATACATCTCCAGAAACCATACGCGTTAGCACGTAGGAGTACTGGACATCCTATGAACCTCACCGACGTCATAGGTCCTAGGACCTAAGTAAGTAAGTTTGAAGCTTATTTTGAAAAAAAGTTACACGTAAACACAGATTAAATATTGACTTTTGAAATGTGAAGAAATACAGGATCTGCCTTTTTTTTATTTTGACAGATGTGCTGAGCAGAACAGAATCGAAATTAAATAAGTTAATGATATCAGATGTGGTGGTTACCGTAAAATTTCTTGCAAATTTTTCCAATTTGCTGTCAAGTTTGGGAAACTTGGAGAAAATTTCACGTTACCAAACAGGCACATTACATACCTTAATAAATCCTTTACTTCCCAGAACTGTCAATTTCTTTAAGTACCTTGGAAATTGAGAAGTTTTGGGACGTAACTTACTTTACAGTGGTAATATGTGTAGGTACTCTCCTTTTTCCCTGCCTAGTTTTTGTTTTGAATATGTTTATTTGGGCTACTAAATTCTATCTTGCTGACAAAAACCAACCAACAAAAATCGAAAGATCAAAGATTTAAATTTGTTTGTACTAGATTGCGGTGCTGAATTACCGCATCAGCTATCGACAATACGTGACTGAATTATGTTAGTTTGGCATAACCACTTACGTGGAGCAATCTTGTACACCAAACTTGAAGTGGTTACTCGTTCATTCGATCAATGAGGGCACTCACTCACTCGGTCATCACTGACGCGGTAATTTGGCTCCAAATCTTTTATTAATCGACCCCCTTTTAGTCTGTAGTAAAATATACCTTTTTTTTAACAATATCATCTTGACAGCCG